>OU015496.1:157518093-157533093 GCA_907164885.2 Dolomedes plantarius | reverse complement strand
GGCTAATGTTTAAAGGGACAAGGCCTCCGTATTGGAGGAGAAAAAAAATTAAACACAGTTAATTCTTTTCTTTATAGTAAGTTATAATATATATGAAACTTATATTTATATGAGTCGGTATAAAAAGGAAATATTCTTTTCAAAGTATCATAGGAATGTGTTCCTAAGATCATATCATTTTGGTATCTGCTTAGGAGACAGGAAATGTCCGGAGAAATTTTTGTGTAGCCTTTGATGAAGGCACTTCTTTGTCTTTCACTGTTTTCTTTATGATTTTAAAACTATGCGTGTTATAGTGAAAGCTCATATTATTTCGGTTGAGTTACCTATTCGTAAGTATAGCTTTGTGAATATTTTTCATGATAAATTTTAAATATTTTCATAAAATTTTGGACATTAATGTATCTGAATTTTGATTTAATTTAATTTTGCTAGTATATCTTGGGGTAACTACATTGATCTAAAGCTATTATAAATAGCTTCTGTTAAGTTATCCTGAAATTTTTAGAAATATTATTTGGTTATATTTCAGAAAAAATATATTGATACATGCCATTAATTTATGCTGTTATTTGAATGCTTTATTTGTTTTGTTTGAATCCCTTAGAACAATTAGAAATTTCATTTAATTTTCAATGATTTTTGCTAGTAGTTTTCATTTGACATGTTATTTAGAAAGTAGAATTAATTGGCGTTTCTCAAAAGTATTTTCAATATGATATGAATTATTGAATATGTGTAACGGAACTATATTCTTTAAATTTTGATATGAAGAGTTAGAGAAGGGCATTTTTTGGTCTTTCTCTGAAACAAAATATTTATTTCTAGGCAAAGCTGTACAATATTCTATCAGTATTTAATTAGAGATTTCTGATTCCAAGAATTTGTAGTCCTGAATTTTTTTTAACCGAAACACGTTTAACTTTTTTGTTGATAATAACTTGTAGTATCAGACATATAAGAGACTTATTTTGACATTAGGTTTAACATATGGTTCCATTTCCAATATCGTAAGAAATTTTAAATTCATGTTACAGCATTTTCATTGCTGAACTTTAAATTGAGGTAAATAACATTTTCATTTATTTTATGAAGAATAACCACACTATATTTATATCGATTAGTTGAACTATAAAAATATATTTTAAAAATCCCAGATTTTAATCACTTTATATTAAATTACACAAATTTGTAAACTGCAAGTTCTAAAATTACGAAGCAAGTTCATTTGTTTCCATAAACATTGTCTTTTATGTAAAATTTATTTTTTAATTTTAATTTGAAAGTCCTTAGCGTTTAATAGACAAAAGTTTTCCTCCTTTAATTGCTTCAAAATCAGTTCTCTGACTCAACATCTTTATTTTGAACTTAATTATCGTCTGCCGCAAAACAAACAACTTGCAGTTTTTCACCGTGACCCTAACTTCTTTTCATCTTGTTACTTTTGAGAATCGTCATCTTAGTTAATAGTTTTGTAATGTTTTGTTTTTGAACCCTTTTTGACGCTGCTTCCCTATTGTTTTCAGAACGCATCCATCCCCCGGTTCCTGGCTTTCGTGAGTAGTTTTTTGCATTATTAATCCTTCATATCTGCTTTTTTATGCCATTTTTGTATCACTTTTTTAGTTTACGCACTTTCGTATACTCGGTGTTTTTGCATGAGTGTAAGATTTCAATTTGCATGTTTGGCTCTTTTTTGAACATGAGAATAAATTCAAATATTGTTGACAAAAAAATACGAATGTAATTTATCTGTCCTGCACGCAGAAAATGCATTATGCGGAGAAGTATGCTAAAACAAATTTATGTAGGAGCCTAACAGTCGAATTCTCAAACTTTATGAAAAATTTATATACTGAGAATAATCACAAAAGTGCACTATCAGTTAAAATTGTCTAAGAAATTATTTTAAAATTTTAGCCTTGCATTTTTAAAATACTCAGTTATGTTTATATAATATGCCTCTTTAGTAGTTATTTTTATTTAAGTATAGTTAAATATTCTATCAAAATTTTATTTCACGAAAATTATATCTGTTAATGATTTAAGATATCTTTGATATCGGAATCGAAATTGTGTTGATATAACGTAGAATATAAAAGTTGTTGGCTGTGTTGCCAACGAAGCTTTTCAAAATTCTGTATGAAAATTAAGATTACTTAATAAATTAATGAATGTAGTCAAATTATAGAACTTTATCATCTATTACTTTAATAGCGAAAAATATTATATTCGAAATTTTTGAAATTTTATCAAGCGTTTCATTTTTCCGCAAGCAAATCTGAAAATTTTCTTTGAGATCAAGTACACTAAAAATAGCGAAAAATTAATTTAAAAAATTCAGTACTAACCATGAAAATATACTAGTTTAATTTTAAATAAAGAATTAAACTGTACTGACATTAAAATGGCGGCGATATCCCTTTTGTGTAAGCAGAATGGAATAGTCTGTTTTCAAAATAAATCTGAACAATTTTTGTTCTTTGCCCAGTCGTGTACTTCTCCTCTATAAATCTCTCAAATATTTAATAAGTATCGTTGAGAAATTATTTAATTTTTATAATGGTGAGTAACTTTTGGTGCATCCAGTATTTCATTTAACATTTTTGAGTAGAGCATTAAAATGTAAGATATATATCTGTGGCATTATGGCAGATGTTGATAAGTCATTTTTTCCTGTTTTTGGCAGATTAAAGAAGTAACTTTCATTGTGAAATATAAAATCTCTCAATTCAGTTTTTTAATTCAAATATTCTTTAGTTAATACTCATATTCAACCTCAAGCACATGGCTGGTCTTCAATGAAAATTTTCAATTAGGGACTAAAATATTCAGTTGGGGCCCAAGTATTACCTCTTTTATACATAACAGCATTTGCCAATAAGAACAACTTAGCATCATTTCATAATTCCACTATCACCTTTTGCCACATTAAAGAACTAATTTAAAGTGGGACATATCAACTTAAAATATAAAATTGAATTTTTCGAACATATCAACACCTGCCATAACGCCACAGATATATAATTTAACTAGAAGCAAAAAAATATTAGCTAGGTTATGTACTGATTTACAAAATCAAATAACCTGTACACATGTTAATGTAATAATGCTTTCTAGTATTTATTTGTAATTTGAGACTGTATTGACTTAAAGAGAAAAAAGAACTGAATGGATCAATTCTACAGTTTCTATAATTTTTACATAGTTTTATCTGTAAGAATTAAATATAATTTAAGGGGGAGGGGGTTCAAACTTAATATTAAATATTCTTTGTCGTACACTCCGTGAATACTGAGTGCTTAGGTATATACGGGAATGAATCCTTCCGTAAATTTAAAGAAATTCAAAATCTGTGTATATTTATTTATTCAATAAATAATTTGAATGGTACGATTATTTCTTGAGCTTCACATCCCATGAAAATGTGTCGTCTAACATTAAGAAGTTTCAAGACAAAAGGAAATAAGAATCTTCAATTTTTTGTAACTGTCAAACTCAAAATGTTATAAATTTACCGTTCTTCAACTGACCATGGAAAAAAAATTTTCAGTCCTGTAGTCTTCAGTCATATGTCATTTGTAATTGTTACAAGAAAAATTTACGCCTTGGTTAACACTTGGTTTGAAAAAAAAAAAGGAATTTTTTTAAAATACAAGTTTTTGTTTATCTTGGCTCAAAAATTTTTTTTGTTTACATAACTAAAAGAAAATTACACTTTAATTCTAAATATTTCCGAAAAAATTTTCGAATGAAAATGTGAGACTGTATTGGTTGATTCTCATGGAGCCTAAATGGATGGAAGGAGTGATCTAAGGAATGTCATGGAGCCTAAAACAGACCTTAAATGAAAAAAGAAATGGGAGAAAATTGATATTTTAAGAGCAGAAGGGAAATCAGTTTCGTTGTTGGTGTCCTATGCCCACTACGATGGTGTGTGAGGAAAAATATTTAACCTTTATCTAAGAATTGATATATGCCAAAATTTTTAAACTAAATTATATTTCATGAAACTAAGGTGTTCTAGTACTGCTGATAAAAGTTTCAGAATATTTGATGGCTTTGATTACTACAGTTAAATATTTAAGCACAAAAAATTACTGACTAAAAGAATCTTTCTTTGGCCTGAATTTATCCATAATAAATATTTGGAAGTTCCAACAACCAAAACTAAAAGGAAGAAATTTCTATTTGATTATTGTTGCAGAAATATGGAATTGAAATGATGTCTCAAAACCTAATTCACTCGACTTTAAAAAGAGGGTGGTATTTCTAAAAAGCGGTAACTGAAGAAACACTCAGTGGAATAGCTTTTAAATTTATTTTTATGAGAAAAATTCTCTTTTTTAAAAGCAATATGTTCTGTTTTTGGCCAGTTAAAATCTTTATTAGTTTACCTCAAGGTTGGAATAAATTAGCTTAATTAGAATTTTGTTTTTTCATCACTATGAATTTGAAAGTTAAGTTAATTACGATAAAATAAGTTATATTACTGAGATGGTATTTTTGTTTCTAATTCACAGCTATATGTACATACAGCATAAAATGGGGGAGGGGGGGATCACCACCGAACTTCAAAAAACAATACGGCACATCGCCTTCTACAAATATACATGGATTATTCGAATGATATGGAGTTTTAAGACATCTAGAACCTGTCTTGCACATATGTGTGGGATGAGTTTCCTCATTCAACATGGCATATGTGAGGTATCCAAACTGAGATATAGTTGTGCGTGCGTAAAGAGTTTGTAATGTTTGTAATTATTCTCTTGTCATAAGAAACGTTTAACTGTTTCATCTAGTGATAATTTTTTCTTGATATGTGGACAAAAAAATTATGACTGAACTTTTGTTTTTTAGATTACACAAGAAAGTGACGTCCAATTTTTATTTTGTTTCAGGGTAATTTTTCAGTTGTGTTTAATGTTTTTGTTTTTTACGGTCAGGCCAAAATTATGCTTTAAAACATCCCATCAAAGTCTTTAAACAATATGAGACAAACAATCACTTTACACTCTATTTGTTTCATATTCTAAGAAGAAACTGAATAGTCCCACTGTGTACTTAGCTTACAAATACTATTTCAACGGTAGGAAAAACTCTTAAGCTGAACATTTATTGCAATTACCTGTTCATTAATCACTTTCCAAATGCCAACTCTATACGAAATAAGCGAAATCTAAGAGAGGCAATAGTTTTTAACACAGTGTTCTACGATTTTTCTGCCACCTCAAAACTTTTTGGATTTGAAGTCGGGTATTCATTTGCATTCGAGCATTCAATCCACTTGACTTTGCTGAAAAAGAGATTGAAAATGATGGAACAAATCTCAAACGGGACTGACGCTTATTCTATAATCAGTTAAATGATGTGTATTGATATGAGGTACATTGACGTTGGATTTGAGGCAATGAAAACCCTCTCAGGGTGAATCAGGGTCAGCGAAGAGTCTGTTTCAAGAAAGATACCCTGAATGAAGAGCTTAGAGATAACTTTGACCAACCATTCGCAACTCATACTGAAACCTCTGTGTTATTCTGAAACAAACTTGTTATGTTACAAGACTATAGTATTGGAGAGTTCTTTCCTATACAGATCAACGTTTGAAAATGTTTGAGAACGTTTAGTTTATTGGTGTGTCCGGGAACAATCATTGTCCCACAGAACAATCATTGTCCCACAGAATCCCTTTTCAAAGTAGACTACTGCTAAGTTTTACTTTTCTAAGTCTTTCAAAACAATTTTTGGTGAAGATTGTGAAAGAAAAAGGCATGACACAGAGAGAGAGGTAAATCAAACATTTAATAGCTATAAATCAATGGACTCTTGGGAAGACTAAGGAACAGACTCTAAGGGTCCTGTATCTAATAGAAGTCTATCGTCATTCCAGCTGAACGGTATTTGTCCCTCAAGCAGCGTTTCCGAAATTAAAGTTGTTCAGTCCGTCCTTATGTTGTGATATCAGAGATCACGCGGAGCAAACGGTGAAGACACTTTGCCGTCAAACGTGTCATCTCGATGGTGCAAAAAAGAAACACGGAAGCTCCAAACCGCCGGCGCTTGCCTTATCGACTAAGCACTTAGAGCAAAAGACTGGCTCCAGTGCGTTGGAGTGGAGCCTCAACAAGTCCCGGAGAGGGTGGTTTTTAGAGCATAATTGTCGCTCCATATCCGATATCTATATCTACTTGTTTGCGTTATTGAAAAGTCTCAGGAATCGCATCATCAACTCTCATTTCGCATTTTTCGGACGTTAAATTGAGCAAAATGCTTTGGAAGCCGCCCAGCGTTTCCCTTGCAGCCCGGGCATTGCTTGTTTGCAGTAGCGGGGGGGCACAGGCTTTAAAAACTACCCGGGTATGTTCTTACACTTTTTTGTACTTTTTTTTCGTATTTCTTCTCTCCATCTTTTTGTATTTTCATTGAAAATCGATATTTTGCTTATACTGCAGCCATCGATTCTTGTCGGATCGTTACCGGAGCTCGAGAGGAAGCGGATATAGGAAGGCGGGAGGCAGGGGAGGGGGTCAGGGGACTTCGAAGAAAATTCCGAAAAATAGAAACAAAGGAATAGAAAAAAAGCCAACAAAGATTTTTGGGTCGGAGAAGGGATTTTTTTTTCTTCTACTTACTCGGAGTTTTCTAAATTATTTCGCAATAGAAAACCCTCGGTCGGCGTTTGTCAAAAATAGAATAGCCCCTGGGCGATAGGATTTGAAAATTCTTTTAAAATCCTCTCCACTTCGGAAGTAATACTCCACGCAGCAAATTGCCGGACTAAACAAGGGAATGTATCAATATCCTTTCGCATGACATATTCTCTTTGGCTTATTGTCAGTTCTTTTTACCAGCTCACGTGCATATCTGAGAAATAAAAAAAAAGGCTTCGCAGCAAAATCATTTACAAAAACGAGATTCGACTTTGAAATGATCTCTCGGCAGGAAAGAAAGTTTGTTGAGGGGAATTCACGCTGAGTTTCTCTTCTTGCAAAATCCTCACAAGTGGGATAGTGTAGACAGCAAAGAAATAAAACTATCGCTGCAATCCTTTTTAGCCTTAATCATTAAGTTCATGGTTGAATTTGAAATCGGCATCAAGGAGGTCATTCATTGTAACTTTGTGTTTTAGCATGGAAAAACAACAAAAAATCATCAGCTATAATAGACTGCTGAGCAAATAACATTTTCTAAAATTCGGATTTTGGGATTTTTTTTCATGTTTTGATTTATCCATACTTTTGATGCTGATTACTCAGTAACTATTGTCTTTTTAGCTTTATTTTTTCTTCTCTTATAAAATACTGGTCAGTGGAATCTCAGTAATTAGCAGCACTCGATTTCAGGCGGAACGCGTCGGAACGGCATTCCAGTACCTCTCTTTAGGGAAAAAATATTGCGATAGTTAAAAGCATTTATTAAATCAAATATTACTCTGTTGTTAGTGAGTGGGCCTGGCCTATTATATATATATATATATATATATATATATATATATATATATATATATATATATATATATATAATATTCGGAATAACCCCACACAACCCGGAATGTTATAGTTCCGGCACCTCAATTTCTAGAAATCGAGCACTGGTAATGAGTAAGAAACGATCAGGATTTTATCCAATCCTTGCAATTACTTGTGATTATTAAGATAATTTTACAAGCAAAACGCATCGATTTTTTTCCAAATTTCTCCATTTTTCCAGGTTTTCAACTTTTTAAATGTACTGGAAAAACTGATACAATTACTAACAAAATAATTCTGGTCACTTGAGCAATACTGACAGTACTGACAATACTGACTTGAAAAATACTGACAATAAGCCACTAAGGATTTCCCTGAATTAATTTGTTTTTCCCAGGAATTTGCGGCGGGGAGAGTTTTGCATGAATATCATACATTATTGCGTGCTCTATTTTTGTTTCAACTTGCTGAACAGTCAGAATTTTTTTAAAATTCAGTCAGTCGAAAATCTCTGGAAATCTGAGAATTTTTATTGTTATCTAGAGTTAACGTATATATTCATTTACCAAAAAAGTCTTTTTCTGATTTATTTACACTTAATTTCTACATTTCTTTACAGGAAAGTTGATAACAAAAATATTTAAAAAGTTAAATTAAACAGTCCTAAGGAACAAATACAACTGACTGAATTTAAAAAAAATTCTGACTGTTCAGCAAGTTGAAACAAAAATAGAGCACGCAATAATGTATGATATTCATGCAAAACTCTTCCCGCCGCAAATTCCTGGGAAAAACAAATAAATTCAGGGAAATCCTTAGTGGCTTATTGTCAGTATTTTTCAAGTCAGTATTGTCAGTACTGTCAGTATTGCTCAAGTGACCCGAATTATTTTGTTAGTAATTGTATCAGTTTTTCCAGTATATTTGAAAAGTTGAAAACCTGGAGAAATGGAGAAATTTGGAAAAAAATCGATGCGTTTTGCTTGTAAAATTATCTTAATAATCATAAGTAATTGCAAGGATTGGATAAAATCCTGATCGTTTCTTACTCATTACCAGTGCTCGATTTCTAAAAATTGAGGTGCCGGAACTATAACATTCCGGGTAGTGTGGGGTTATTCCGAATATTATATATATATATATATATATATATATAAACCTAAATATCGGCACTTCTTGAAAATGTCCCCTACTCAAGGTGTTCCAAAGTATATTATACTACTCAGTGCATCTACAAACTTATACCTAAATCCTCATAAAAATAAATACTGTAGTAACAATCACTTAAATATATAGGTCATAGATAATGTAATTATATAATGTAATTTAAGATAGTGTAACATTAAAATATTCGTTAATTTAATTGGACTCGGAACAAGCAAAAGAAGCTTCTAGCATCAACGATAAAAGTTTCTGCCAGATAATTGAACGGTTTAAATTCTGAAACTTTAATTTTTCTTAGCTTTATAAAAAATTGCCTACCTGTAAATCCATATCAGAAAACGTTACTTCAAACAAAAAAATTTCTCATTATAGATTTTGCGAGGATAGCGCACAATAAAATTATGTAGAAATCTGAAGAGGAAACATTTTTTACAATAATTATTCTGAAACTTTCTAGTACACAATTGACATTATGTTTCATTACATTAGTATAACATTTATGTTCATTGTATTTTCTGTGAAAAAAAAGTTATCTTTTTTATTTAAAATACTATTCTGTCAATTGACATGATTACAATTTAACGTATAGTTATTTTGTTCCATTGGTAAAATTTGGGTCTTTCTCCTATTTTGGCAGACTTGTATCATTTCTTAACCAAAACAGAAATCATGACATTATCGTTTACGGTATGATATACACGCTGAAGTAAAATTAGTTGCATATGTAGAGATAAATATGTTATTATACAGGCTTTTTTTTTTGTTATTAGTCAGTATTTCTAAAATTGCTCTAGATTAAATGGTTTAGTAAAATGACTTTTTACCGTTCTAAACGTATTTTTCAGGATTTCAACGCAGATTAAAAATAAAGGGAATTCAGAAAGTATAATAAATTATTCTTTCGGTGTTTTCTACAGCTGTCTTTTTCACTGAGTAATGAAAGTATTTTTCTTAAAATAATGATGAATATAAATCAGTCACGAATGCATATGAGATAGGAAGCTTTATATATTTGGAGCCTTAAAAGTTCAAAATTACCCACTTCCAGGGACTGAAACACTTGTATCTTTTTAGTTATGGCAACAAAAAATGCTCAAGTCTGATCCCGCTTGATCTGTAATTTATAGTTCAATTGAATTATTATTCTGCCACTATCTGGGCTGTTCCTACCTACTGATTCAACCAGCTATGTCTTAACTGACGCCACACTCATCTTTCACAAAAATCCCCCATACAAATGACTAGTGTGCAGATTTTTACCTAATCAGTAGTCATGCACCATACCGCTGAGTTCTTGGGTCTCGTCAACCATGGATCAGTTATTTCCTTGAATGTAGCGGAGTTTCTACATACCCAAAAGTGTTTGTGCATGTATAATCACGAGACTGTAAGATTTTGTGCTAATGAAAACAGTCTGTCTCTTTTCTTTAATTTGAGTTTATATGGAGAAAATTATAAGTGACATTTACAGACTGTCAATGGCTTAATTTAACATCGTTCGGAGAAGCTAACAGTCCTTCCCTATCTATAGTATAGCTTCATCACAATACCCTATATTTACAACCTTAATTTTTAATATGTCTCAAATAACGTACAGTTGATATCATGAACTACAAAATGTTTTATAATCATGTCTGCATAGCAATACAAACAAATGTCGAGGTGAACAAGCGTCAAACTGAACATCTGCATTAATTTCCATTTATAGATGTAACATACTTTCATATGACGAAAATCAACCATAATCAAAGATTTGGCTCGTTTCTTTCTAACTGTCTAGTTTTAAGAATATATTATAAAACTGCATTCATTATCTTCAATATTGCTCCATTAGTTATAAGGGATAGGAAATGTATATAATCATGAAATTAATAACATAATGCTATGTTGGAACGTGAGATTAAATATCGTGGATTATTTTGCCCATTATACGTCTCTTGCTTATATTTTTAACAAAATTGGGTATAAACCTTTCTGAAACGGAAGCAATTTACTGCCAATATTTGGACCACAACCAGTGTACTGTGTATATTAAACGCTATAGTCAAAACATACTAGTACATTTGAATTATTTAGATACTGAAGAGAGTCCCAATAAAGACATAAATCCAAAGCGAGTGATGAAGCAATGTTTGTACATAAAGCTCTGTCAACACGTGTGACATTCAAACTTCTTTTTTTTCCATATTGATGCTAAAGCTAATCCACGTAAAACTTCTATATTTTATAAAACGCATTGATCAATGGCCTGTCAGGCAGTCTCCAAAACAAATAACTCATAGATCATTTCGATATACAGATGTAGCAAACAGAAATTCGGTCCCGTACTTAATAACAGAAAACACTATTCTTCATTTAAAGAATGTTCGTTTTATATTCTTGAAAGTTTTCTTTTTGTTATTATTATTATTTGAGCGCACCTATGTGTACGATTGGACTGAATGTGACATAATAAACAATACCTTTGTTAGATGTAATAAAATGTCTCATGTAAATGTTATTCAATAATTTAATTTTCAGGAGATATACAAATTTTTACAGTCATCACTTTGGGGGTGGGGAGGGAGTAAGTACTATAAAACTTCCTACTGTAGAAGAGCAATTAGAGATGGTCTAAACTTTCTAGACTCTTCATATGAAAGGTAAAATGCCTGTTACATCCATCAATAATATGAAAAAGATGTATTCATATAACTGTATAGTTTATATGATGAAACTATCCTTAGCTTTTGATTGTACTTAACTTCTTTTAACTTTTGAATTGTAACCAAGCTTCTTTCAACGTCAAATTATCCTCCCGTAAGTAAAATTAATAGTTATAGATTTATCTTTATTTCGCTCTCACTTTATACCTTTCTCATGTCTGAACTGGTTTAAGCAGTGTCAAATGCTCCGAAATCTAACATTTCATCCTCTAACACAGTAATTATTCAGCTGTAGTCTGCAAACCCATAAGGTCCCGTTGAATAATTTTGGAAGTTTGTCGAATCATGCAGAACCTGAAACATTTAAAAGATGGATTACGGACCCTACCACCCGTGAAACGATATTCATGGAAAATAAAAAACTTTAGAACAAGGGGTAGGATGGATTGGATTGTTCCTTAATACCTTCAAAAACCAACAAGCGTCGTCGATTTTACGTTATCAATGAAAAATATTTATCCATCATCGTTTATCGGAAAACGGTCCGGCAGTGTTTATTCTCCTATTGTGCAACTTACCAATGCAAATCACCTTCTCTATGTTTATGTCTGCAAAAAATAAATAAATACATAAATTACAAAACCGGTCGAAAGTAGAAATGTACGCCCACTATTTCACCTGAAGTTGCAAATACTGAGGAAAAGAAATATTCTCTATTTCAAAGTTATTGAAAGAGTGGTTTTATTCCATATTTTAAGGCAATTTTTATGCAACAGAATCTTTAGTTTCGATAAATTACTATGTCTCTGATTAATTTGAAAAGAAAACGTGATTATATTGTTATGAAAACTGAAAATTGAAAAAGTAATTTTTGAATATTAAACAATAGTTATTATTTTTCAGATTTATAGGCTAAATGTTTACAACCGAAAACACAGAGGTGACCCGTAAAATTATATCTTTGACAGAGGGGAGCTTTCGAATTTCGGAACCGGCGTTGCTGTTTAGGGAAACAAAGCAATAGTTTATAGAGCAGTAAATGGTTTCTTTTTAATTTATATTTTTCCTGCTTTTTTATAGAGCTATCAATATGCTTGATGAGGTGAAAGTAGGCTGTAATTGAAATTTCAGAATAGAGAATTGGTAGTTTATTACCAAAATAGTTACACGATAAAAAGAACTTTTTATATACCATGTTTTTAAATTTTCTGTTGAATCATACAAACTTGACAATTCTATGTATTAATAAATACTTTTTAAAATTTTTTTTGATGAATTATCCCATCAACTTGAAAGAAAATGAAGTTAATTGGAAGTTAACTTGCGTTTAACTTTTCGTTCCCGTTCCGGCCGATAGATGGCTGCACCAGTCTACAAAACAAAATTAAATAAATAATAAAAAACCATGGTAAAAATCTGCTTAAAGATGGCTAAAAGTATTAAAAAATGCATTGTCATCATGTTCTGAGCTATTCTAAAAGTTTCAAATGTCTAGCTAGTCGAGAAGTTAGCTAAAAATTGATTACAAGATTTGTACTGGACAAACACACAAACACACACACAAACAAGAAAGCAAGTTAATAAAAACATAGAAATTAATAAGATTTAGTCAGTGAGAATCAATAAATAAACATATATAAAATCATTATTGCTGAATTTAATATTAGCATAATTCAATATTAGCTTAATTTTTTTTTGAATGAAATCATGGGTAGGAGATGAGAAAGAATATCATACATGGATGGACTAATTTATGTTTAGTTACAATTTTAATGGCAAAGAGCAGTTCTCCTCTTAAATATATACATACATACATACATGTATAAATACATACACACACACACATATATCTATATATATATATATATATATATATATATATATATATATATATATATATGAGAGAGATAAATCAGACTCCAGGTTCGTCATCGAAGGGGAAAGGTTTTTATTCTTAATGCTATTGTTAGATACCCTATTTTTAAGACGGAAAACTTGATTTTGATGTTTATTACGATCTGCTGCATAGACCGAGATTGAACCCTTGTCTCTTATATCTCAAGCTAGTATTCTACAAACTGGGCTATCCAAATGATAAATGAAAGTTTCATTTTTCTTATATAAATCCTCACAAATTTCCTCCTTTCGTTTAGAATAGAACAATACAGAATGTTTGACTATATTTTGTTTTCATTGACTTTTACAATGATACTAAATTCTATGGTGAATTATTTGTATCACCGGGTACTGCCTACTGTAATATTTGTGTCACCAAATACTACTTATTTAAATATTTATATCTTCTGGTATTACCTGATAAAGGAGTTCTTTCTTCGGGTTCTACCTACTGTAGTAGCTTTGTCTTCGGGTACTACCTGGTGTAGTAGTGCATAGAATAGAATTAGTGTCTAAGAGCACCCTGTAGTGTTGCAGTTGGGCTTTTAAGGTTTACAACCTAGGTATAAAATTGCTCCAGAACATAAAGCTACTCAGGCTATCCCAGGATCGATAGATAACTATATATCCATAGACAATGATATAGCTTTCGAAATTCAAAAAGCAAAAAAAAAGGGGGGGAACCGTTCTAGGTTGGAATCAACATCAACGATTCCTTCTGGAGTTAGAATCTTATATACGTTCCTGACCGGCCTGCGAAGAGGCGGCGATGAGTTCTTAATGAATCTGAATTTAATGTGAGAAGCCCAAGAGACGAAACGGCCGTTGGCTTTAATTGCATTTCGCGACAAATTACAGATCTTATTTCTCGCACACTTTCCCAAACAACCTCCATCGCGGCATATCAGGCTGCGTGAATCTCCCAAGAACTACACACTCTCACGTAATCCCAGACTTAAGTGTCCTATTGCCCCCCTTCTAAACCTCCACTTCCGACAAAAATCTCGCATTTTTTTCGAAATGCACAAAATACTCCCGAATCCAACGAGGCAAATAAGATACTTAACCGGCGGAGTGAATAAATTATCACTGGAAGATAATGTTGCCCCCTAGTCTCCCATGCAAATACCGGAGGAAGAGGGAAAAAAAGTGTCCCCCCACTTTTTTTTCCACATATGTAAGAACACCATTGCAACATCTTCCCGGGAGAGAGATCTTTCCCTCTTTTTTTCCCTCTCCCTTTTTTCCCCCTCCTCTAAGACTCACTTAAAGGAGCAAAAGTTTCTCCCCTGGCAATGCAAACAGCACTGGCGAAAGGTGGTCATTAAGAGAGTTCGGGAAAAGGAGGGGGGGGAGGAGTAGAATTGCTTCGAATGTTCGAGTGTTCGGGGGTGTGGGAGGGAGCTGAGAGCACTCAGTCATCTACAATTTCCGACAGCCAGCAGCGCCCGGGATTACAGGCCTACGATGATGAATGCGTCGCTTGCTTTTGTAGGCAACAATTACCACCCTCATGACTTAAGCAAATGGTTTTTTAATTAAACTCGTTCGATGGATGGGGAGGGGGGTCGGATGCCGTACCTATGGCCGGGCGATCACTCACGGTAAAAATCACTTTTGAAACAATGAGACTGGTGAGAAACCTTTGAAATGGGGACCGGGGTGCGGGGGGGAGTGAGATGATGCTGATTGCAGAGCAAATCTGGAAACGCTCTTAATCATTCAAGTTAATTATATTTTCTGCGTTTATTTAATAACGTGCACGGCTTCTGCAAAAGAAAACTGTCTTGCTCCGGAACGGGTTCCTTCCATTGCAGAAAGTC
>OU015496.1:157365593-157515593 GCA_907164885.2 Dolomedes plantarius | reverse complement strand
GTTCTCACGGAAATATCTTTCGAAAAGTAAACTGATTGTGTTAACATTATATGTAATGAAAATCCGTAAAATAAAACAGAGTTTTATTTTCAATTTGTTTAACATGTTTAGCTGTAATGTCTGTAAAATGTTACAATGATCAGCAAAGAAAAATTTATTTTTCACGCATCATGAAAGGACAAAATTTGTGTATCAATAGATAAATGCATATTGCAACAATACGGAGCTTTTTAATGCCTAAATCAGAGTTAAAAAATTTTGTTTTGATTCTTATGGTACACGGATAATTTTAGTTTATTTAATTTAATCTTTTGTTGCATAACATTGACTCGAAGCGTTTAACTATCAACATCGATTTATTGAGCGGATTTATTTCTGTATAATAGTAAATACATGTCAATAAAAATTAAACCAAACAGTAATTTATCAAATGACTATTTTCTAATGCATTTTGTATAAAACTGAAAATTTATAATTGTTGCCATTCAAGACAGTCATTCGCTACATATTTTCTCGATGTTTTTTTCAAAGCTGTCCATAGTTTATGGAACCAGTCCTGTGAATATTCTGGTAGGTGAAATTTCAATTACATTTATGCCTTTTTTAAGTACTTTCGTTTCTATATTCAAAAGCACGTTCATTAAAATAAGCCTTTCAGGATAACAATATTGCCTATTTATTTATTTTGGATAGTTTTGGTATCAGAAAGTCAATTCTCGGTTTTAAAAAAAACTTTTACAAGAAGAAAAATAAAATGAGGCTCTTGCGGTAGAAAGAAATAAGAAACTTTTCATGTAAGGAGGAAATCTTAATGAGCTAGTAACGAGTGCAATTTTAAAGGAGCGTCACTTTCCTAACTCGCGACTTTGTGTAAAGAAAATATATCAAGCAGCATTATGTAACTTTACTATTGTCTACTAAATAACTTTATAAGGCCACTGTATAATATTTTTATTACACTTCGCACATCGAGTAAATTAAATTGCGGATGATAATAAAAGCTATAATATATTAGATATAACAAATACAAAAAAAAAATCCTGAAAGGTTTAAACTCGGTCACAGTTGAGAACTTTTCATATTTTTTTACGCGTAAAAATTGCACAGATTTAATTTTTCATTCCTCTTTTAAATTTGGCCACTTTCTTAACCTTACACGCGGGGGGGGGGAGAAATTCAGAAATGATCTTCCAACTTCAATTTTCACGGCTTTGTTATTTATAGCTCATATCTACTGAAGATTCATAATTCAGGCATCTGTCTTATGAAATTTAATCAGAAGCAATTAAAATTTTCCTTTCAAAATTAAAAAAAGACGCATGGTGGGGAAGACAGAGGCTTAGTTTTGGTTAGGAATAAATAGTTTTTCAGATTTGTATTTCTTTTCATATAAACTGAATTTTAGCTATTGTATTTTTTATTTAGACTGTTGCACATTTTTTCTCTGTAAGTATGGTAATATTGACGCTAATAATATAAATTATACATCTCTATTTAAATTATAGTTTTCTTCATTTCTTTTGAAGTAGGAATCACATTAGGAAATGATCCTTTTAATTCATGCATTTGAAAGTCAAAAGACCAATTGCAATTTTATTAGCGGTCGCAAAGTAACAGTGATAGTAATAATTATAAAGAATATTTAAATGCATAAATTTTTCACTACTTGTGACTTAAATTGCCTCAAATTTTCAGTATATTTGGCTTCAATTTAAATAGTGGTGGGGCTATATATCAAAATAGAATAACTCGTGCAAAGAGATAAGTCTTGCTTGCATCTTGTTATGTTACGCTTACTCTACTGCCAACATCATTATCGCTTTCTTTTTTTTGGGTGATTTCTTCCACGTCTGTATATTTCGTAAATTTTATATCACATCACTCTATCCTATTATACTCTATAGAGAAACATTTTCTTTCTTCCTCGAGAACGGAACTTATACTACTTATCCAATTTATCTGTGCCTGTAAAAGTATTTTTTCCTTGTACATATAGAAATGCAGCAAAGCGGTTTTAAACGCTCAATTCATGCATGTATTTTTAGATAGGTTTTTCTCGTACAGGAATTTTTCTTTAATCAAATTTTTTCACACGTATTAAAATTTTTGCTCATAAAAAAGCATTTTTCCTTGGCATATCGGGACATAGAAGAAGAAAATATGTAAAAAAAATTATTCTTGGAAACCACAAATCCGGAAATCAAAAACTTTATGTTTTAAAAAAATTGTATAATCTATGGAATTAATCATGATCTCGTGAGAAGTTAAAATCAGACATCTAATACCCTTTTTACAAATTAAAATTTTAATACTAACAAGCGTACATGAAGATATTGAAATTTCGCGTGCCGAAAAACTGATGAGTTTTAAACCTTAATATAGGTAAATATTTTAAGGCCATAAAATGTAAATCAAGACATGAATCGTGATATGTATTTCCCGAATAGCATTTTACCCAATTACAATCCTTGCACGTAGTTAACAAGAAAGTAAAATGTAATCAATCGTTTGTTTTGAAAACTTTAAAATGCAGGATGCTTCTTGGGAATAAATGGTAGTATAATCTGAATAAATTGGGATTAGTGGTTAAGCATACGTGATAAATAGGTCTAAATTATTGTTACGATAATTATTAAAAGTTCCACCCCTTACATCCTTTAATTTCTTAATGTAATTACAGAAAACTACCCATTTTTTGGCTAAGTCGATTAGATATCGGCCACCAACAGACAGTTTATCTGAAAGGCACTTGCTTTATATATCTTCAAAAGCGTTTCAGTAAATAGGTTAAAAGATAATATTAAGGTTTACTACATTTCTGTGACATACATAATATTTCTACTCAAGTCCTGGGGTATTTTCGACCCCAAGGGGATCGTCGTGTCAGCAGTCTTACCCAGTCGATGACGTATAATCCCATATTTTCTCAACATTTGCCAAATGACCGCGAAAAAACAGTTTCCCACGTGTCAGGCAAACATCGGCTCCGATCACGTGTTTTTCTCGTCCAAGTGCACTGGCTTATATTAACGGAAATCGAAGCGATATCAACGGCGTGTTTCGAGCTTGATTGATTTTGTCAATGAGTCGTGGTGGTATTAAAATACGATAGTCATAACCATTTTCTATGAATGAATCTCGAGTACGAGAGTTTACAACTCTCTCCTTTTTTTCCCCCTACCATAAATGGAAATCGAAATATCTGTTTTTTGATCGAATTCTCCTACGAATAACACACAGTCTTGACTTGTTAAAAACTGTGTCAATACAGGACTCTGAAAGGGAAAAGCAATGAATTTGTCACGGATATATGCTCAACGTATTTTTATGCGCGTAAGGGTTGTGCGGTGTCTAAATACTTTCTAATGACTGCGCATTTAGGAAGGAAATGAATGAACTGAAAAATAAAAAAAGAGATCCTACTGAGCTTTTCCTTCAAATCTTAAGATAAATGATTCGCATGTGTCTTGAGCTGTACACACATTTATGAATTAAACACGATGTTATTCATGGGAAAAGCATTAAGAGGTGTTTGTGGTTTAAAAAAATTTCTAACGCCCAAATTTCTGACAAAAGAGTGATCTTCTTGCATCCAGGATTCATATCGCCAAAAATACAGGCGGTTTTGATTTTTAGGGAAAAACTGTCAAAACCTAGTTTCATATATGAGTCATGGCACTCTGTATAACTAATGTAACTAATGTAACTAATATAACTATATATAAATAAACGCATATTCTAAGCAAAGCAATGAAACGCAATAACTAATAAAAGCCTCATGTTTTATAATGGGATCTGAATTTTGCCTATTTAAAAAAAAAATTAGCAATAAGTGTCGTCATTTCCTCACAATTAAGGTAACCATCTTTTATTCAGACATAATTTTAACTTATTTTATGAAAATGGGTGTCGTAAAAAGATTCTGAACAGGGTAGACCTCGTTCGTCAATATTTTTGTTCACCAATAAAAGTTCGAAGAGAATGACCCATACAAATTCGATTTATAGGTTTTTTTTTATTTTGTAGATATCCCGATCCTAATGAATTTGATGCGTATTTATTAATCAATTATTCGCTGGTTTCCAAAGCTAAAAATATTTTACCGTTATGTTACAGGGAATCTTTTCAATAAACTATGCATTTTTCTCGTTTTTTAATGTTAGAAACTGCTTAATTATAAGCATTAGTGAGGTATTCTAACGTGTCTATTTTATATATCGATGTATTTATGTATTTTTCAATTCGTGGTAAATATCGAAAGTTATTACACCAAGTTTAGAAAAGGCTCCTTCCACGTAATAAAAATTCCTTCAAATAGCAGTCAAAAATTTTTTTTAAACCTTTATTGGAACTTTCACTATGGACCGTTTTTGTAAATCCCTAACAAACAAGAAATTAACTTTATAAGCCGTACCAGGAATTTCAATCATAATATTTGGAGGGACACATGTTAATCTTTTTCGATGCCAGTTAGTTTGAACTGTTATAGATCAGCTTTCACAATCCAATTTAGCATATAAAAGTGTTCTGCATTTCGTTCAGATATCTAGTTAACTTATTTTCAGATATTCTGTTATCTAAACTTGCATTTCAGTAATTTTGGTGAATCACTGCTCATTTATATTTTAATGGTGATAATCTTAATAACTTTTAAATTGAAAATATTTTCAAACATATATCTGCCAAATGATTCAATCAGGCAACATAAAAATGTTATGTTTGATTCTAAATTGCCCCAAAGTGTGTCATTGCCCTAGTTTATAGTTTTAAGAATGTGATAAATGTTAATTCAAATAAGATAAAAATGAGTTTATAACAAAGGTCCTTCCTAATTTAAATAATATAAACTCCTGTGATTTATATTTAGTATGCAAACAAATTTGATGGTGCCACACACAAAAGCCTCAGGAAAATTCGTATTAACATAATATGCGATCATCTGAGCGCTCGGTTTTGTCTGCTATCAACAAACTTGAATGAAATCTCACCTACCTATCACCAAAGAAATTTGCTGTTTAACGTACAGAAACGTAAATAAACTGCAGAAAAAAAAGTCTAAAAAAAAGTCATGCAAAAGTTCTCTTTAAAATATTAGAATTTTTTCCTCGTTTCCTTTTAAGTTTTAAACGAAACTATATTTAATTATTTAGTTAGGTTTCTAAAAGCAAATTAAAATTAACAATTTTGAGCGTAAGACAAGTGCGTGATAATAAGATTTTTAAGTCATATTTACGTTCCTGGATCGATGAAAAAGTATTTACGTTGAGTACTCTAAATGAAACTATGTAGTGTGAAAATTTCCTGATTAGAATATTATATATGTTATACCAACTATATAATTTTAAAAGTAAGCTTTTTAAAATATCAAGTAGATATTTAGATTGTAAGATTTGTACTATTCGCGTTAAAATATCTCTAAACAAATTTTATTTTACCGGTGATAGATTACTGGTAAAATATAAGCTATTTTCCTCCTCGTTTATCAAGTCTAGCCATAATTCCTTCTCAACTCTGGAGGAGGAGATTAGGTTACTGTTAATAAGCTCTTTTAATTTTGTTTTCTGACTTCCACCTTTATACAGTCAGAGCTCATCTGTGATAATTATTAATTCAATTTGCTTCTTGAAGTGAGAGAACACATATTCACTCAATGATCGATCAAATTCCCGTGAAGGATGCAACGTTTTCATGTTCCTCCTCAACCGAAGAAAACACAAACCAAAAGCTTAACCGTTTTAAACGCGCCCTCACCTATTCATAGCAAGCCTTCGAAAGAACCCTTCTTTGTGAATTAACTTCTACTCTTAAGACTTCGTCTTTTCCCCCCAAAACCTCCTTAAACAAAAAATCTCCGAAAAAAAACAAGAAAAAAAAAAGAGTTAAGTGAGCTTGTTTTTAGTCGTGGAGGGAGGCGATAGAGAGGCATTTATTTTGCTCTTTTTCACACTCATGGGCTCTAAAACGTTGCCATCATCTTGTAAAATTGGTTGCCGAATGATAAAGAACGAATGATGATGAAGAAAAAACTGAAGAAGAACTCAATTATTCCGCAGTGATTCTTTCTATCTTCTTTTTCTTTCGTTTTTTTTTCCTTCCCTCAGTCTCCACCTTCTTTTTTTCTCTTAATGTACTTGAAGGAGAATTTTCACTTGCTTTCCAACAATCTGTTCAAGAAAAGAGGTAGTAATGCTGCTTCGTTTATTTTTTTCCCCTCTTTCCCTTCAAGAAAAGGGCCTTATTGTGATAGGAGAAGATGCTTTTTGATTTGCTTGTAAATACAGTGTTTATTGAACTCAAGTTCGTTTCAGTGGAGTGGTTCTTTGTTGCTCATTCCGGGCGATAATTTTTATGCGGACGTTTGTAAAATTAAAACGAGCTAAAGTGTTATTTTTCTGAGGAGATTGAAAAACTTCCCATAGAAACGACATAAAAGCGAACAGCAAATGATATCAATTAATTATAAATTCTGCTACTGCTTTTCTAGCAGCCTGGTTAACAGTCCTTCAGAACTACTTGGCGTGTTCAAAAGGTACATTTCGTTGAATGCCTCATCTTCCGTGGAACAGAAAGGGTGCACCCCACAATGATAAATGTTCTTTAAATTAAGTTTCTACTTACATAAGATGTGTGTCTTATTAATTTTTTTTTATAAATTAACAAATAGTTTCGTAGGGTGTTCCAGAAATATGACGTAATTCCCCTTAGAAAATTCCCCATGGAAATCAACTCTCAATGAAGTACCATCTCATAGGTATGAATTCAAGTTAGATATAAAAATCTTTGAATATGATCTCTTATTTATTGGTATTATCTCTATTTCGCTTTAACATTTCTTTATTGTTAGATTAGTGTCTTTGTACTCAGTAAGCCCAATCACTGTTTGAAGTATATGGGTATTAAAGCATACTTAAGTAATAGACTAGAGCTTTAAAGCTTAGCACTGATCAGAGCTACAATAATACTTAAGGGGAATCTGTTGTAAGTATAAATTTTTACCGTGGATATGTGCTAATGCTTTCATGCGAGTATGTTGTGTAAGGTAAGGTGAAATACTGTTCATAATAATTCCTTAAATATTAATTTACAAATATTCTTGGTTAAGATTTTGTTTAAAGGGCTTTTTTTTACTTCCACTGGGCTCCTCTGAAAATTTTTAATTGAATTTAATTCTACAAGTGTGCAATTGGTATTTATACCAAGTTGGAAATTTTTTATAGAAGTGTGCTTTTATTGACATGTGTTCCGTTACGTTTCTGAATAAATTCTTAAAACGAAAATTTCTTTGACAGACAAATTGGTTTCTTAATGTTACGAGTGTCTAGGAATATTGCCTCATTGAAATTAATTGTTTCCAAGGATATAGATGGCCTCATAATGTTAAATTTTTAGATCTACAAAGAATTCTTTGTATGATTCTTAAGTATGAAACTGGAAAAATTCATGCCCTTCGATTCAAACTACATTGCAGCTAAACAGTGGCCCTTATACAAGATTGAAATTGAAACACTTTTTTCAATTGTCATAATAAATAGATCAACATGAAAATTTACATCCGGGAAATAAATGATCATATTCATTTCTAAAAATATTTAATCTAGAAAAGTTTGCATCTTTCTAGAAATAAAAATATTATGTTATTCAATTTTTAGAGGGGTCAAACATTTAGCAGATACTTGAACTGCGCTTTGGAATCAATTTTGACAAACAATAGAACGTATAATGAACGTGTAAGTATCTAACGTTTGAGTGGTTTATGATTACTTTAACCCTCTCTGAATTCTTTTCTCATGAAATTACAATGAAAGATTTCGGTAGTTTCAATATAAATCAAAATATATTTCTCTTTATAGTTTTTAGCACAAGTATAGTTTGTTTTAATGTTTTCCGTACGACATATAAAATGTTGCTAGTTCTGAAAACTGAACGTTTTCATTTTTCAGTTGGTAGCAAGACTGAAAGGGTTGCCTTTTAATTCTCTGGACACTTTATGCGTTGCATAAGTCAAGAAACAAATAACTGGTTTTAGATCCCACACCTGGATAAGGGAATAAGACTAGTACATTCAGCAATTGGTCAAGATGCTGTATAAAGTCTGATCGATTCTTGTTGAATGAGAAAGCTGCTGGTGAGTCACTGAGTCTACCAGAAGTACTTAAATATTTAGATCCGAAAGTGGTGTTTCGTGCCACACGATGACTGAATAGCCTAAGTTTTAGTTTCCACAGCCAGAGTACGTGGTACTGATCCCGTGTAGGTAAGTGTATCAAATTAGTTAAAAATCGGCTTTAAGCTATAGGTCCCAATTTGATTGCAAAAGATGACCTCTGCTCTCTAAACAAGCAACTAATCCGAAGTGTCTCCCAGAAGTTATAAAATGGTTAACAAGAGGATTCGAGAATCCTTAGAGAATAGTGCAATAGTTTACGCAATATCCCTTTATGATGGAGAAATTTCTCTAATAGGTTCATGATGATCATCGTCAGGAAAAAATGCATTTCAGTCTAAACCTCATGGGCTCCTCCTCGGCCTGTCCTTTGTACTCCTTCTCCAACCCTAAAACAGGTGCCCTGCAACAAATTACAAAATGGGCTGTTTGGTACATCTCTCTAACCTTTTGTGAGTCAAAGATCTCAGAGAGAGGTATTTATAAAAATGCAAGAAGTAAATAAATAAAAAATGCAAAGACGAGCGTGCATCCTCCCGCCCGACCCATATGCACGAATTCTGTTCGGATCAGCCCAGCGGAGCGTCGCCTCGCAGATCAATCGCTCATGAGGCGGCAGCATCCGTCTTTTGAAGCTTCACACCGGGTAGCCGTACGCAACCAAAGATAAATAAAAAAAAAGTTTGTTTTTGAATAAAACCCTTTCCGCTCTCCAAAGCATGAAATCTCGAGACTCCGTGGCTCCGTGACTGTGGAGGCCTCTCGATTCATTTCTCTCCCTATGAAGATGGATTTCATTTTGACCTCTTCCCAAGTAGAGTCTTCTCTCGTTGCTGTGCTACATCGGGGTTGACTTCCTTTTTCTTCTCTCTCTCTCTCTCTCTCATCTTCATCTTCTTTCCTGTGCGGTTAGATGTATAGACTTCCTCTTTGATCTGTTGAGCATTGATTTGCAAAAGTCCTTTTTTTGTGGTTGTTGCCGTCGTAGAGGAGGGTTTGTGTTCCTCCAGCGCTGTTGCTCAACTCGGGAACACAACAGTTTGCTTGATCGGAGGACAAACAAATAAAAAAAATGAAAATATCTCCATTTTGTTGCGAAACGGAATCAATGGCGGAAGTTAGGACCACGTGTGCTTTTTTCCTTTTGCAGTGGTTCGTGGCAATACGGTGCGTTTTAATAAAGCCAAGAGGAATTAAGCTTTAAAATCTCGCTTCTCGTGCTTGTAATGTTCCCCTTCATGCGATAAATGTGAGGAACATGGTATTTATTCAGAATACCGAACTCAGATTTCGATAGATTCTGACATTATGAGTACACGTATGTCTCAAAATCTTAAGGCGAAGAAACTTTTTTTTAATTTCATTCTCATCTAGTAATTTTTCTCTATTTTGCAAGAAAAAATTATGTGTATTAAAGTGGTACTAATTGAAGAAACAACTATTATTACTTTATAATCGGAAATATAGATACGAAAATGGTAAAACAAATCAGGTATTAGAACAAATCATAACATAATCAATATCCAAAACACCAAATTAAGCTCAATTCCCAAAATTCAACAGTAAATTAAACATAATTCTTCAGTAGCAGAGTGAGAAAATGCCAAGGTATATCAAAATGGACTTTTCAGACCATATATATATATATATATATATATATATATATATATATATATATATATATATATATATATATATATATATATATATATATATATATATATATATATATATATATATATATATATATATATATATATATGAACATAGCATTTGCGCACATTTTCGTACCCCTAAAAGCATGCAAGTAAACTGCAAATCCTCGTTTACTTGCCATCAAAGTGAATACTGGTTTAGCCATGACTGAATTATAGGATTTTGAACTGAGACGGGGAGATGTATTGGGGTAGGGGGATTAATCTGACGCCAGCTTTCATGTCAAATCTGAGAGCCACAGAATCTGATTCAGGGTTGTAGTACGTGAAAATAGAGTACATTTTCTAGACAGAATGCCATGACCGTGACTCAAACTGGAAATTTTATTTCAAATTCTAGAGGCCTGGATATTTTTTTATAAATTTGTTGAATGTATTGTCTGCTGAATAAAGAGTCTTCTAAATTTGTTGAAATAAAGGTTAGGGGCTTAGGTTTTAATCGCCTGGCAGGAGAAAAAAATATGTCATGAAAAGATTTCCATAGTGGTAGTTTCTGAGGTTGTGCTTTAGCATAGTATTCTGGATAGCGTTACTACTATTACTTAGTTTTACTGGATTAGGTTTAAAAAATTGTGCCCTCCACAAATGAAGCTATGAGCCACGTCACTTTTATTTTGACTTTCCTCTCCCCATTAAAAATCTTCAATTTTAAGACTACTTCAAAACGGCTGTATCCGGGAACTTGCAATTCCAAAATCGAATTTAAACCAAACAAACTTCTTTGTGTCAAAACAAAATGAGTAAAATAAAGCTTCATTTTCGGTAGTGCACTTAGGTTTGGATGCATGAAGATATTAGACATTAAAGTTCAAGATGAGTAACTTAAATTCAACATATTGACATACATGACATTGTTTTTTCTAGCTGAATCCAAGTAGGTTTTAAAAAATGACACTGATTATCTTTGGACTTCGAAGCATTTAAGCATTATAAATCTTGCTCTATTCTGCAGCACTTGGATTTCCGTACACCATTTTAACTTTTTTTTAGTGTTAGAAGCTTTTACGATCTGACTTTAACTTGGTAAAGGAATTTTTAGAAAATAGATAGGGAGATATGTTTAATAAATATTCTGTAAACACTGCATTAAATATGGCTTTTAGATATACCATTCAACTGTAATGAACTGAACGTCATTAACACTGACTTTTTGTTAGTAACTCTATATAGATGTCTGGAAAAAAGAATTTAATCCCACATAAATAAGGATTTTTTTTCACTTTTGTGTGTATGAATAAATTTTAGTATTTCTCATTAATATATTTAGAATATAAAATATATAAAACAAAAAATTTTTCCATTGGTGACCACTTAAATAACTGGAATTTCTGTAAATTGTGTCAAGTTTAATTCTACCCTTAAGGGTTTTCTTAAAATTTTTATGATAATTCTGATACTTTGATTAAAAAATTGAGGAATTTTTTGGTATGGATAGTATTATTTACCTCATTATAATACTGATAATATAAAAGGAAGCATGCCTTTCAAACAGAGTACAATGTGACATTAAACTCTGAATTTTTAAACTCTGAATTTTTCAAAATACACTTAAAAAGTGTATTTCCCTTCTCAACTTTTCCCCGCATTTAATGAAGTTGCGAAAAAACGTTGTTAGAAAAGAAAATACTTTTTTACAGCTCTGTATATTTCAATCAGGAGAATACCTGACTTGGGGTTTGGAGACGCGAGTTCAATCGTCGCCCCTAGCAAGTGGCCTATATAGCTACCTGTTCAAAATCAATTACTGCAGCGATACATTATATAGCAATACTTTTGTTCCTTCATCAATATCCTGTAAATATTTGCACATAATTCATAAATAAAAAGTTATTTAGTTATGTTTTATGGTACCTTTTCATCGAGTCCTAGAGGCACTTTCTCCACTCTATCTATCCAATTTGTTTATATCCGAAAGCTTTTGTTTTAATGAGTGTTCTTCGATGCACTCCCAAAGATGGAGAGCATTTTTAGCGACGGCATATTTTTTAATCAAGCTAAGTTGCAACACTATCAACGAGGTTCCGGGATCAATCACGTTAGGGAAGGGGAGAGAAGGTAGAAAAAAAAAAGGCAACCCGCTCAAAATCTGTCATTGTTTTATGATCTCTGGGAACAAATGCCCGAATTTCGAGCATCCATTTTGAAAAATGGCGCCGTCTCTAATTTCTGTTTTCCCCGAGTTAAAGAGCTCTGAACGAGAGTCAATAAAACTCCGTTGAGGAGAAGAGTTTACGCGGACAAAAGGATAAGTCATAATTCTCTGTCAAAGGGCAGGAGATAAGGCGGAAGGGGCTCCCAGCGAATCCTGCTATTGAATAATATTGCATTGTAAGGCCCGGGTTTCTTCGATGACAGGGCTTCTGTAGTATCTCTATACCCTATTTTTATTGTTCCCCCTTTTCATTGACACTGGTTATTGCTCGTCTCGAGCAAGGAATATGACATGCGTTATCGAGGGAGGGCCCTTTTGTTAGCCTTATCCGAGAAACTGTTACCCCTTTGGCGCGAAGGGAATGGGAAAAAAGGGTGGAAATGCTGGACGGGGGAAGATTTAGACAGCGGTGTGCGGTCGCAGTTATTCTCCCTCGATGGTCTCCCCAACCCCCCTCTTTTAAATATATTTAAATTTAGCATTTAGTTAATTTGGATTTTCTGAGAAAATTATTCATATTTACTGACGAGAAGTTTTAAGGTTATAAACATACTTCAGTAAATTTTGAATAGGTGAATATAGAACGTTACATTGAAGATTATATTCTATACTATACTTTTCATACGTATGTAACTAAAAGTAAAATAATTCAACAATATAAGATAATTATTAGCAGGAAGAATGTAGACAAAAATAAACAGAAATCACGTATTAGGACTCAATTCACCATAATGCAAGATTCTGTAGCAGTAACGGAACTAAACCATATATCGAAGTAACCGATTGGTCTCGTAATTAGAAGGCCTAACCAAATCAGTTACCTCATTTATTGAAAAGTTAAAATTTTAAATGCTAGGGTAGGTTTTCTGTTAATTTTTTCGGCAGTCTCTGCCCTCTTTATACGTTTTATTTCATGCTGAATTAATTACATTGTTTGTGTTATACTTTTCATACGTATTACAAAGGTATGTTTTTAATAAAAAGGAATGTCGAAATGGGTTAAAAAAATTACTTAAACTGTATATTTTACTAATCTTTTATCACCACATGTGCATATATATAATGTGTGTAATGTTTATTACATAAAATTTTGTGTCCCGACCCCCTAAAATCTTTTTTTAGCTCTTTTGAAGGGACAAACATTAGAAAGCTAAATCTTTTCTTTATTTGATGGGATGGAAGGGGATTCTATATTAGACCCTTACCTTACGTGAATGAAGTTTTTTAGTGTTTTATTATTTTTTTTTCCTTACTAAGCAGCAACAGTTTGGTTGCTTAAAAGTAACGTAAAACTTCCCACAAAGTTTCATTAAATGATTTTTAAACATTGTTCCCTTGAAATATATTTTGAGATCGTAGTAGAAAAATCTGATTTTTTTTTTTTGGGGGGGGGGGAGGGGGAAGAGTTTTATGTCCTAAGAAGTCTTATTAGACAATTTGGACCTGGTTACCCACCACTTCTTAAAGAATAAACCTAGACTCGTGAAATGAGATGTGTTGTACCATCCCGTAAGCATGCCCAGTGCCATTGATTTTTGGGTAAAAATCCTCAAATTCATAAAGTTTAAATCTTAAATGTAGCAGAAATGGAAGATATTTCAATATATCGGTATTAATCCTTTCAAATTTTTGTCCTCAATCTAAAGTAGGGGGTAACTTCATAATTCAAGCGTACTCTTGAAACAAACCGATGTATTTCTTTTTTTTAAATTAATTTGAAAACCAGATGTTTAAAACATTACAATCGCTATGATTTGTCAATTTTTTTTTGCTGTCACAACCCAACCAATAATAAAAAAAAATAGCAGTGCGGCTTGTTGCATGTATTCTAAAAAACTGTTCAGCAATAAACACCCTACTGTTAAGCATACACCATACTACGTCGGTGAGTTGCATTACGTGTTTTGTTAACTGTTCCGTTCATACATGAAAAACAGTCTTATGTGCTTATTTCAACAAATTATGAAAATAGATCAATGTATTCCCGCCTTTGATAAACACAAATAGATCAGCATATTAAAATTAAAGATGAAAAATGAAAGATTTATAAAAAAAATAATGAAAAGAAAAAAGAAAGGAGGAAAAAAAACTATTGTTGCGAGCGAGTTGGCTTTCAGCAATAAAAAATAAATAAAAACTGAATAAAATGATTAATATTGTTTATTTGTTTCGACCATCGGCAGGGGAAATTTTCTCTCAATTGTCGCTGTTCCTGGTTAGTGTGAAAGGGTGGTGAATAGGTTCTCCATTACTCACCACTGGAACCTGTGCATCACTCTATTACCCAGATTTGCTAAACAATCGATATTTACGGATATTTACTCAGTTTGCAACCAATTCTATTCTCACCTGTGTCCGATACTTTGTAGAATCGAACATCGAACGCTCGGACCATCTCCCCGAAGCCACTACCCCCCAGGGTAATGAATGCGTATTCGGAAGCGGCGTACAATCTATTTGGTGGCCGAATTTGACTAATAGCGGTGGCAGCGCTATGAAAAGGCCGATAAGGCCGAAATCGGGGTTCTGGAGGGAAAGGGGGGAAACGTTTTACCCAAATATCGTCTGCCTTTTCCCCCACCCTCCCGTTTTTCCGGAAAGCAAAGCTATGAGAACAATGAACATCCATCCCCCCCCCTCCCCCATCTCTTTTTGCTCCACAGAGCTTTCGATATTATTACACGTCGGGTCAATCTACGCTTTTCCTATTTTTGTATTTTTTAAGAAGGGGGGAGGGGGGTATGCGTCTTTTACATTTTTTGATCGTAATTACGCGGCGTTGACACGCTGTTTAAAAGCTAAATATTGATTGATTTTTTTTTTTATTCCTCTGTTCGCCTTTTTGGTTATTTTTTTTCTTCTGTGGAATGTTTTTGTCCATCCCTCGTGCTCCTGATTATCGTTTTTCTCGGTGATAGGATGGCATCATCATCATCATCTAAACGCTTCAAAGGGCAACCAATCAGCTGGCCACACAAAAGGATCGCCCGCAACGCGAGATAAGGGATGTCCCCGATTTTTGCATGGAAGGATTTACTGGGAAATATATTTTACAGAGCAAAGAGGGAATGAAAAAAAAATGGTCTCGACGGGGATTTTTTAACACCATAAACCTCTCAAAAATGCGTTACAAATGATGTTTCCATGAATGAGCACTTTAAAGCATCTCTCTGGAAACCGCGTAGCTCGGGGAAAGGAATCTTTTCGATTTTTTTTTATTATTATTCTTTAAATTTATGTGGCTATACGGTAACGGATATCACAGCTTAGAAATTTTTGAAGTCACGAATGACATCTGAATTCTCTCTCGTCAGAACGAAAACAATCGATTCGGGGCAAATTCAGATTTAATTAACCAGTAAAATTAAACTACCAGAGAATGCAACTAGGGGGGAAAAGGAATGTAGATCGATTCAAACCGGAATATCAAAAAATATTGAACACAGAAAAACATAGCATATTCCACTGAATCATCTTTTTGTCTCTAAAGATATTGTGCTATCTGTTGGGAAGTTACTCGTTGCCGAATTTCAATTAAAGATTTCCCTAGACGCAAAATTTTCAAACACGGTACAGTTTTTCTTTTATTAGCTTAATGCATACTTCAAAACTTCCAGAACAAAGATAGAGAAACCGCATGTTTCTACGAGGCACCTCCCGCATAATGTACTGGTTATTTTCGACAAAGTGGGCTCGGGTTCGATTACCGGATAAAGCATGGATTTTCGTGTGCTTAGGGATAAGTGGTGGTTCAGCTATTTGGTGCTCCCATAACAAAATAGTCAACGAATTCCCGGTGTGGATGGACAATTAAAGTAGGTTTTTAAGATAACTTGTCTTAGGCACAAAACGCAATGAAATAAAGAGAAAAAAAATATTTAGCGTTAATTTTGCCTGACGAAAAAAATTTTTGGAATTTTTCCCCTAAATCAAGAATCCTGATGAGAGATGAGTGGAAAAGGGAAAAATTACGTGGACCGTAATTTCGTAGCGATACCTTGAGGAATCCTATATATATATCCTCATAAAGATGATAAAATTTTCTTTCAGATGTAAAGTACTGGTGTACGGCATTTGCCCGTATGGCCATAGCAGCATAAAAATGCTACATATGGCGTCGTAATCATCGTAGAAACATGAAGATTGTGTTTTTTTTTACTAAAAGTTCGATAGTATGTTAAAAGTCGTAAGTTAAAAAAATTGAAACGTGCTTTTGAGATAATGTACCAGATTCCAAAATAAATTCAGTTGCACATATTTAAAAATAGGACCACTTATTTAACAACCGTAAAAACTTTGATGCTTTTCTGAATTTAATTTTACTCAAACTGCTATGTATATAAATTGAAAAAATATAACTTTTAAATATCATAATATAACTAATTAAATGAACGGTTGCAAAAAAAAAAAATTTTTAAAGAAACCATAGCGGTTCAGAATAAAGGAAATACTATTGCGCATGCACTATTTTGTGGTTATGCTCGAAGAATGTCAATAACGTTATATAATTTGTTAATCATTTTTTTTAAATATGTAACTTATTTGAACTTAAGAATTGTAGATAATAACAACGATGATTCATGCTATAAAGTGAAAATCTGAAAAGCCTCTCGATAAAATGTACCGTCAATCTTCAAGGAACACTTAATTTCTATGATTTCTTCCGAATTGAAAAAAATCCCTAACATCATGCATTACACAAATAGCGAAATCTAAAAAGACAATCGATTTTAAATTCCGATGTGATGCATATCGCAAGAGTTGGGAAGAATGGGGGAAAGGAATTTCTTTAAGAATGAGAAAACTGCGATTGTTTACTAATGAGAAGGAAGAAGTGGACGTGAAATTTCTAAACGGGAATTAGAAGTGTGTGTGTTTTCCTTTTATACTCACATACACATGTATAATTACCGTGGGAAATAAGATTACCTTTAAAAAAGCTGATCTTTGCTATTTTGAATAGACATGGAAAATAAATATCATTGACACAATGTGAAGGTTGAAAATGTGTAGATTAATTTAGAGTATTAATTTATATAAATTATATCACTGCCTCAAATGTATTTGATTTGCACGAACACGCATGCACACACACGGAAACATACATACATGTAAATATACATACACATAAATACTTATGACAAAGACAAATTATATGGTTTACTAAAGAGAAAAAAGAGGCGAAACCTCAAATCTTGAATTAAACATTTCTTCCTACTCATATATATGTGTGCGTATATATATATATATATATATATATATATATATATATATATATATATATATATATATATATATATTAAATACGATATTTAATACGATCTATAACAGGTCGTTTTAAATATTGATCAGTACTAGCTCGTAAGTACGCTTACGACGCCAAGTTCTGTCATAGTTAACAAGAAACACTAAAGAAAGTGTTCAATGGGATCAAATAACAGAAGGACATTTCTGAAGTTCATAACATATAGAAAGAGAAACGAAAAATTTGGATCTGCGAATCACGGAAAAATTTGTCAAGACCCATTCAAAGCAGTACGAAGCTAGAGTCACTTTAGAGCAGTGGTTCCCAACCCATGGTCCGCGGACCACAGGTGGTCCGCTTGAGCCTCGGGAGTGGTCTGAAAACACATATAAAAAAGATGCAAAATAAATGGGTATTTTGAAAGCAATGTTCATTGAACTAGATGGGTCGATAATATCCGATGACTATCAAGTGTAGAAATAAAATTTCTTGAAAGTTTTATTATTAGAATATGATACGTTAGAATGTGAGTATGTTAATCCTGTATCCATTTTACCTGAGAGATGTTCTATACCCTCATACCCCCCTCGAGTCGGGGGGATGGGGGTATAGAATGGGAAATATGGGGGTCCGCTCATGGTTCAATTTCTTGCTTAGTGGTCCGCAAACAACTACGGGTTGTGATCCACAGCTTTAGAGTAATAGCTTCAGTGCGTTTTTTTTTTTTAACCAGCAAGAATTTTTATAATACTAGCCGCTGCGCGACCAGCATGGTCGCTTTTAGTTTTATATATTTTCCTTTGCAAAACAACTCATCTGAAAGTAACATAGGTAAGGAATGTTACCATTACTTGCCATCATAAATATACGTTGTTAAGGGCATTCTCTATAAAGCTGGTTCTAAAACATCGTGATCAAAAAATGTGAATTTCCATTACTTCAGAACGGAGTTAAAGATAAGACTGAGAAACCGAACACCAATGATTTTAAAAATTACATCCCTCTCTGTACGTACTAATTTTCAAAATTAAGATACTTTATCATTACAACAAATAAGAAATTGTTTGGTAAAAATTAAAAATATAGTGTTGATTACATCACACTCTGTATGTATTACTGTTCACAATTCAGATATCTACACTTAATCATATCAAATAATAAATTGCTGGGAAAATTTCTTCACTTATAAAATAGAGTAAAAATTCAGCAATTTTTCAAAATTAAGATATCTACACTTTATCATTACAAGAAATAAGAAATTGTTGGGGAATATATAAAATATAAGTGTGGATTACATCACTCTCTGTATGTACTATTGTTCACAATTCAGATATCTACACTTAATCATATCAAAAAATAAATTGTTGGGAAAATTTCTTCACTTATAAAATGAAGTATAAATTCAGCAAGTACTGAAAAAAGTGTAGAGAATTAACTATTACTGGCTGTTGGTTGCAATGCCGGCGAGGTTAAGCCTAACCTCGTGATCATTTATGCTCTCTCTTAATGAATTATTTTTTCTTCGCATTCTTTCTTGAGACTGTTCCCAATTTTCACTTGATCGTGCAGCTCACTTTCGAGCATGCCTGATTTCAGTGCGTAAATCGATGTTGACACGCGGTTGCAAATTGTAGACGGCCGCTAATGTTTACATCTGGTAGTTGCAGCCGTTGCCATTTGGAGTGTAGAAATATCGTCGATTTTTGTGCCGCATACCTACGCGTTTTATATGTATAGATTACTTCAAAATTATCTAATTTTTGTTATAACTTATCATCAATAGGTTTTTCAGCCCGCAACACTTTCACAGATCCAATTATATTCATTTTATTCTAAAATTATCGCGTTCATTCCAAATGAAATTGAACAATATGAAGTCTTTGAAAAATGAATTTAGAATACATTAACTTTAATTATATTCTATTTAAAAACAAAATTGAACTTAACATCATTAGTAACAGACTCATTTATTTCGTTTAAAACCTTTAAAATTATTTGAAAAGATTTTAATTCTACATTTAAATAAAATCAATATCTAACCTAATAAAAATCTATTCAAAACATTTTTACTGAAGGATAATTTAATTGAAATGCAGCACACAAAAATGACGAAATATCAAGTATAAAACTTCATCACTTCAAGCTTGCATGAGCTTGGCTTAAAGGCCTTGCAATAAATGAAATTTCATCTAAATTCTAAATAACTTGGTACACGGGAAACCTAATTTTACGGATGAGTGATAGACGGATGGCGAAAAATTATTTGAGTTAAAGAAGCAAAGCAGCAAAAAAAACAAAAAATACGGAGGTGCCGCCGTTAAAGCATTCAGAATTCAACCCGTTCCCCATCACCCCAGCTATACCGAGTGCGTGAGCTGGTAGCGGGAAGCGGCAATTAGTGCCGAAAAGCTTTTTCGCACTCCCATGAATACGTGATGAGACCTCTAAAGAGGACGGGAGTGAAGTTTTTATGCCGCGAAATAAACACAGCATTCTCACAGGTGGTTGCTACCCAGACGGTGATTTGCAAAATCTTTCAGCTGCAAAGAGTTCGGTTTTTCTAGCGACTATTTGCTTTGCAGCGGTGAGAGAATGGCAACTGGGATTTGGTGCAAAAAGAGGAAAAACGGAGAATTTCAAATGGTGCATGAAATACTAAATACATAACAACTCTTGCATTCATACAGAGAAATATAATCCAAAATGTGAGATCTAAACTTCTAAACAGTCCAAAGTCATGTTTATCACAAAAGGTCTCACAACTACTTTAAAATCAATAAACTTCAACATTTCTCATCTTGTACGCAAGAGCGTTTTCAAGAATGGTAAATTATGGTAAACCAATTAATCACGATTAATAGATTATTCACTTCTCAAAACAAACATAAAAAGAAACAGCACTTGCATTTTACTCCAACCGTTAAAGTCTAAACGAGCATAAAACAGACTGCTTTTTTTAACCATTAACTAACGTTTTAAGTCCCTTTTACAGCCATTTAATGTCTGTTAATAATATCTTTATTTTTTTTGTTAATTGGTCTATATTATTTTCTTGTATTTCGACTTTTATTTTCTGTTTAACTATCAAGTTTATTTAACTTCGTTTTTCAACAGCGTTTGGTTCCAAATTAATATTTTTAAACGGAATTTCCTAAGCTTTTTTTCTTACATTACGCATTTAAACAGTTTCTCTTCAACTTTTTTCTGTTTACAGTTTTTCGTTTTTTCCTTACTTTTGAAATTCAGAGCTCAATAGTAATTTAACTTTTCATAGTTTTCCTACGATGGTGATTTATTTATTGGAAATGACTCCTTGTTAAAAACAATGAGACGTGTGTTTAAAAACGAATAATCAGCGAAATATAATTTGAAGAAACTGATCTTTCGATAAATAATGGGAAGTTTTAAGTTGCAGTTTTTACCTATTTACGCCCGATGATGGCCGAATGGCTAGGGCTCTGGCTTTCGGAGCTAGAGTCTGTAGGTTCGAGTCCCACTGCTGGCATTTATATATTTCAGTTGCTCAGCCGATTCTTTGGGCAGTCCGGGAGAGAAAACTACTACATCAGTTTACTTCATTTTGGTCTTAAACGAAATATTTTAATCCATAGATGTGTCAAATTTGGTTCTTTCAACCGCAATTTCTATTAATTAGCGATAATTTACAATTAAAAATTGCTTTCTGCGCATACTCGGTGACATGTTTAAATCTGGCTTTAGATATTCACTAAGCACGGGGCCACATAAACACATTAGTTTGTTTCTGCGCATGCTCATTGGCATGTTTAAATCTGCTTTAGATGCTCACGAAGCACGAGGCCGCATAAACACGTTAATTTGTTTATTCCGAGGAACCTCTCTAGCTATCTCTCTGCCATTTTTATTTTTAATTATGTTTGTGAGACGAAGAATTAAACCTGACGGAAATTGTTTATTTCGTGCCGTTGAGTAAGGGCCTGTTCACATAGGAGTCCGTTGCGTTGCGTTAAGGAAAAGATGACGTTGAGACGAAAATAAACCAATCATAGGCCTCCGAACGATTAGCAATGAAATTTTTAACGCCTATGATTGGTTTATTTTCGTCTCAACGTCATCTTTTCCTTAACGCAACGCAACGGACTCCTATGTGAACAGGCCCTTACCCTATTTCTTTTTATTGGGTTTAAGAGTAATGTTTTAAGTGTGATTCTCTATTCTTAATATTATGATTTTCAACATTTGGCAATGATGTGTTGAGTATTATTTGTGTATTAATACATTTATTTACTATCCAGCCTCCATGTTTCGACGGGTACCAACTAGTAGATATTTATACCCGTTCAGAATCAGCTTTAAGTAGTGGGTCCTAATCTAATTAACCTGGAGAGAAAAAAAAAAGACCGTAGCGCTCTTAACCAAACAACCTTAATGGTTTTACGCGAGGATTTTGAAACATTAGGGCAGAGATGGGCAACCTTTAGCACGCGTGCCAAACGTGGCACTCCGATGACTTGTTTCTGGCAAGCGAAACAAGTCCTTGACAAATTTATTTTCAGTTAGCACCTGTTGGCTGAAACAACAATGGGCAGATGCTAATGGTAACATGGTATAACAGGAAAAAATCAGTCACTGTTTAATCGAAGTTAATAGTGGACACTTTTTGTGTAGATAATAATAATAGTGTCTTAAATTGTGTGAATGGCAGCTAAAGTTATACTTACAGGCTAGTAAAAATTATCCCCAAAAAACTTTTTCGGAAAAACCTTTCAAAATTTATTTCAATTAGTCAGCTTTACATGATTCACATAATCATTTACAAATCAAATATTGAGATATCAAATAATATGTTCTCAAGAAATTTTGGTTGGAACGTGGAAAAAGTTTTTGGTCAGAGATTTGGTCGGCTTTGGCACTCACTCTCAAAAAGGTTGCCCACCCACCCTGCATTAGGGGGAACCCCTGCATTAGGGGGACGACAGAACGACACAGTGCAACAACCGGCTGCTAAAACGGAGATCGAATCCCGAAACTATCAGTTCCTCGAAACGGCAGAGTCTCTTCAAAATTAACTGTGACCCTTGTGGTCAGGAATTCCTTTCTCTTTTGTCAAGCATAACTTCGAAGTTGGCCGTCCCTAATTTAGGGATTTATAAACAACATGTTCTTCGATGGCAAAAATTAACAACGAGTGTGTTAAAAATTAGGAAGCAGGCAGCGAAAGGTAATACATAATTTTCATTGCGCTCTGAGAGTGACTTTAAAGCGTTATATCCTCGTAAAATATGTGCGTGTCTCTCTGGAGGTTTTAAACACGCTGCTGGATCTTTCCTCTTTAAAATAAATCAAATTGTTGCTCACTGTCAGGCGGGCTCCCCTTCCCTACCCACTCCCCCCTCCCCCCCAGAAGAAGTCTTCAGCTGATGCCACACGACGATTACATATCTCCGAATAAAACCCTCTCTTTCCCGTTTTAAACAAGGACGCGACTTCAGAATTGAAATATATTTATTTATTCTCTTTTCAAAAAATCCTGGAGGCAAGCAACCAAGATGGATGATGACTGTGTAGGAGGTGGAGGTAGGGGGGGATGCTGGGGGGTGGCAGAACGGCTCCCGTCGACAGTCACGTGATGGATCGCTCATAGTCGGAGCTTGACAAGCGACATAGGGACCTGACAAAGGGGGACCGATCAGGTAGTAGACCCCCCAGCCCCTTTTCTCCGTACCAGCAAAAATACAGAATTTGTCATTGTTATTTGAAAAATAGAAAAATTTATCCCGGGTTTAGCAAGAAAAATTAGGTTGCTGTTATATTCTGGTGTAGTTGGCCGTTTCGGGAGTTTTTCGCTCGGGCCTCATTCGGGAGACAGTTTCTAGAGAGGGAGAGAAATGCGCGAAATTAACTCTTACTTCGAACGGTAGAACGTATGGGGAAATAAGAAAAATAAAATTCACGAGAATCAAAATAAAATGTGTGTGTATATATATATATATATATATATATATATATATGTATATAAATAAGAATAAGATGAAAGAGAAAACCAGTAATAGCTCTAAAGCTACTTGAAGCCAGGAACATCCTACATGTAAAGAAAAGTATGAATAAGGTTTTTGACAGCATTTCTTCATCAGCGGTGTCAATACTGTCTAAAAACCAATGGATTGTTTCTGATGAGTATGATCTATTAAATAAACACACTCAGACACCGTACAATCCATTATTAACAGAAGAATTGAATAATTAATGAATTAAGTTTGAATTATAGTACTTAACCAAAGAACACCAAGCCTGGCGCTAGTCAGAGTGGAAGTTAAGAACTTGTAACCGCAAGATGACTGACGTCATATAACTTGCAACCATTGAGGTAGTGGATACTCAGTTACAGACTTACTTAGGTTACCATATTTTAAGACTATTAATCCTTTATTTAATTAGTTTTTATTATTGTTACTACTATGAGTTAATTATATTTTTATTTTTATTATGATTTTTATTTTTGTTTTTAGTAGTTATTATTTTTATTTTAACCTATTGTTATGTTTAACTTATTAATGCAACAGAACAAACTATTCATTAAAACAAAAACAACCAATTATGTTTTTGGAAAGACTTACTGGGTAATTATTACGAGTTAGCACAGCTTTCAAGTCTATAATATGCTTAATCCTATTGTCTTTAGAACATAGCCTATTTATACGAACTAACTGATTTACAATAATGTTATTAAAAACAGATTTATGTAAACAGGTTAGATAATTTTGAAATTTAACAATATTAAAATTATAGTCAGATCTTTTATCGTATAAGTCAAAAGTAAATTTATTGTTAGTACTGAATTTAATATTAATATCTAGAAAGTTTACATTAATATTTTCATGGCTACTTTTAATTAGTTCCAAATTAGGAGGGTAAAAATTTAAGTCTATAGGGTTATTACTTTTATTAATTACTATTATATCATCTATATATCTAAATATATTGTAATTGCTATTTTCTATATTATTTTATATATATATATATATATATATATATATATATATATATATATATATATATATATATATAAACATTTACGGGTACAATTATTTTAAGTGTCTATTATAAGTTTCTTACCCTGGCATTTCAGCAAAGCGGGCTCATCCCAAAGCCTAGACGCGCACAGGACTCGTCTTTGGGAAGAATCATGTGCACGTGCGTTCCAAAGATAGAACTCTTAAGGAAATTTGTAAACAAAAATATAATTATATTACTTTAAAAGATGTAATTTCTATGTAATGACTGGTATATGAAATAAAATAGGGAATTCAAGTGTTTTGGCTTAACATTACGAGTATCTTTGTTAGTAAGATCTGATTGTTTCTTGTCCAATAATAATAACATTTGATTCCAGACCTGTTTTTGAAAGTTTTTAAATGTCACATGGCAGCAAAGATAAATTCTGTAATTCAGCCTTTAGGGTGCTCTTGAATTTTATAATATGTACTTCAGTAGCGCAGAAACATTCTTCAAAGAGCTTGTGGTAGAAGGATTCTTAGACTGGAGGTACGGGTAAAAAAAATTTACATTTTAATTGCCTTTTTTTGTCAGTTGATTTTTAATCTCCGGGGAGTTTCGGGTGTTCATCAAGTCCCCCTCTCCCACCTCATAGTTGTGCCACTATAATGTGTAGTTTACTTTCCATCTTAAAATCTACTGCCATGAAATTGCCATGACCTGAATAAATATTTAATTTGCAAATCATGAGGACTTTCTCTATTGGAAAAATTTTCTGGCCATTTAAATGAGTAATTGTCTGTCTGTGACGCCCGGTGGCGTAGTGGTTAAAGGCTTCAATCTGCCACACCACAGGTCCAGGGTTCAAACCTGCGACTGGGCAAGCTTGACTTAGCCTTTCATCCCTTGAGTGGGTCGATAAAATGAGGACCAAGCATGCTTGGGAATTAACTCTAAGGTCCCGCGTCAGGTTGACCACCTGACCGAGATATACACTTTATGGCACCCCAAGCCCACGGTCAAGAAAGCGGAGTTGGGCACCACCGGCCTTGGTCCACACGGACTGTTGAGCCATGAGTTTAGTTTAGTTTAGTTTTAATTGTCTGGTTAGTTTAAAAAAAAGAGAATCATGGCTTTAGTGGCGTCGATTTTAGCTCTTCGATACACAAAAACAGATAGTTCGGTGTGTGATTTCAGAGTCATCTAAGATATTTTCTAGTATGAACCAAAAATGGTTAACGAATTCGATACCATTATGTACCACCCATATGAATTTCAACTCAGGTCCCCAAAACATAATATGGGGTTGTTTGACAAGATCATGATATGACTCAGTAGGGTAAGAGCTAGCACATCTGGAGCACAGATGTTAACAGATTCTATTACTACCCTTACCAAGTAGCACTTCACGTGAGAAACAAAAGTTTTTGTGTTAAATGGGCTTAATGAACATGTTAAATAGCCATTGTTGTTTATTGTAAAAGCAGTCTTCAATTTGGGGACACTTTTCTGGAAATGCAGTTGTGAGTTATCTTGCTTTAGTTTCGCTTAAATATTTAGTAAATAACGGATTTTTCGACACCGAGATGAATTCTGACTAAAATTAGGTTACACTCACTTTATATTCACTTTAAAATTATTTTAAATTACAGTTCAATCATAAGCATAAGATAAACAACCAGTTTTTTGTAGAATGGATAATTTAACATTCGTAAAATAGGAGAGAAAGTTACTAAATGTCAGTTGAAACATCACACATATAGAAGATCCCAAACTGCCCTGAAATTATAATCCTCTTACAAAGTAATCGTTCACAGAAGTGTGCAAAATTGCTCTCAGAATAGAGGGGTAATCAGGCATTTCCATATTTCGAAGAAATTTATAGTTTCAGCTACCTATTCGTTTTAAAAATTCTCTAATAAAAATATTAATGGATGAAATGTAGGGCTATTATACGAAGACTGTTTCATATTAAAAAGGGATGTTTTGCCAACACGCGGAACTCGTTTTTTTCCCTATTATAATTACAGTAACAAGAATTGATCGAAATGGATGTCAATCGCAGATTAAGCGCCGAAACTGTTTATAATTTGGCATCGTATCATTGAAACTAAAACGGGAAATAATAATTTTAAAAAAAAGCTTGAGCCATCTCTCGGATTTTGCGCAAACTTATCAATATATTTATATTTATATATATATATATATATATATATATATATATATATATATATATATATATATATATATATATATATATACACTCTGAAGTGCCAGGAAAACTGATACATCTGTTCAATTCTAATTCTGGTTCGTACATCTGCAGAAAATCGGATCAGTGTTCCTCAAACCCTAATTTGGTGTTTTGAAAAGAAAAGACAAAACCTTTGTGCTCGAGGAATAAACAGGAAATCCAATGTAAATAAAGCACAAATAGCAGTAAGGTGCAATTTTGCATACTAAGCTTGGCTTAGTTTTCGGCTTTTTGAGCTGCCACTAAGTTATTTGCACTGATGAAGAAGCTCCTTTGCAGCTTCGAAACGGCCGTATGCAAAATTGCACCTTACTGCTATTTGTGCTTTATTTACGTTGGATTTTCTGTTTATTCCTAATTCCGTGGCTGTGGATGTGAGTGGTAGAACATTCTCTTGTTGGAGGACACCCAAACTCATAAGAGTGAATGCATGACAGGAATGGCTGCAACACATCTGAAAGGATGTTAACATAGAGATAACCGGTCAAAGAAGTTGTAGACGTATGAGAGGTTCTAATTCGTACCAGCTCAACACACACCATAAACTTTACTGAGGGACCACCAGCCTGTATAGTCCCTTGGAGACATTATGGATTCACTGATTTATGGCGTTTTCTTCACACAAGGACCCTTCTATGTATCCGAATCAGTTGGAAATGTGACCCGTCAGACCAGGCTACGCGTTTCCAGTCTGCCAGTGTTCAATGGTGGTGTTCCCTAGCACATTAGGAGGAGAAAATCTCTGTGTTGGGAGGAAAGCATCGGCTTTCGGGTTGGGCGTCTTCTGTTAAAGTCTATATAGTTGTGCAGTCCTCACATCAATGTTAATAGACGTCCAAGCATTGAATTGGGGGGGGGGGGGTTACTACAATGTTTCACTCCTGAAGCTTGAAGTCATTTTCGACAGAAGACGCTGGCCTCGGACATCTATCTAGAGTCTATCGACGGCCACATTGTTGACGTACGTTCGATGGTTTACCGGAATTCTTGTATTTGAGAAACATCCTTGAAATGGTCGAAAGTAAAATCTACACATTGCTTTCATCTCCGTGCCATGACCCATAAGAAGTGTACCAACTATTATACCGCTTTGAAATTCGCTTAAACCATGATCGCTTCCTAAGTTCATTGTGCAAACAGCTCTTTAAGCTTCCACTAATGTCTGTCGCTTTATAGTATATAAAAAGGGTGTTGTTTCGTATTTTGAATGGAATCGTCTATTCCAGTTACTCTGGCACTTCAATGCATATATTGAAGTATGCAATATTGTATATATATATATATGTGTGTGTGTGTGTGTGTGTGTATAACTTATACTAATCCTAGTTTGTGTGTACAAAAACATGCTCTTACTGTTACTTACCTCACTTGTCCTCCAACTTGGCCAGAAAAACCCTGTAATAACACGACCATGTTGTGAAGGATATTGACTGAAAATTGAAACAGAAATTGAGATTTCTTCCCCAGGGTATAATCTTAAGAGCAGAGATTTTCCAACTTTTAGAATCATACCAGCTGATTTCGTATGTTTATGAAGGTCATACATCGGTCAAATCAAATACAAAAACCACTTTGAGTTATCAATATACTTTGTGCTTTATGAAACAGAAAAAATATAGTGATTGATTATAATATATCAGAGTAAAATTTACAGTCAATAAGGTACTCACAGGGTGGCAGGGCACATAGCATCGCAGTCTTCATTATAATTTAATATATTTGTTTAATTTGATTGAAGAACAAAGTCCTCATGTGCTTGTGTAGTAAAGTCTTAATTATTTTTAATTTCATGTTCTTCAAAGCACTCTATATATAGTGTCAGTTCCAGTTTGGGATTTCTTTCAGATCTAATGCTAATGCATTTTTAGGATCTAATACGTATAATAAAATTACACTTTTATTTTTATCTTCTTACAGTAATGATTGTAAAACCATAGAATAACATTCTTCGAACTTCCCACGCATAAAAACAACAATATATCAAAAATTAAATTTTTGTCTCAATGCTTTCTCTATTCACCTGGTGGTCTTTCCTGCTTTCTTAAGCTGTGGGTAATCGTCCTTTTTTAAAAGTTAAAATTTTTGTCTCAGCACTTTCTCTGTTCCCTGGCTTTTTTAAACTGTGGTTAGTCGTCCTTTGTTAAAAGTTCTCCGAATTTCAACTTCCATTTCAATTCAAAAAGACACTAATTGCTTCGATGGGCCACGGAAGTGGAGTCATTAGTTCTCATAGCATCGCTTACCCTCTCCTTATATGGGTTGAAGAAAAGCGCATTTTATTTGCTAAAATGACTTCGAAGCAACTGTTGTCGTATCATAATATATACACACACATATTTATATATATTGTATAGTTGTTTTATTTTCGCTGCTTCAAACGTTGCTTCAGCAAATAAAATTCGCTTTTTTAATTTGCTTTTGAAAGATCCCTTTTCATCATCGCTGGACTTAACGCGTTGATTAAATTTTTTTTTACTCTTTGTCTTTCATTCAATTTTTCCCTTCCATTTGCACTAGTATATTTTCAACAACAATGTTCCACGTGTATAGCCGGATGATGGCCTAATTGCTAGGGTGCTGACATTCGGTTGAGATCCTGTGGGTTCGAGTCTTACTGTTGGCATGGGTGTTTGTAGCCGTTCGGAATCCGCTTTAAACTGTAGGTCCCGTTCTAATTAACCTGCGTGAAGCAAAAATTTGACCGTAGCACTCCAAACCAAACCAGTTCACATGCATAATTTTGCCACATTTTCGGTTTCAGTTTTTACTGTACGATTCTCACACTTGTACATGTATTATCACAAAAAAAAAACATCAAAAAGTTTTACGAATACTTCATGCTGCACAAGACATGGATAACCTACACAGCATTACTTTTAGTACAATACTGTAATGACAGTTGGACAAATTTTGAATTCAAAACCAGATTCCTTTATCCTTTTTTTTTTCAATGTGGCAGACACTTGTCGTCTGACATTGACCCATGAAGATCCGCGAAGTTTTGCTGGCTACTTTATTATAGGAGGAGCATATAGGTGAGCCAGCATTGCTTCCTATGACGATACAACACGTTAACGACCAGGCTTTAGTCGGGATTTGAACCCAAGCCCACTACGTGGCAGATCGGAAAGCTAATCACTATACTACAGTCGAACCCCGTTATAGCGAACCCAGTATATAAAGAACTCACGGATATAACGAACTAAAATTTTGGTCCCGCCGTTTTCCTATTGTACGCAATTTAATTAGTATCATGTCAGTTTAATGTAATTGATTTTAGTCGATTTAGTTCATTAATGATCATTTTTTATATATTTTATCATTTTCAATACATCATTATTGAATACACATTGCAACTAATGAGTTATGCATTTTGCGAACTCTAGCATTTTTCTTAACCGTTCGGATATAGCGAACCACCGGATATAGCGAACAAAACCTTTGGTCCCTTGAAGTTCGTTATAACGGGGTTCGACTGTATGTGGGTGGTGGATTCTCTATCCTAAAGGCAAGCAGTCTGCCAAATGAAATATCCCGAGGAGCTCTGTGAGAAACTCATTTCACAAATTCCATTCCTTCCGAATTTTCCCCTTTTAGTCAGAGTCAGCTACATAAGATGTTGGTTAGTTTGTAAATATTTACCGTATTTTTTGGACGATAAGACGCACCGGACGATAAGATGCACCTCAAATTTATTGGACTGATTTTAGGAAAGAATATTTTGTATTTTGTTAGGTATATAAAGATAGTTTCAATTTCTTACCTAATAAAGATAAAAAATATGTAATAAATATAATAATATATATAATAAATAAAATATATATAGTAAAATATTCATTTTATTTTAATGTTACCTTCGGAGCATAAGACGCACCCCAATTTTAAATCCATTTTTTTATGTAAAAAAGGGTGTCACACGGTCCGAAAAATACGGTACTTATCCTTTTGAAGGTGCTCAGCTTTTTTTCCCTACATGAATTTTTGTCACATTTGCCTAACGGTATATTTCCGTTAGAGTTGTGGAATCATTCCATTCGAGTTTTGAATTCATTGTAACGTTCATTTGTGTGGACTGGGCCCGAGCAATGTTATCCCAACAGCGAATCCGACATTTTACTAAATTAACTCTTCCGCAGCGATGCTGAAAACTTCTGCTTTTCGAAATCCATTCCTCACAGTATGTTCGATATAATTCTACATGTTTTTAACCCGTAAAGAATGTAACGATTATTCCTGAAACACACAATGTATGGGTGATCAAAAACACGAGAATTATGCTTAAAACTTTTCATTATGAAGCAAGGGGAGTATATTTTAAAAATGGATTCGATGGCAGACATGTTGCCATTGACTTCCGTTGATGTGTTCACGATGTATTAACACTTAGTTACTATACCTCAATTAGATATTACCAAAACTGATAAAAACTCAAAGATATCAAGCCATTTTTATATGTAAAATAGCACAAAGAAGAATATGCAATGCATAAAACGTTGCTCTATGCCTCTGAAGTTATTTCGATATTTTTAATTAAAAGTATAAGAATTCATTCAACCTTAGACACTGTAACTAAGTTTCAATAAAGTTGAAAAGCTTAATCGTTCATACACGTACGAAAAAAAGTATACGGTATCAAATATTGCCCCTGCATGGTCCATGACTCATAACGTCTATTATCTGTTTTAAACTATTCATATTAATTTATTTAATCACTTACCACTTTTGGAAACTCACTGCAAGAAAAAAATCGTTTATCTGTGAAATGAAAGTAATTTATTTTTGTCTCTTTCATCTTTTGACCGTCCATAACTATCTGAGAACCGTTTGTATGAGCATAAACAAAGTATAAGCAAAGAAGGCTTATTCGATAAAGGGGAAAGGGAAGCGTGAAATGTATCTTGCTCTTTAAATATGCTAATTCCCAATCTTCGATATCACTTTCCTTTGTTTATACGATTATTATATTTTCCCGTGCTTTAAATACTAACGAAATCTTTATTTATCGCGCCCAAACTAATATTCAAACAGTCGGCAACGATAAGCGAAAACTTTGAGGTCATGATTTTATTTGCGGAGGTCTTCATATTAGATTGACGGTCTTGCATATATAGTAATATTTCCGAAACTTCCTGCAATAAGTTTGCCAAGAATTCATTTCGATCCCCCCACCCCAACACTCCTCTCCTCTTTCCCAGCAACATCGCTCGAGGTCCCTCTAGATATTATTGTTCGGGAAGGAACGAAGTACAGGGGCCTCAAAACCCCCCTTTCGAATGTTCCCTCTTAACCCTACCACCCCCTTTTTATCCGGAGTTTGAAATAATGAGGGGAAAAAGAGAAACAGCACTCCATGTTTCCAGAGTGGAAGGAGAGAGGAGGGGGGCAGGAGGGGGGCATGGAGGGAAATAATAACGTCGAACAAAAATGCAAAAATACTCCCTCCATATAAATTTCGTCCACAAAGTTTGGAGAATTATAGATTATGGAAATCTTTTCTGTCCGCTATCGGGAAAAAGGGAAAGAAATTGTTTCATCTGGCCTGTGTGTCTCCGACGATTGGGTTTTCGTAAATAATGTTTTTCCTTGGAACGAATGGGGTGCTTGTCAACCCCCCGTTCCCTTCCGACAGAATGTTCCATTTATTATTTACCCATCGCCCGTGTGTGGGGTGTGTGTGTAAGGCTCCGATCAAATACGTGATGAGTTTCCATCCATCAAAGGAAGCGGCGCACACCTTCGATTGTGTTCGGAACAAATTTTTACAGGCAATCGGCTCGCTAATCGAGGTGTGTCGCCTGATTGCTCTGAAAACGCCCGCGCGCTACCGGGATAAACAAGGGATGATTGCGGGAGGCACCTTTTATTATACGAACCGAGAACTGATTCGGGGAAGGAACGATTCTACCAGGAGAGGGAACCAATTACACATCAGTGTCTTCAGAACTAAATCTCCTTAAACACCCGTACGAGAACAATACGCTTCGTTCTTTTTATATGACTTCCCCATCAGAAACTAGAATTATGAACGGTCATGTTGAAACCGGTGTAAGAAAAGTCATACCTTTTCACCAGTCAAGTATTGCTTTAGAGTAGGGGTCTTCAACCCGTGGCCCGCGGGCTACGTGTGGCCAACCTACGGCATTTTAGTGGCCCGCCGAAACATTTCGATAAGGCAAAATAAAAGTTTGATATAAATTTGTAAAATAAAACTTAGAACGGCAAATTATCTCAGACAAAAAAGAACAAGAATGCACGGGGAAAGGTAGCCCACAGCACATAGGCTTAACAAAATAATAAACCAGTGATCGCATTCAGAATCTTAAGACGAAATAAACACAAAAAGCAGCATGCTAAGACTCTTTCTTTCCAGAACCTCACGTGCGTCTCGTCTTCCTGCATTCCGTTTCGTGCAATATAAAGGGACAAAATACATTTATTAAACTCCCATTTTTTGCTGTTTGTAGAAAATAATAAAGAAAAACATTTTTAATTAATAATAGTTATAAAAGTACAAAATACTTTTTTAAAACACACTATACACACTAAACTTCAGTGAAGTGTTTTGAAGGAATTAATCCTTCATCATTATGCTACAAAAAGCAAATCAAACAATCGTCTCAAAGTCTGAAGCTCATCTTCAAATAATTAGGGATACGTAAATTTCGCATAAAAAATATCGAAATTTCACAACAAAAAATATACAATATATAAAATTTCGCATTTATTCGTAAAAAAAAAATATAAATTCAAAAATTTGTATTTATTAAAAAAATTACAATTTTACTTAGTTGAATAGGTAAGTATCAAAATTCTTAGTTAAAAGCTAACATTGTAGTAATCTTCACATTATGTTCCTTAAGTCTTTTCCAACTGTCATTAATTACTATGTTGTACATACTAAAATATCTCAGCATTTACTCTGTCAATTGTATTATAGAGGCTTTGTATAGCTTTGTAAAGCTTTTGCAAAAATAAGGTAGCTGCATTTCGTTGCAATTAAAATCTGTATAACATCAATAGGAGTCTCTTGGTTGACTACTGCAAATAGCTCAAATACCCTTAACTTTAGAGCTCAAGAGACGTTCTTAAATCTAGTAAACTGTTCCACAAAACTTGATGATTGATTTTTACAGTTAGATTTTTAGGTTCGATTCCGGTACGGACAAACTGTCCGGGTGAAATTCGGAGCAAATCCGAATTAGAGTGAGATTAGTTAAAGACCGTTAAAGACCGCGGATGGTCTTATTTAAGCAATTATGTTAATAAATTATTACTATTACTACCCAATTTCGTGTAAAAAGCCGTTTATCACCGAGTTTTCGCCGAAAAGTAGTAAAAAAAAAATTTTCCCATTCATTCACTCTTATCAGCAAATTTCGCATTTATTCGCATCTATTTCGTAAATACGAAAATTACGTACCCTTACAAATAATACATTTCCCCCTCTGCCTATACTACTTATTTCGCAGATGTGTGGCCCGAGGAACTTTTTGAATTTATTGGTGTGGCCCGCAAATGTGAAAGGTTGAAGACCCTACCTTAGAGTACCGAGGTTATGTTATAAAGAGTTTTGACACCTGAGCTCTGCTGTGAATTGGATCATCTTAGTCGCCAGTTATAGGACTAGCGATTGAAAATCACAAATCAAGTCATAATTCAACTGTACTCTAGCAGAAAATTGATAAATCCATTCACTTCAAGAAAATGTTGTGGAAATATTACTTCCGTTTTGGTTAAAATTTAAATGTAACTAGTTTATTTTAAACGTGCAATCACTACATAAAAGTGACCCCCCCCCTCCTTTCTGCAAAGAAAAATAAATAAATTAATAAATATAAATAAAAATAAAAAATACTGGAAGATTTTAGTGCCCAGACTAACTTAATTGCTCTGTGCGTTTGAGTAACATGCCGATCGTTAACGAGGTTTCACTGTCTGCTGTATTGCGTGGCCAACCCACAGTCTGGCAACCCAGCAAATCCTAGCAGAGTTTGTTTCGTAGATGAGATTGGTAGCTCATAGAATTCATGCTTGGTAGGTCGCCTTTATATCGTCTTAGCATTTAGGTGAAGCATAACTCCAATTGTAAGAATTTGGTTTCTCAATCGGTTTATTATTATCATGTAAAGTGGACTTTGAAACGCTTAATAATCTGTAAAACTGTCAAGTCAGATACACTCTTTAAACGAAAAGTAGAATACTGTGCCTATGACTATGCGTTTTCTTCACTGATTTCTATAAAAGAAACCATAATTCTTCCATAGAAAAAAAATCAAGATCTTTCGTTTTTAGAAAAAAAAAGGAAATTTTCGTTTATTATTTCGTTTATAAGAGTTTAAGAATATTAATTTCGATTTAATTTATTACAATATTCTCTAGTGATTGGTCAAGCATCACACACGATGAAGTCGACTTTTATTTCTCTAGTTAATTAAATAGTATGATTTTTACTTAAACACGCAAGTGTGAGTACACAAAATGCATGCGAAAGTATTTTAACAGTTTTATGTTAAACAGTCGTTTACAAACGTTCCTCAATTTATTTATTTGTTAGTTTCGTATAAATCTAAGAATTTTCTGATGATATGCTTACTTTATAAAAGAAATACAGGCTGGTTTAGATTACACAAAATAGTTCCGTATTACTTGTTGTTCCCCCCTTGATTTTCTTTAATTACTGTTTATATCCCATATCTTTTAATTCCCTTATAGTTTATAATTTGTTTCCGGTGCAAAACTTTCGCCAATAACAAGCATCCCTAACTAAATCTTCTAAAACATTTCCATATGGGAGTTAAAATCGCGTAATTCAAATTTTTGTAAACAAGTATATATTTCATTCCACATCTCTTTTCATTAATTAACTTTAAATACACAAGTATTTTGTTCCCTTTAATGCATATTAATCACACTTTATCTTCTACAAAGGGATCACTCACTATTAAACGACTTTAAACTTCTTAAATATTGCTTGCATTTTTACATAGCTGTACCGCATATTTTATTTCCTTTCTGGACATCAAACCAAATTCTTTCCCTTTATCAAAAATATTCTAATTTACACGCAAAGCTGAGTTCCTGTTCTTGTTTAGACTAGTTTTAGCTTCAAGTTTCATATCTTTTTCGAAAAGTAAACTCTCATATTTTTATATACATCATCTTGAATTCCTCTATCCTTATTAACTACTAAAAGAATGGTCTAGGAATACATACTATTGAGAAATTTTTATTTAAATCATTTGTAACCCCCCAAAAAAAATCATGCATTCTTTCTTTTGAAAATACGTTAAATATGTTTGATTTCAATGTGACGGAACGTATACGTTTTATCAAATTAAGTTTTACGTCACAAGCAGATCCCAACTCAAAAAAGACTTAGCTTGATTTGCAAGGGTGCGTTTCACAAAATACTTTATAGACAGTGTGGAAAAATGTGTTTTGATTCATAAGAGTGGGAAAAACTATCCTGATCCCCGCGCTTTTTAAAAGGTTAATAGTTTTTATCCAGAAGTTACCGTCGCGGTGTTTGCCGTTTTGAAGTGTTTTCAAAAAATCATGAATTTCAAATACATTCCGAGAAACTGATAATCCTCAAAAATTGCAGTTGGAGGATGTTTAAAAATCCATGCCTCCTCTCCCGTTTCTGGCGGAAAGCGGATATTTAAATCGCATAAAACTCTTCACAAGTATTCTGCCGAGTTATACGGTCTTCGGGAAGAAGCAAAAAAAATGTCTCGCTTCAAAGGCGAGCCGGCGTTTGATTTGAAAGCACTTCAGCTCCCGAAAATTGTTCGTTAATTCCAATTTTAACTTCGTTTCTAAAACGTTCCCTCTTGCGAATCATTAAAACTCGAAAATTAGGACTTCTGGAACAGAGAGAGAGGGAAGAAAAGAACAACCGAGTAAAAGTTCGCGCACAACTTTTCCATCGGGCTCGCTCCATCATCATTTTTGAGCAAAAGAAAAATAAAGAACAATTTTAAAACGGCGGTGGCGATTACAAACCCGCGAGTTTCCCTTTGACAGAAACCGCTCTCCAAAGGAGATACGCGTTCGATCACGGAACGTTCGAGAACGCCACCGCGGCGTTCGAAAACCACTCGAGGCAGGGTTTAGTTTTCCGAGGCCCCCTTTTCAGATCTGAATGGGCTCTTTTAAAATGCGAGCTCTTTTGCTACAATGGAGCTTTCAATTACATTAAAAGTTCCCGTCGGAAACTTGATGGCCAATTGCGAGCTTTGACACTCTTTTGCACCGTCAAAAGACCGAGAGGGGGTTGATCCCATTCAGCGCACTCGAAAAGAGTTGTCTTGTCTATCGGAGGAGATGGGGTGTACGCCCTTGTTCCCCGCAACACCCTTTTAGAGGCACCTGCAGTCCAAACGAAGGAGTTTTATTTATGGAAAAGCGAACGGTTTCGTTGGGATTCTTGAATATATATCTGCGTCGATCGTCTTCCTCTTGCCTGTCGCACAGTCGCACACCGTTCGCATAGAATGCCTTTCGGGAAACTTTTTTTTTTCCAGTTTCCTCTTTCATCCGATCCGCGCTCCGGCTTTGATGCTTTCATCAAACTAAAACTTGAGGGAGGAGGACAAACATGCCTTGCATCTATTCGCATCGCGATGGACCATAGAAATGTTTTCAACTTTGTCGGGGTGTGTGGCACAAATCACTTAACAAACTCTAATTCGAGATGGTAAATAATCCGCAATTATCCGTGCAAAAGTATTCACAAAATTGTCTGCATTTGTAACCTCAAATTTGCTTTTGAATGACGAGAACTGTCGAGAAATAGTTAATGGAGTCCGGGACACAAAATTCTCAAAAGAGAGAGCAGCATTAAATTATTTTCTTTGCTTCAAACGAACTGTAGAGCTTTCAGAATAAAGTAACATAAAACATAAGTTTCTACAGTGATTCCATCGCTCAGTACAGCATTTATCTTCAATGATGACTATGTGCATTCTGTCGTATATTTGTACTTATTTATTTGTCTTTTTATCCAGGGAGGAAATTTTTCACGATTTGTTACGATTAATAGAATATATCTGAAATTCCTCGTAAGATCGAATCCTCGAGAATCGAGATCCTCGTTGCCTCGAATTTTGTACAGCGTTCTTTTGTTTTATTTAAAAGTTTTGTAACTTGTTTAAATACATAGGATAAATAAATCTGATAACTTTCCTACTTACAAAAGGGAAAACAAAATAGGTAATACAGATATTAGTTCGGTAGATTTATTAAACACTAACTCATGGCACAACAGTCCAAAATGCTTTTCAGCACTGTGGACCGAGGCCTGCGGTGCCCATCTCCCTTTTCAGGACCGTGGGGTTGGGGTACCATAGAGCATATGTCTCGGTCAGCTGGTCAACTGACGCGGATCCCCAGAGTTAGTTCCCAAGCATGCTTGGTCCTCATTTTATCGACCCACTCAAGGGATGAAAGGCATGAGTCGACCTTGCTCAGTCACAGGGTCGAACCCTGGATCTGTGGTGTGGTAGCTTGACGCTTTTAATCACTACTCAAACGGGCGTCAATTAAACACTCTGCACACTTTAAATTTTAAGCATTAAGTTTTTTAAAAGAAAATTTCAAATTTTTCAAACATTTATAGGTTTAACTGTCTTCATTTAAAATCACATTTGAGAAAATAACGTTATAAAATGCAATTAATAAAAAATCTTAATTTTGGGGGACTCTGAGCCCTTTAAGTTTATTGACCATTAAGTTAACTGCCCGGTTTTCCTTGAACTGTTTAGTTATCGATTAATTTTTCATTAATGATCTTTGTTTTTTAGTCAGGGGCCATTTACGATGACAGTTTGAATTATTGCTAGTTTTTGAAAACTGTTTAATTTCTGTTTTCCTTTGTTTACAAATCCTCGTTGGTACTTTCCTTGTTATTTTGTATACCATTTTGATATACAAATAAGAATATATAAGTGAGTTCGATTTGGGGCACCAGTCGTTGCAAGAGATCCATGTGAGCTGGAGTGTGTGCATGTATGAGTGAATTATACTTCTAAACTTTAAGAATTCTAAACTTTAATCATTTGTGAAGATAGTTTCTCACTCACAAGTAAGAAAAATTTTACACTATACGGAGACATTTAGAAATTTATTTATTCCTAACGCTAGTGGGAGATATTAGAAAATACACCGAATAAATATTTGTTTTAAGCTTGGGAATTAAACACGCAATCCATTAGCTTTGCTTACGATAATATCTCAATTCTTTGACTGTGAATCTGCATATGGAAGCCTCGATTTTGTAGTTCTAACTCATGACACAACAGTCCGAATTGCCTTTCAGCACTGTGGACCAAGGCCTTGCGGTTCCCATCTCCGTTTTCATGACCATGGGCTTGGGGTACCAAACAGCATATGTCTCGGTCAGGTGTTCAACCTGACGCGGGACCCCAGAGTTAGTTCCCAAGCATGTTTGGTCCTCATTTTATCGACCCAATCAAGGTATGGAAGGCATGAGTCGACCTTGCCCAGTCGCAGGGTCGAACCCTGGACCTGTGGTGTGACAGCTTGACGCTTTTAACCACTACGCCAGCGGGTGTCGATTTTGCAGTTCACCGGTCTTATTAAGAACGATATGGATCGAATAACAGAACCAGTTGACTGCAAACATCATTGGATACCAAATTAAGGTAAATTATGGAGAACTCCCTTTCCGATAGTACGTTTGCAGTTTGTCGAAAGTTGCGGGCGAGAGAAGATGATTCCAGTTTCTCCGACTGGCTTTTGTACCCAGCGAGTAGCGCGGCTTCGATTCCGGCGTAATGAATATCACCTCGTTTTCTTCTCACACACCTTTTCTTTTGTAGTTCCGATTCATCAACATTTAGTTGCCCGCGAACACACTCCAAATGGAACAAAAGGAGAGAGCGGGCACAAATCTACCCGCAACAAAGCTCGCCCGTATAAATCACCGCGCGCACATTTGTTATGACTTTGTAAAACTGGAGGATTTTAAAACCAAAATCACGAAATCGGTGTTCATTCATCTTCCGCCCCCAGAAGTAATACACTCCGTTCTTCGCAAACAAAAGGGCAGCCCAGTTAGCGTGTGAAGAGAAAGAGAGAGAGAGAGAAGGAAGGGAAAAAAAGAAGAAAAGCAAAAAGGGGCGCCAAAGAAGCAGGGAATTCTTCGGAATTGATTCCGAGGTGGAGAACTTAACGAGCAAAATTAATTAACATCCCCCTTCCCCCTTTCCCCGGGGGAGGCCTATTAAGAGATTCCGAGCAATTATTGGACTCACCATAAAAATACATCCATCCTGCTCTCTCTCTCCCAGTGTTAATAAACTTTACTCTTTTGCTTTACGACACCTTTTGTGTTGCGCCCTCTGCTTGAATAATTAATGTTGTTTTGGACGCGGTGTTTTGCTTTTCTTGCTTTTTGTCTTCGAAGAACGAAGCAGCAATGGGCTGCGCCGGGAGAGGACGTTCTGGTTCGCCCGGATTAATGATGATCTCGGAACTGTTAGAGTGTGCTGCATTACGTAATACCCGGTGAGCTGAACCCGAGTCCTCTCCTAGACAGAGACGGGCTTTTAAGCTCTTAAGAAAGCTCATGACCAGCAGGAAGGTCTCCCGCGACCTGCATTTCCTGTTCTCGTGGGTTTAGCGGAAGCGAGGGATTCCTTATAAATGCAAACAGAACTCCTTCCAAATTTAAAAACTTTGCACACAGCGACATGCTGTGGCATTAGAGTCTAAACGAAGCCTGTTTTTTTGTTTGCATCTGCACATAGTGTAGAAGGCATATTCATTTTAAAGTTTATGCTTTATCGTTCATTTTTTATACAATCAAATCGTAAAAGTGGTTTTGTCCATTTAGTAAAATTAATGGTGAAAACTACATATTGATGACCAGAACGATACTATGACATCTCGCTTTGGCGTACAGTTTTCAAGTTAAAAATAGTTTAAGGATTTACTCCGCTCATAACAGTGTAAAAGCAGCAGTATTTTTCACTCTTCACATCAGTGTTTCATGACCACTGAAGTTCTTAGCATTTTTTATGCATATTCCCTTAGACTCCATCATTTCATCTCAACTGCAATACCTAAATTTTCTATCCGTAGATCAACATTATATTCTAATCATCCCCTCATTAGTTCTCAATACTGACATTACAATTTATCTCTGATATTTTTAAAAGTGAAAACAGGTTTCAACTGTGGGATTTTGGAATACGCCTCTCACGTAGATTTTTAGCCAATTGTCTGCTTTCTGTTGTGTCTTAGTTTTTCGACCATTTTATGACTTTCAAACGTATTTCTGCTAACCCTGCTTGTTTACCTAAGGGATTTTAAACACTGACTTACGCTCAAGAACATCGAGTCTTTTGGTTACAGGAGTTGCTGACACTTCTGGATATACATAAAAAATAATTCTTCTTTTCTGTTAGATCTATCCGTTTTCTAGCTTATCTATATATATAAAACAGTTCCGTAACTGACTGACTCACTGAAATACAATGCACAGACCAAACCGCTGGACATAAAGGGCTGAAAATTTGCATGGCGATTCTTCTTATAGTGTAGGGGTGCACTAAGAAAGATTTTTGAAAAATTCTTCTTAGATTTTTTTTAATTAAATTTTTAAGCTGTTTTAGTACTTTTTTTAAGTTTGCATTTAAAATAATAATTTGAGGGTTATAAAATTTATATCACGAGATAGATCCTAAAAGTTTCTTTAAAATGAAATCTTTTTCAATTCTTTACTTCCATTTTCTGATTTTTGGTGAATTTTTAAAGATTAATTTTTAGAATTTAATTTATTAAATACTGATCAAGTGATTTCTTTTTCTGTCAATTTAAATAAATTTATCGTCACGAGCGAAATAGACAAAAAAATATTTTTTATCTTGCTAATGCGGCAGACGATTGGACATTATTTAAAAAAATATTAAAATATAGTAAAAGATATGTTCCTGAAACTGTAGTATATTCTATAGTATGTCCTATTAGATTTGAATATTTTCATCTATATAATTTTGTCTATAAAAATATCCCTTACGATTTTTTTATAAATAAATAAATATATATATATATATAAATATATATATATATATATATAATATATATATATATATATATATATATATATATATATATATATATATATATATATATATATATATATATTTGGCTTTAATTACATACATAGACCGTTGTATTTAATTTGAATGTACTCCGTAGCGAAGTGCGGGTTTTCAGCTAGTCTCATATATGAAGCTAATTTAATTTCATACGAATATTTTTTCCATAGATTAGAACTGTTTTAGAACCTGCCTATTAAAGGTCTTTCATGGGTTTACCGCAATTTTGCGCAAATACATTCTCATGGGTTTCTCTCTCTCTCTCTCTCTCTCTCTATATATATATATATATATATATATATATATATATATATATATATATATATATATATATATATATATATATACAGAGAGAGAGAGAGACATAATATATATATATATATATATATATATATATATATATATATATATATATATATATATTATGTGTGTGTGTGTGTAAAGTATTGTGAATGTTAATATGTAATTTAATACTCAGTAACAATCAAATGAAGAAATATACATTTTTGTATACTCTTGTGGACATACTATGAGTGTTGGACATAATTCTTGGATGTTTCTTTGAAAAAAGGATCAAAATATTCAGAAAATAACTTCCTAATAAGTTTTCAAAAGCCTCCATCCAATGCCTTTCGTTTTTCGGAGTCGCAAGTCACAGAGTAAGTATTTGACACTTTCATATACAACACAGAATTATCTATGTATCTACACTGAACAAAGTCCTTCGATAACTTGAGATAGAAGTTCTCATGTTCTGATCGAATCCAAAAAGAAAAAAAGGAACTAGTGCCATCAGGTTCTGACGTCAAAGCAGTTATTGATAGGAAATATGAAATTGGAGAATAGTTTTCAAATATTTTTGTGCAAGATTGTGTGCGAATGTTCTCTTCTAATGCGGATGCACTTGTCGTGAGACATTCTCCTTTGTGTTATTCACCGCGAAGTCTTGTTGGCTACTTTACTGTCAGATCACCATTTTAGGTGAGCCAGCATTGCTCCCTATGAAGGGACAGCACGTTAATGACCAGGCCTTAGTCGGGATTTAAACCCAAACCCATTGCGGGGAAGCTCACGATGCTAACCACTATACCATGAACGCGGCTTGTGTCCGAATGTAAACAACATCGTTTGTTCGAATAAGAACAGGAAATAAAATATACTTCAGTTTGCTCTGAACGATTATGAAAAAAATGAAATAAATCAATGTAGTGAATCAATGGCTTATGTTACCTCAGTAGTTTAATACAAGTCTATATTAATTGCTTAATAAAATCACCGGGGGGGCTAAGATCATCTCTATTTTGTGTCGTAATAAGGGGTCAGGTACCTTTTAAAAGCTAAGAGACTCGACAATCAAATCCACATTTTCAATAATCAGTAGTTATGAAAATGCTTTATTCAGAAATATGAAAACTTTGCTGTGGGTTAAACACTCTTTCTTCTTTACAAATAGGGTTCTAAATTTTTTTCTCGCTAGAAGAGAAATATTTTAATTGTTTAAAATTTAAACAATTGTGCTTTTCATTGTTATGTCATTGCTCACATGATATCACCAGAACAGTTAACTAGAATAACATGAAATTGTATACACGTACAATATAAACATTTATAATCAAAATGACCAACTATTATGGCATTCCTATAATAAAAATTTAAATTGCAGTTAAATTTATCAAAAACATTTTGAATTGTTTTTAAACATTTTTTTTCTATGAAAAACTAAGATTTTTAATTTCAAAGTCGGTCATTTTACAGATATATTATAAGGCTTCATTTTAAAACTAAAAAAATGTGCATATTCATTAATATACAGATGAAAGTTTGCGCGCTTTGACTTAACATTGCAAAAAACAGTGGTTGAAATTTTTAAAAAATTAAAAATTTCTCTTCAAGCTAGAAAAAAATTTAAGTGATATTTGAAAAGAAGAAAGAGTGTTTCACTCAGTAAATTTTTCATATTACTGAATAAAATATTTTCATCACAACTGATGATTAAGCTTTTAAAAGGTACCTGACATCATAAAATAAAACTGAAGCTTTGAATTTCTTCGACGGCACTAAACGAATAATGTGACTGAAATTTCTTATTTTCTCAACTCTAGACTTTTAAACAATACCTAATTGTGTTTAGAAATTCTTCTAAACACAATTAGGTTACTTTTTCGTCTCACTACTTGTTGGAAGACATTCAAAATAAAAAAAAGGGAATCGCGAGACGTATAGTGCATTTAATGTTGATTCAATGTTTGATTAAAGATATTTTGTGGCTGTAAATATTTATCTCTCTTGGTAAAGAATTTTAATCACCATTATATTTTTAAAAGTATAAGTTAAAAAATTAGTCACGGTGATTCCATAAATCGAGATTAACATAACACAAAATTAAATGGTAGGTGTATATGGGATTATATACAAATTTGAAGCACTATAACCGTAATAGAAACATAGCTTTGAAATGAATCTGTGTATTTTTTAAAAGTAATTTAAAAGATGATATTATTTATGAGGTGATTTTAAAAAGGTTATTTCGTAAAATTTGTTACAGCCTTTTCATTTGCTCTAACATCTAAGTTATCCGAAAACAGTGACATTGGTCAAGTTATGAAATTTTAGAGGAAAGACTTGGAAACTTTTCAGAAAGTTAATTTTCCAATTTTCCTTAAATAAAAGTCTGCCATGTTTATTAAAGAAAAGCTCTGTGAATACAGTCGAACCTCCATATATCGAAGTAGCAAAATGCAGGAAAAAAATTCGATATATCGAAATTTCGATATATAGAATTGATCTTAGTTTTATCATAATTCTCCTAAAACATTAAAATTAAAGCTAATTTTCGTATACGAAACTCCATTTCCAATTTATATACGAATCCCATTAAATGAAAGTTAATAACTAAAAAATTATTTAATGTGAAAGATTTATTGAGTACTATATACCTTAAAAAAAACTACGAATATCTTGCTGAACAGCCAGTTTTGCGGAAAGTTCATCAAAGAAATGCTCGCATTTATTCAGTCCATTAAAAACTTCACCAGGGACGTTTTCCACGAATTGAAGTCCCCGAAGTATTGTTTCAAACGCCAAAAATTGGGAGATTTTATTCTAAAGTGGAATAAAATCTCCCAATAAGTCGTGAAAAAAATTTCGATATATAGAGATTTTTTTCGATATATAGAGATTTTTTTCGATATATAGAAACAGTTTTTCTATGTAATGAACATGGAGCTTTGCTAAGAGTTCGATATATAGAAAATTTCGATATAAGGAAGTTCGATATATGGAGGTTCGACTGTATATATATATATATATATATATATATATATATATATATATATATATATACATAGGTAGATAGACCGATAGAAGAGCTAAATGTTATTGTAATCTGTAATACAAATACAAAGCTGGGGCAACTCTAAGCGTTGAAGCCCCTTGGGAATGCACCAGACTTTGACATCTATCACTCTCGAAGAACTTTTCTTGTTCGTGAGTGGCACTGATTAGCAGCTATTTGTTACCAAAAAAGGGCACATCCACCCCTATAATTTCCAACTTCGGAGAGAAGTTTGCGGCTGCTAGAGTGTGGAAGTTTCATCCCTTACATCCTGGAACCTACGGTCTTGAACCGAATCCCGGGGAAATTCATGTCATTTTTTCCCTTTCCCTTTTAAAAAGAGCGCTGTCATTCAAATCACAGTTAATTCTGTTAATTCGCTCAATATGCGATTTAAGCATATCCCATTTTCCTCATCCTCTTTATCTTCAGTGATTCATTGTGTCCTTCCTCCACCCCACCCACCCCCGGTTCGAAAAATTCCCTCCCCTCGGCCCCCGACAAAAGTTTCTTCTGCAGATCAAGCGTCATTTGTTCCAATAAAGGTTTTTCATGCCGGCCTCTATGATTAATGACAGAAGCCCTTGATTACGAACTGGGTGCCGGACTTGGAAGTTTAAAATGTATGAAAAACCTTTATACGCGACGCAAAAATTATTCATTTTTTACATTAACTACGGGTTACAGGCACGAGTTTCGCGCTCTTAATTTTTTCTGGAATTTTTTTTTATTATTATTATTCGCGGGGCATGAAATTACTCCTTTGTTTCATGGAATGGCGACCCCGTACCAGAAATTAGCCTAAATCATATTCTAGAAAAGTTTCTTTTTTCTTTTCTTTTTTTTCCCGTTCTTTTTTTTTCTTTTTTTTTTTACACGTTCTCATTTTTTAAGCGTAATTCCCTCGCCGCTTGAATACGCTGGGAGCCATTAGCAATTAACTTCCCGTAATACAACTGCGCTGCTGAACTCTTGCAATCAGAAGTAGAAGAAGACAGAAAAAAAAATGTGTCTCTCGAATGCTGAATAATTATAAGATGCTAGGATTTTAACCGCTATAATTATCACTTACTTCGATATTAATTTTAATGAAAACTGATTATTTATCCGATCGGCTTCTTTGTAGTAGTAGGACTGACTTCACGCGAGTGAAAAAAATAACTGATTTTTTTTTCCTGTCATAATTCTGCAGCATGTATGTGTATTTGCATATGGATTGTTTTTTTTTTTTTTTTGTACGTTGAAATTACATTATTCAGATTCTATATAATCAAGTCTATGTATTGGCAACTATAAAATTCATTTGTATAACCTAAAAAAAATCCTTATCGAATATTCCGCTTGGATAATTAAATTATGTGTATTAACGAGAAGACGACAATGCTTATCTATGATGATTCCTTTCTGGCAAATGAGTAATTAGCAGTTTTTGACCATACTTGTAGCCGCGTACAAGATGTCTACTCTAAACAGGTCTTTTTCTTTCCTTATTTTTTAAAAAGACTATCCAGTGACAAGTAATGTCTATCGTGATGGTCTAGACTTTCAGGAACAATCTTACGTCTAATGGCAATTCCGGCTCTGTTGATTAAAATATAGCATCATTAATTTTTTTCTCTATCATAATTTTATTTCTTTATCTATCTATCTATCTATCTATCTATATAAATATACTAGCTGAATACCCATGCTTCGCTACGGAGTACATTCAAATTAAATACAACGGTAAATGTATGCAATTAATGCCAACCAAAAAAAAAAATATAAAACAATCGCAACGGATATTTTTATAGACAAAATAAGGTAGAAGAAAATATTCTAATTAAATCTAATAGAACATACTAAAGAATATAGTGCAGTTTATATAGTACAATTTGAGGAACATTTCTTTTACTGCAATTTTAATATTTTTTTTGGATAATGTCCAATCGTCTGCCGCATTAGCAAGGAAAAAAAAAATTATTTGTCAATTTATTTCGTTATATATAGTGTCAATTTATTCCATCTCAATTAGTATAGTGGTTAATTTTTATCTTTTACCGTATTTTAATATTTTTTGTAAATTTATTTCGTTGTTATGCAAATGACGTGAAATTAATTTGAAGTATCACAATAAGAAAAGGATCCATATGATCAGCATTTAATAAATTAAATTCTAAAAATTAATCTTTAAAAATTCACCAAAAATCAGAAAATGGAGGTAAAGATTCGAAAAATTCATTTTAAAGGTATGTTTATGATCTTTCTTGTGATATAAATTTTATAACCCTCCGATTATTATTTTAAATGCAGACTTAAAAAAAATTACAATAACAGCTTAACCCATTAACCGCTGGTGTTGCGTTGACGCAACGGTCAAAATAAATGCGTATAAAAATTTAGCTATTAAATGAATTTTATGTTAACAGTAGTTTTTGAGTAGTGTTAATTATCGAATTGAAAATTTTTTGCCTTCAACTGTTCTTTTAATTAATTAACGTGTTCCAAACTTAGACAGATAGTTAAGCATTTTTGAACGAGAAATTTCTCCTGGTCTTTTTCACAGAAGAAATATAGGGAGACAAACGTGAGATTTAGGGGTGATTTATTTTTAGCTAAGGTCAAAGTTTATCAGAACATTCCATCAATCGGTTGATTTTGTTTGGGTGGGGGAGGAAAAAAAAACAGGTGTTGCGTTGGCGCAACGTCAGCGGGAAAAGGGTATTCACATGTGTCGCTCGACTCCGTAGAACTTTCCCCCGTTCTGTGGTTATAGAAATGCCTAAAACTAGATACTTTACGTTTAAAGAAGTTCTTCAAAGAATTTTCGACGAAGATTCAGATAATGATGACGAGAATTAAACTGATATTGTTGTTATTCTACCAGAGACAGCAGAGGCTAGTGATGAAGGAGAAGGAAATGATAATATTTTGAATAGTGACAATGATGATTTACCATGCGATACTGCTGTCGAAATTGAAGTGTGAGTAAAAAAGAAGTTTTTGCCTCCTAAAAGCAGTACAAGTTTTTCGAAAAAATTAAAAAAACAAAAACTGAAGATTTGAAATGGATAAAGAAGGGACCATTGAATATGTCTCAGCCAAAAAATGAAGATAAAGATCAAATCGGAACTATTAAAAGTATAATACAAGATAAAACTAGTGCAGAGATTTTTGATCTTCTCTTTGGCTCAGAGGTTTATTCCCTTTTCGTCGAATAGACAAACTCATGTGCCCAACAAAAGAATCACCCTCATTTTTTAGCATCTGAAGCCTACATGAGACGGTTCATTGGAATATCGTTGCCGACGGGTATTATTCTGTACCTCAGGAAGAAGTTTACTGATCTCTTGATAAAGACATTCAGCATGCAAAAGCCATTACGTGGAGAACGTGGACATTTTATTGTCAAGTCTGAAGACAGCAGAAGACTGCGTAGTAAACAATGCCATAGCCAGACAATTTATCCATGCAAAGTTTGTCACGTTACTCTGCATCGTGATTGTAGTGAAGCTTTTCGTGACATAAACTGTTTTCTGGATATAATAAGTAATTTTGTAAAGGAAAAATAAGTTAAATCTTTATAATAAATAAATTACCTGTAAAGTGATCATTATCTTTCTAAAGTGTAACAAAGTTAAAAAAAAATTCCCAGTGCTCAAATCAAAGAAAACTCTGCAGAAGTTCAGTTGAACTCACTTAATGTCAATACTCTTATTCCGTTGACGTTGCGCGAACGCAACACTCGATTTTTCGAAAGTTAAGATCAGTTTTGTTATTTTACCCATAAATTAATGTTGTATATGTTCAAATGAATAGCCAATATTATTTGTATAAAAAAAATTCACCCCTTATAGTTTTGGCGGTTAATGGGTTAAAAATTTAATTTTTAAAAAATTTAAGAAGAATTGCTCCAAAATCTTTCTTAGTGCACCCCTACACTATAAGAGAATCGCCATGCCAAATTTCAGCCCTTTAGATCCAGCGGTTTGGTCTTTGCGTTATCTGTCAGTCAGTCAGTTACGGAACTGATTTACATATATAGATAAGCTCTGTCGCGTTTCTACTTGTCATTAAAATTGGTCAATTTAGACTGACTAGCTTTTTAAATGCCATTGCTTTATTTTTAGTTTTTATTTTGACACACGTGGGGTATACCAATCGGGACCTGCAGTACACATGCCAATCGTGAGACTTCAATGCCCACACTCGAATCCACTAACAGACCAATCTCTAAGCCTAATCAGACAATGGCTGAATTCAGTTGTTCTCTCATAAGTCATAAACAGAAAAGAAAATGTCACAAGCAAAGGAAAATAGAGATTATAGTCCTTGTAGCATTTTTATTTAAAGAATTGTGAAGGACTTAGCTATTCCGATATAGCATCATTAATTTTTTTTTTTCGTTTCATAATTTTATTTCGTTATCTATCTATCTATCTATATAAATATATAAGCTCTGTCGCGTTTCTGCTTGCCATTAAAACTGGTCAATTAAGACAGGCTAGGTTTTTAAATGCCATTTCTTTATTTTTATTTCTTATTTTGCCACACGTGGGGTATACTGATCGGGGCCGACAGTACACATGCCAATTGTGAGACTTGAATGCCCAGACTCGAATCCATTAACAGACCAATCTCAAAGCCTAGACAGACGATGGCTGAATTCAATTGTTCTCTTATAAGTCATAAACAGAAAAGAAAGTGTCAAAAGCCAAGGAAAATAGAGATCATAGTCCTTGTAGCATTTTTATTTAAATAATTGTGAAGGACCTCGCTATTCCGATAAAAACAAATAGAATAGTTAGAAATGCTTCTCATTGGGCAACTGCTTAGATAGCCGAAGGCGAAGGACTGGATTCTTCCTTCCATGCATATATAAAAGGGATAGGCCTTATTTTGAACACCAGAATTAGAATTTTTTAATTGGTTAGACTTCACCATAGTAGGTGTCCATAGTAGGTCACCATAGTAGGAGAATAACATCATTAGCCAGGACATGAGAAAAAATAGTTTTTAGCGGTTCATTAGTTGATAACTGGCTAAAAACAGAACTTGTTTATTACTAATTGTGTTAATGGGGGGTTCCATATAGTGTTTTTGTGTCCTTATTCGGTAATCTTAGTTTAATACACCGGGGTGAGGAATGTCCAGTATCTGGGAAAGAATGTCTATCCGTGAATAGAGAGCTAATATAATTTTTAAATTAGGTCACACATAGATGCAAAGAAACGGGCCTGTTCTTTGTTGGAAAAGGTAAGTTTTGGAATAAGTATTAAGTAAAATTTGGGAGCAAGCACTTTTTCCTTACTTATATGTATAGTTATCTATCTATCTATAAATATATATAGATAGATGTTTGTGTGTAATAAATGGAAAAAGAAATAAATTTTTAATATGAATACTTTTATAGCAAGCACTTTCCTAGGTAAGAAGAAAACTATATACGTACGTGTAGTATATAATTTGGCTCACACATACAGACATACATACACACCTCAAATGAAATTAAAATCTAACACATGAATGATGACCAAAGTAAGAAAACTAATGAAATAAAGTTAAGTGATAACAGCTCTTTGTCAAGAGGGCCAGTTTTTTCATTGAAGATAAAATTGTTTCGAAAAGCTATTGATTTTTAAGATGGACATACCTGGACACTGTGAAATCTTTTTTAAAAAGTATGTAATAAACTCAAAAGCAGAGGAATCAAGCATTATGTACGAAGCCTATCAAATCATCCGCAGCCAAAGCAAAATTTAACCGATTGTCTCAAAATCGATGATGCATAAAGCATAACTACAGGCATTAGACCTCTTATGCTTCAACAAACGGGACACTCAAGTTTCTAAAAAATTAAAGTCTGAAATATCATCAGATACTATATAGTTAATCATTTTAGAGTAATATAATTAAAGTATCTTAAATTCAAGTTACGAGGGCGATGAAAAATGATAAATAAATTATGTCATTTCGGATTTGTTATTAAAATGATCTTAAGAAGATTTAAAAAGAACAATTGAAGGTTCTTTGAAATTGAAATAAATTTCTAGATCAAAAGAATTTATCATCAATTTAATTTTGAAGTGTAATATTGAAAATATTTTGATCAAAGATATTTAGATTTAGTAACGATGTTATAAATTGCATCCTGATTTGTTGAATCGAAAAAAACATTTCAATCAAACGCTTATTAAAAATAGAAAATCTTTGAAAAATCCTCATTTTGCTTGGCCAAACAATTAAAGTCACCTGATATTTAATTTTAAATAAGCTGTAGACATTCTGGACATTCTAGAACAGAGATTTTTTAGGGAGAATAATGTATCTATATCCATCTATCTATATATATATATATATATATATATATATATATATATACATACATATAAGTTTATATGTGTATGCTGGGCTCAGACAGATTAGGAGGTTAATGACGTGCGAGTAAATGCATATTTATTAATTTCCTACATCTATCATGATTTTTCCTCTCTTTCGAAATTTTGTTCTCAATTCAAACAGAGTACATTGAAGTCCGATTTCTCTAAAATGTAACTAAAAGACTGAAATATGATATCCATGTAAAATTTTTACTTTGTAGCAGCAACTTATTTTATAATTTTTTTATTGTTTCGTGCAGCTGCCAAGGCTTTTATGAGTAATGTACATATAATTCTATGTATCGCATTTGTCGTTTCAAAACATTCAGTAAGAAAATTGATGGTTAAATAACATCACGTAAAAGTAATTAGCGAAAGTAACCTTCGAGAGTTCTGCTTGTAAATCATTTTTCAAGCCCAGTAAACTTTTGGGATCACTAGCTATAGTTTCCGATTAACGTTTAAGGTAAAAACTAATTTCTTTAACTCGAGATAGCCTTCATTTATGTCTACCTTCTAAATTTGATTGGGACCTTAAATATTATCCACTTAACTTCTTAAGAAATCTTAATACGGCCTAAACTAAATATGTTTCCTTGTATATTCCTACGTACATAAATAAATATACACACTTAAAATCTAAATTTTCTAAAGTATTAAAGAAGAAATACTGTTTTTGAATGGTTTATGAGAGCCCCTATATATGTCTGTGTATATGTAGGAGCGTCAGATCTTAAATAAATAAATAATGAATTTGATATATATATGTGTGTGCGTGTGTGTATGTATATATATATATATATATATATATATATATATATATATATATATACAGTATACAGTCGAACTCCGTTATAGCGAACCCGGTGTATAACGGTCCCGGTGTATATTTTGGTCTCGTCTTTTTCCTATTGTACGCAATTTAATTAGTATTGTAATCACTTTTAGTCTATTTATTCATTAATTATCATTTTAAATAGATTTTATCATTTTTAATACATCATTATTGAATACACATTGCAACTAATGAGTTATACATTTTCTGAAGTCTAACATTTTTCATAATGGTTCGGATATAGCGAACCACCCGATAAATCGAACAAAAGCTTTGGTCCCTTGAAGTTCGTTATAACGGGGTTCTACTGTATATATATATTTATATATATATATATATATATATATATATATGAGAGAGAGAGAGTTTCCTGTACGCTTAAATAAGTTGTAAATATTGATTTTCTATATTTTGTAGCTCGTAAAACTGTCGGTACCGGAGGGACCTAGACAATGCTTTAACTGTCAATACCGCGGCTATTTTTCCTCTGCGAATAAACGAAACGCCTATAGGATACACGAATACATATATAGATTCACGAAATGAGAGGCGCGACTTTCCTATCTCCTTAATTCGTGTCCATTATGTCAAGCCAGAGGTGAGTGACAGAGTTCCTTATGCGAGCTAATTTAATATCTGACTTTCCTATTCAGGGAGGAAAAGTGTGTGTTTACTTTTGCGACTCGCATATCCTGGAGATATCGGGTGGTGGTGGTCAGCGCGCAGGGGAGGTCGGGAAAAAGTAAGGGAGAGAGGGACACAAGCGGGGAGACTGATTTCTCTCGACCCCTTTCGGATACTTTTCCAGGCTACCAGATGGCGCGCACGATCAATTAAACTCCGATCAAAGGAAATGACGCAGAAGACGGGGACGAATGGGAGGGGCAGGCCGTAATAAAAGGGTTACCTCTTTATATTTATATGAACTGCCGCCTTCGGGGAAGCAGAAAGCAAAGTGCACTTTTATTACTCAGCCATATTCATCGTGTACCGGCTAAATAGCCCATTTGTAACGCCGGAAGGAAGCGGTTTTTGAAAGGAATTAATTACTTACTTTTATCTTCCTTTCCATCTTTCGGCCGTGTCTATTCGCAGTGGATCGTATATTTTTTTTCCCTTTGAAAGAAATTTGTTGAAATTGGATGTGCAATTTAAATAGAGAAATTATTTTGTGGAGCTCCCGGCACAAGGCAATGCTGTTAAGTTTGAGACAATGCTGATAATCATCCAATATTATCAGCATTGTCTCGAACGGAACATCTAAGTACACCTAATTCTGTTTTCGCACGAACCTTTTTTACACGAATTTGATTTAACATGAATTCAAAAAAATATTTCATTCTCCTTTTACGAGAGTCATTTTGATTTAACACGAGAGGTCGAATCAAATTTCTAAATTTTTTATTTATTTATTTATTTATTTTTTTTTGGGGGGGGGGGTCTAAATTCTAAGGAAACAAAATTTTATTTTTATCCTATTATTTTTAACGATAGTGTATCCAGTTCTGTTTTGGTTCAAGAATTTAGTCCGTAAAAACATTTTGTTCTTTTATTCCATCAAAAATGGATTAAATGAAAGAAAATTATCAAATTCTAAATGCAGATTTAATAAAAGAAGGTCTGGAACTGGCCAAAAAATTGGGTAATCATTTTGTCAAACATAACCCTAATGAGGAACTCGCTGGGAAGTTTCAACGTGAACAGGTTGTTGACAGCCTCTTACAGACAACACCCTAACCAAAACACGAACACAACGGCTGATAACTGAATTCGTTGGTAAAACGGGTGAAACATCAGCACCAGAGGAGACTCGTGCTGATTTTGCTCAAGATATCACAGAAAGAATTTCACTAATAGAGGAAGAAGATGATGTCCACAACATTTCTAGTGATAGCAGTGATATTCCAGTCGTACGCAAACGTATGCGCCGTTTATTGTCAGGAAGTGAAAATGAATAAAAAAATTATGTGTAAGGCCGTCTGCACACGGAGCAACTCAAAAGAAACTGATAACTGACTCAAATTACAAACCAATCCGTGATGAGTCGCAACCTATGTAATTGAATGGAGCCACGCACACGGCGCAACTGGTCGTCGGGCTGACCCGTCGGGCGGGTTTGTAACCAGTTGCGCCGTGTGCGTGGCTCCATTCAATTACATAGGTTGCGACTCATCACGGACTGGTTTGTAATTTGAGTCAGTTATCAGTTTCTTTTGAGTTGCTCCGTGTGCAGACGGGCTGAAACAGATTTTTTTTTGTTTGTTCATGACGAATTTTTTTTCATTTTCATTACATATTATTACATGTGTATTTTGTTGAAATAAAATAATAAACTTAAAGCGAATATGTTCATATGGTTTTTTAAAATTATTTTTACTGATTTTTTAGACCCGGAACCAATCTTCTTTTCTTCCATAGATAATGTCTTTTTTTACACGAATTTTTTTTTACACGTATTCTTCAGGAACGTATCTATCGTGTAAAAGCATAATTAGGTGTATCCAAACATTCAGACTTATTAAAAGGTAGTTTATGGAATAGCAAAAATAATTTTCAACATATTGTATTATTTGTTATAATGACTTTTACAAATAATTATTCATTAATTTTAATTGCATATTTTCCCCTTTACGGCACTAAATAAATTATTACTCGAAAAATTTTGAAGGCGTGTGTTTAAATGAATACCGAAAAATTATTTTAAATGTAAGGAGAGATGTTTCAAAATTTTTGGGGGGGAACAAAATATAGGAATTTTATCTATTCAAAATACAAACACACTATTCAAAATTCAACACAATATGCTCTAATGGCTATTTCAGCTGTGAAAATGATGAATTTCCGTGGAAAAAATTATATTAATAGTTCTGAATAGCGTTAATAAATATGCATGACTCCTAATCAAGATTGTATAACATCTCATATCGCGTAAAGATATAAAGAAAAAGTTGTAAAACAAAAATGACTAAAATCAGGTGAGAGAAATATGTAACCCCTATTAAATTTAACGGTTGAAAGAATGAAAATACGAAGAAAAATTAACTTTTTTGAAAATTTTGTTTATTGGACCACCTTGTACAGGGAATTACACGAAATTATTTGATACTAATTTCAGATATAAAAAAAAACCCTAAATATATTAAATACATACCACTTTTTTGTTTTAAGACACATCGAAAATTCTGGCGACTGGGAGATTTGTAACAGGTTATTTTGCTTCAAAATTACACGCTCAGTTAAAAAAAAAAAAAATCCCAGATCAACGAAAAATTCGTATTTTTTCCACAGATGCTTAAATTGCCTAACTATTTGCATGTCTTTAAAAATCAATAATTAACTGCATAACTAGTAATGCTGTTGTGCAGAGAAATATGAATTTCTCGAGATATACAAATAATACGCTAAATAGTTATTTTATTTATTAACTGTGATTGCTAAATAATCAACTTCATACATAAGGAAAAGGTAAGCTTCCTAAATATAAGGTAAGCTTCCCTTTATTGGTAAATATGCTATGTAGGAAGTCAAATATTTATTTAGCAGTAAGTTTATTTAGAAGGGTTCAATCTGAAGACACGTTATTATTACTGAATGTATACCTTAAAGGTCTATGTATCTTAATACTGATTCTCTCCCTCTTCATTAGTCCAAGATTGATTTATTACACAATTAAAAAATGAAGACAATTTAAATATAGGAATAAGGCCTCAGCAAGACCTTGGAACTGACTATTAATTCCAAAACTATCCCGATTCCCGGAGATCTACCAAGAGACATTGGAGTAGCATGGTTCCGATTCATCGCTGGGCATGATTAGCAACAGATACACTTGAAAAAGTTCCGTGACAGAAACTGCTATTTGTCCTTATGTAATCTAGAAGATATGAATGGAATCCCTCTTAGATTCTGCCCATTTTAAGTGAACGAAGTAGGGACTCTTCCTGTGGATCATCACGTTTATCATTAGTTTTTAGACGCGACTTCATATTGGGTGCGTTACAGGGTCGAAAGACTTAAGACGGGCGTAGGATGAAAAAACGTCTGTATATTGATGACATGATATTAAGATTTTGCGTATTGCGGCATTAGACTGATGACTTTCAATTTAATACTCTCAATAAATCATCAAGAACTCCCACTTTGAACGTTTTGAAGTTACAAATAGTATTGTTTCTCTAAAATCCTGAAATAATGTAGGAACAGGTAAGTCATTTAATATACATTTATTTTCAGGGGTGATGAAACTATCTTATTTATTTTCTCATCATGTTTTCCCAGCTTTCTGTTTTTCCATTGAAGTATTTCAGCAGCAAGTACCCTGTATTATTATGCTATTTACATTTGCTTAAAATTATTGCGTGGACCAATACTGGATAAATTGTGACAATTAACATTACACTACCACAAATATATACAGATATATCTGTACCACAGATTGGCACAAAAGTGGCTGTTCAGTATCGTTTGTATATTAATTCCTTTTTTAAAAAAATTTCAATTATCCTCATGATGTTCCGTGGAAATATTGGTTAAAACTGTCCTATTATTATTTTCCTACATTGGCAAAATGGTTAATTACACTACCAGCTAAACAATTTATAAGCTATATTTGCCCAATGTTCAGTACTGAATTGTAATCTATTTTCAAGTAATGTTGTAATTAAGGCTGTTAATCAATAACAACGGATTAATTTTTAAATTTCGCACTTCAGTGTTGTAGACTGCATTGATCAGATGGTTAGTAGTTTTCCGATCGGATAGCTACTAACTATCCGATAGTATAACTATCGGATAGTTAGCAGTTATCGAGTAGATTATAAGCATTACTAATTGGTACTTGTTGAAACATGACGGCTGGATATTAAATAAATGTATTAATACACAAATTATACTCAACACATCATTGCCAAATGTTGAAAATCATAATATTAAGAAGAGAGAAATATACTTTAAAAAATTACTATCAAACCCAATAAAACGAAGTAGGGCTACTCTACACCACGAAATAAACAATTTTCGTCAGGTTTAATTCTATATCTCACAAACATAATTAAAAATAAAAATGGCAGAGAGATAGCTAGAGAGATTCCTCGGAATAAACAAATTAACGGGTTTATGCGGCCTCGTGCTTCATGAGTATCTAAAGCCAGATTTAAACATGTCGCTGAGCAAGCGCAGAAAGCAATTTTTAATTGTAAATTATCGCTATTTAATAGAAATGGTGGTTACAAAAAAACCAAATTTGACACATCTATAGATTAAAATCTTTCGTTTAAGACCAAAATTCAGTAAATTGATGTAAAAGTTTTCTCTCACGGACTGCCCAAAGAATAGGCTGAGCAACTAAAATATATAGATTCTCCCAACGTTCTGTACTGAATTGTAACCTATTTTCAAGTAATATTGTAATTAAGGCTGTTAATCTATAACAACGAATTAATTATCAAGTTTCGCACTTCAGCGTTGTAGACTGCATTGATCGGATAGTTAGTGAAACCATCTAACGGAGCGCATATACTTCCCAGCAGACGTTTCATTTCTATGTATAAATAACCTGAATAACACTACCAATTCTAAGACATGTACCCGATGCTCAAAAATAATTTCATCTCGGTCGAAAAATCTCCTCTCCCTCATTTGCGTAGGAGTCACATAGTTTGTTCTCCCTTATTGCCGAGATGCGGTGCTATCTGCCACACTCGGCACCCGCTGGCCAGTTCGGGGCCATTCCACGGCCCACCAAATTGCGACAACGTGACAGCGGGGTCTGCCTCAAATGGCCCATCGTAATGGCGTCATGGACAGGTGCCCCAGAGGCGGTAAACAACTCGGGCTGCTGTTGCAACCCCTAACGACCACCGGTCAAGGAGGATTCAATTTAGCCTTAAGCACCCCCTCGTGGACCGCCAAACGATCTTTGGGGGTGATTCTCTCCTCCCCCGTCTGCTCTTCCCTCCGTGATTTAGTTCCAGCCACTAAGAAGCAGAAAAGGGAAAGTTCTTTTCGTGCCTTTTTTTCGATGAGAATGTGCGAATCTGGAATTTAGGCATTTCTGATGTAGGGTTGTTTTTTAACTTATGCAGACATTTTAGTTTGGTTTCAGGGCAGTTAAGTTTGTCACAACTCTAGTTAGTTACAATGTTGTGGGAAAAAATTTTCGTATGTCAGAGAAAATTTTCAAGGCCTTGTTTTCTGTGAAGTAACACGTTTGTGGAGCCACGTGTGGGAATCATAAATCGTGCAAACTAATAAAGTTTAAAAAACTCTTTTATGTGAGCATTAAGTCGCCCCATATGATCTATATATCGTATGGAGAATTAAAAAAAAGCCCTATCATACAACAGACATGCACTTAACACAAATTTTTTAAGGTAGCCAAGAACACAAAATATCAATGTTTCATTTATACTGTTTTGCATCAACATAGCTTCGACATACAATTCTTCAAAAAATTACTTTATTTTAAGAAAAAAAATATATGAAGTATAACAATGTAAATTATGGAAAATTATAATGAGTTTTAAAAATATGTATCCATATTAAAATTAATAATAAATTATGATTTATATTGTACTTGTTTATCCTTATGATTTTTATTATTTTTTCCTATAATAAAAATCATAAGGATTTGTTTTCCTTATGACTTTTAAGTTATCCTTATGATTTTTATTTTCTAACATTAAATATAATATTGTATTCATATTTATTGACTTTATTTAAATTGAAATAACGAATCGCAAAATAATTATTTTATTAATTTACTTATGAAAATTTAACGATTAATTGGAATTATTAACATTATATATTTATTAAAACCCTTTCAGCTATTGTGCTAACTTTGTATTTAAAACTATCTATAACATTAGTATTTGCCTGTAATACAATACGTTTTATTATGATGAGAGGAATATTAGTCTGTAAATCTAAAACTACTAACTATGTTGCTCACAAAACTATCACGATGGTCATTTTTTAAGTACTATTTTTAAAACTTGAATGTGCTTGAAGATTCTATTACCTTTCTAGCATATAGTCTATATATTCGCATGAGTTGATTAACAATATCGTTTTTAAATATCGTCTTATAACAGGTGCTGCAGTCTTTAAATTTAACACTGTCAAAACTATAATCAGACCTTATATCATGTAAGTCAAATATAAACATTTCTTTAGTATTACTAATATTGACATACTAATATTGGGATCCAAGTAATTACGTTATGAACATTATGAAATTCTTATGATTATGGGTGAAAAAATAGATCTTTTTTCAAGTTTATTTTGTTAGGTATTATTTTTTTATCAATATATTGGTAAAAATGAATTCATGATTTTCAGTGTTACCAATTTCATAAGAATACAAATATAAGTTGTTCAGCGTAGTAGCAACATTATCGCCTTGGAGTACACATTTGATTTCTTGATAAATTCTATTATTTTGTAAAATATAATTATTTTGGGCGGCAAAATTGAATAATTAGGAAAAATGATTTATACTGAAATCTTCATCACGATTATTTTTATTTTGTCTAACGAAATTGATGATTATCAGTACTTTATTGAGATATTTAATACCTATGTTGTTAAATAATCCCTTAACATTAATTTTAATGGATTTTGAATATTGCTCTTTATTTATATATAATATCAAATTATAACTATTTTCTGTTATACAATCTTTATTCGTTTTCAAAATGAAATGTAGTGATTTGAAAGTTTCAATGAATACTGAGTTCACTTTAGTAGCAAAGTTGTTGTGGCACAAGTATTTACTCGAGAGACAATAGGTGTTTCATGAAATTTTGGACCCAAGTTTATATGTATGAGAAGAAGAATTTTTTTACAATTTGATAGTAATTTCATAACTATTATAGTGGAAGTATCATTAATACTTTTAAATATATTGTTTCCTTATAATTGTTTTTTAAACATTAAGCACAATATTGCTTACAATTAACTGCAAATCTTCTGCAGCTTTATCGACATATGTTATTACAAATTGTCCGTGTTTCTTGTGGATTGCAATTTTTAACTGTTTAAAATTGTGGTTCGGTTTATATTTATTGTTATTTTATTTTGGATACCTGACCAATTATTTTAATTTAACACACCTAAAACACATCAGTTGGAATGTTATATTTTATTGTTACTTTATAGATAAATTTTTCTAAATCAGTGTTTAAATATGATTCTGATTCTTTTGGTGTGACTTTTAAATTCCTCCTTCAAAATATTAGAGAAATTTTAAGAACAATTAATATTTTTGGAGTTTATAGAAACAATGTTCCTCTTTAACACGAAATGCAGGGTTTTTCTACCACCGACTATCTACTGACTTTCGATTACAAGGTAATCGAATTTCGCAGTCTTTGACTTAGAGGTCAGCATCTTTACCACTAAATTATTCTCGAGAACTGAAAAAAATCTCAGCTGGAATACAATTCCTCTGAAATTGCTCAAAAAAGGACAGGAAATAAATATATTGTTGAAAGTTGAAACTATTTTTGTTGTATATAAAACTATGCTCTTTCCATCGATTTATTTTTTTTTAGATATCGATAAAAAATAAGATGTTTTACATAATTCTCAGGGAGAAAAAACAATTGGTAATAAATCATATGTTTTAGACTGAATGACATTAACTTATTGGAACTGATATAGCATTTCACGTACTTGTTTAATTTTTGTCTAATTGGACAAAATGTCTCTAACATATTGTATAAAATTACTGTCGTCACTTTTACTCAAGAGATACTAGATATACATTTTCAGGGAATGGTTAAATCTGCTGTTCACGATCAATTTTTGCCCCAAAGCGCGTGTTAGGAATATCGCTTTTCCTAAGTGTTATCTACATACCTTATGAAACTATACATAATTCTTCGAGTTGTAGAATCGTGTGCTTGCATCTGTATACAACAGTCGTTCCCTCCATTGCTAAGTTCCTTAATAACTGCAGTCGAATAGTCAAGAACAGCATCTGTCGTAAGACAAAATTTGTAAAACATGTAATCCCTAATATTTAATTAAAATTCGGAACATATAAACCACATAAAAATCTGGAACATATTGTGAAGACAGTATTTATGAATAAACAGGAAATCCAACATAAATAAAGCACAAATAGCAGTAAGGTGCAATTTTGCATACGGCCGTTTAGAAGCTGCAAAGGAGCTTCTTCATCAGTGCAAAGTTGAAGCTCAAAAAGCTTTTTGAGCTGCCACTAAGTTCTTTGCACTGATGAAGAAGCTCCTTTGCAGCTTCGAAACGGCCGTATGCAAAATTGCACCTTACTGCTATTTGTGCTTTATTTACGTTGGATTTCCTGTTTAATCCTCGAGCACAAAGGTTTTGTCTTTTCTTTTCAAAACACAGTATTTATGATTCAAGAATAGTATCAGAGATGTATTTAAGACTACATGTACTCTGATATTCGACTTGAAATATTAAGATACTAGATACCGGACGCAATGATTGTTTAACACTGATGTATTAACGTCATGTTCCTAGTTATGTACGTTTAAAATAGTCAACGATTAAAAAGTGTGAGCAAAGGGAAAGTGGGTGCATAGGTAGACAATGGGTGCAGGTCATCTGGAATAGGTAGACATGTCTAAGCCCTGTCGGAAATATCACACGGATAAAGGTTATGACGACCAGCGAGCAAAAATGTTTAGAGAAAAGTCTATCCTTGGGAGGGGGATAGCCTGCTTGCTGTCGGGGAGAGGGGTGCGGGGGTGGTGACTCTCTGTGACAAGCGTGTGACATTCGCCGGCTCGGTCTGTCAGCCGAACAGACAGCGGACGTCGATAGAACGTCGATACCGCGGCATCAAAAACGGTAAAGAGAACGGACGTAAAAGCGATCTCTGTTGAAAGAGTTGAAATTAATCTGGAGTGAGAAGTCGTGCTGCTTTGTCGCTTTAGTTTTGTTTCCTTCGTATTACTCTCACTGAATTAGTTTTACAAGAATGAACTCCGGGGATACTGATTAGTTATGTAGAGAGAAGAATATCAAACAGTGTTTCGGGGGCGGGGGGATGACTGAAAGTGATAAATTCTCTCTGTTGCACTGATATCGACGGAATAATCTAGTAGCTCACAAGTGCAGTAATTTATAATACTGTACACGAGATGTTTTCTATAATTAACCCTAATGCAGAGTATTCTTAAAACATATTATAAAGCAAGAGACTCCAAGCGCAAGTGATACAGTAACGCCCTTTAATATTTTATAAATAGTGTTTTTTTTTTATACGAATGTAATTAACATAAAACTACTCTCCAGTTTAATACATATAGTCTACCATATTTAATTTTTTTATTTATTACATTACCGCTTTATCCGTTCGTGTTTCATTTCTATTAATAGAGAATTTTTTATTAGTCCACGCCCAAAATATATGGTATTCGTGATTTCAATACTGCATTTTGCACAAAAATTTTGACCGATATTTATCAATGCCGGGTTCTGTCTTATACTACTTATGTCAGTCCAAAGTTCATTAATACAATAAAATTAGGTAAATTTTTTCATGCCACTTTTAATGAGTGCTGTGTATTATAACAACACATAGATCTTAAACAAGAAACTTGTTTATTTTTCAGTGACATGTTTCAATGAAAATAGTAACAAAATAATCATCAAAACAACAAAATAATCCTTAATATAAAACTTATTTATATTAAGTTTGTTTATTGGCTCAGTTAAATGATGATATCAACATTAAATTAATTGCAAAAACTGCCTATCTTAACGGAAATATATTATTACTCAAATTAGCATATATATATATATTGTAAATTGCTCCCCACTTTAATTCTAATGGTTTAGAATCTGTCATTGGTACACTGGTTATTTTTACTAAACAGTATTTTATCATTTTATCATGTAACCTACTTGATACACCATTTATATTTGACTCAGGATAGCATATACTTGTTTATAAGTTTATATTAATACTTTCAATCCATTTGTAACATTTTTTTTTCCGTACACTTATCTATAAAAGCCAATGATATACGATAAAATATCTAAAATGTGTTCATAATAAAAAAAATTTTAAACGCCCTTACATATGAATTACTTTTTAAAATTGTTTATCATAGCGTTTGTATTTATCTATAATCCCCATTATTTTTTGACATAAATATTTCATATACAAAAGAAAATATGATTGTCTTCTTTTGAAAAACTCATCTCAATATATAGATTAATTAAACAACCATTGCAGGAAGCTCAATATTGAATGTGCTTAAAGGTGACTTTTGCTTGAATTTACGATTTTACTACAGAAAAGTTTGTCATCGTTGTAATCAGTTTAGTTCTGCTACACAGAATAAAATATAAAAAATAATATTTAAATTTCACGGATATGCATTATGTGTAAGCTATAAGTAAGGGCATTTTTAACGCATAAAAAGACTATTCAAAATCCCCACTTGAACTTTGTATTCATTTTATGAACACAATCATGATGATTTGGATTTTTGATTTTAGTGAACTTAAAAGCCTTTTTGGGTGATACTGAATTAAACAGTAGTATGTACGAAAAAATTAACGAGAACTTTTTATATTAAGAAGTTTCAAGATATAGAAATGGCAATTTTTTGTTCCTTTAATACCTACCTCGAACTTACCAACGAAGGAATGTCTTAAAATAATCAGGGAAATGTTTAAGAAAAATTAATATGGCAGTTATTCAAGAAATAGTTATGCATGACAACCACAAAAAATGTTCTATATAATTACAGCGATGATCACTCTTCCGAACATTGCCTATCACCTTTTTTTACATTCTTTAGTCTTAAGGCTCCTCTGTACTAACTCTACTGGTTCCAATAACCTCAATGTTAACGTATGGAGAAAATATGTCTCCTATTACAGCTACATAAATGGTGATAATCCAATAAAAATGGTATTTTCAGATAGCCTGAACTTTCTGCACCTTGCAACAGGATTCATTTTATAAATTTTGTCCACCAAAGGAATTTATGAGCGTTTAAAACACTCTATACCAGATTTCCCTCCCGAATAATTTAAATTTTAAAATATTATTTGCATTTTTTTAAAAAACCGAAAATTGCCCCCAAGGTGTAAAATGTCTTTCTCTGTTACGGAGTACAATAAAAAAACTTTAAATCCAAGTCGGCAATCCTTGGGCACATTTTCTCCATAGGTTAACATTGAGGTGAGCGGATCCAATAGGATTAGTACATAGCAGCCTTACGACCGATGTACACACAGCGAACGACGGTAACGAGGAGCGGGAGCAATTGACCATATTTCAACGAACAAACTCAGCATTTGGTTTGATGTTCGGTTGGTCGTCCATATTGACAAACCAAATGTTTGTGCAGCCGTTTATCTCATTTCCGTGAAGTGTTCTAATCCATAATATATTACGGAACTTAGTTTTCAATAATGAACAACGAAATAAAGTTTCCTACTTAAAAGGAAATTTTCAAGCAAAAAGTAAAAAGATTCTGAGCTAAGTTGTAAGCTCTGTACACGTACAAAGAACTACGATTAACGAAGAATAACGAATTTCCTTTGATGTACCGCATAGTGAGCGAACCTTGGCAATGGCTCGGAAGTGTTCGTTGCTACATATGCAATTAGAGAACTTCGTCCATTACCTTTCGTTCGCTGTATGTATACCCCCCCCCCCATTTACACTAAGCAAACTCGCATTCGAATCTAAACCCCCTCTCCTACATTCCAGCAACGGCACCCACTATAAACAGTCCCGGTGATGGCCAACTTTCTTAAAGAACTTCATGAAAGTCCATATCTAACAGCACCTTTTTGAACTTAACAGACTATTCTTTTCATTCGAATTTAAAATTTCAGAGCCTCAGTAATATTTTCTGTATGTCTATTTCAATGTACCTGCTTTTTATAGACACATAAGCATATATTTCACGAGCTTGGTTATTACAAAGTTTGTCGATTACATGTTCAACAGTTTCGTAGATACATTTGGTTCAGTTGGTTAAAACATTCCATCCTATCATGAGGTGTGTACTTTGCTTTGAGGGACATATATTTATTCTAAATTCACAGTTTACTGCTATTTTTCAGTTGCATGCGAAAACATCGTAATCTGAAAATTTTTCACTTTGTTATTTAGAAGGTAGCTTTGGTTGCTTTCTTTCAGGACTATTAAAATAAGGTGGACTGCACTTAAGAAAGGGAAAGGACCCATTTGTCCAACACAAGTCGTAGGTGCAGGTAGAGTTGACGATCAAGTTTTATAAAAGCTTTTAATTTTCAGGTTATGTCGCCTGTCGTGTCATAATGAAAGGGGCTGTTTCAAGTGACAGATTTATAAAGTAAAGTTGGTTTTTCTTTTTATTTCATCAAAAGTTGTCTATCACTACAAACATAAAACAACACATTCTACCTCTATGGCTGCATAATCTGATTCTGAAGTAGAAAAGATTTACGAATGTTCATAAAATACAAGTACAGACAACTCTTCATGTTTTAGACAGTACAAAAAAATCCTATAAAGCAGTTTCCTAATGTGAATTTCAAATTAATTAATTATTTTGCATTTAATATTCTGACTTCTGAAATATATCTTTGAAGCCATATACATTTTTTTCAAACGAGTCCCAAATTCAAATAATACCTCATAATTAATGCATTTTTATGAGAGTAGCAAAGCTTCTAAAATTCAGTGTTACTGAGTTCGAAAGTTACAGAGAATATCTCCGTGGGAAAAATTTTCAAATTTTCCAAAAGTAAGAAAGTAATTATTTCTACACCTTTAAAAACAAACTACGCAAAACTGAAAACACTTGAAATTAAAAAAAAAAAAAACACTGCATAACAGTACATAATCTTAATTCCAAGGAACTCTTTCCCGAGTCATCTTTAAGATGTTATGGGAAAGTTCCGCAATTGATAAACAGTCCTGAATTTTCAGAAATGTGGCGTCCTTGCAATCCCTTTGTCAAAGTTTTCCGGTTGATGCTTGTTCTCCCTAGATTTCTTTTTCCTAAATGTTAAACACTATAAAAAATTCTAGATTTTTTTTCATGCATGTTTTATGAATTGTGTAGTTTTTTATGACAACCTCAAGAAATCCTCTGTATATTTTGGATTTGGATTATTAGAAGATATTGTAGTTTTAAATTTTAAGTTATTTTTTAAAAACTTTATAGTTAATTAAAGACCAAGATTTTGTAGTTATTCAGCTAAAGTGAAATACATCAGAACTCCGATTCATCTCACTTTATCTTTCACCTATCAGCATTTTTAAGACGGAAAGTTTAATTCTGAATGCAAGCCAACTTTCCTTCCTGTGCAAGAAGATACGTTTGTGTTGCAGAGTTTTATAAATTCTTAATTTTTGTAACCATTCGGAAGAAATACAACAATTTAAAAAATAGTTTAGCTTTATGTGCATTTTGAATTTATGTATTTGAATCAGTCTGTAAGTCATGATTATTCTGAATTAGCTCATAATCGGAGTTCTACAGTATTTCATAGAGGTGATTTCCCACCATGGATAAAACAATAGTTAGAAGTGCTGACATCTGGTCAATAGTTTGATACAAATGAAAGCATTTAGTGAAAAACTTTGAAATCTGTTTTTGTACTCAAAATGTCTAAATATTTCTCTTAAAATTTATTTTATATAAGTACTGAATTTATTTTCTATGTCTTACTCCAACAGGAGCTAATAATAAGTATCAGGAAAGCGTGGAAATTACTCGGGGAACTTACGTTTCCGAGAACATGAACTATGAAAATTTCACAGTTGAGTAAATAATTACATTCTGTGCTCCCCTCTATAGTGTTTACTGTGTATTTTATTATATAATAAAGATTATATAAAATAAATTTTGGTGTTTTAAACCCATATTGATAGTAAAATGTCTGTAACTGAATAAGTTATTTATTATATAGACCGGAGATGAGGCCACACACGTACACCAATTTCTTTACCTGCTCAAAGTTTATGGAAGTCACCTCTAGACATTGAAAGATTGAAAGATTTTTTTAATTGTATTTCAGTTTTAGTACTAAACTAGTTTAAAATAATCAAGTATAGATTCTCCTCTTGTTTACATACTGCTCTTTATTTTTGTAGATTTACTTATAGTTTATTCTTCTGTGACCAAGCTATTACTTGTTATTGTTTGTAATTTACTTTAGCTCGAGTTCCAATTAAGACTCACTGATGACAAACAAGCAGTATCACCAGACTGTCGATGAGGAAAATTGTAACGTGGTTTCGGCTTGCAACTCGCTTCAAGCATAAGTTTAAAACGTAAGCTTTAAACTCCTTGCTTTTAAAAAGTTTCGGTGACTAATACTTCACTCTATAAGGATCAGATCCTTTGATAAAGAAGTATTTGGATCACCGACGCACGCAGTAAGCTGAGGATATGAGGCCATGTTGAAATTTTTCGCACTACTGCACTTCGTGTTTGTCTCTAAGGAGTCTATAATCGGAACTCCCTCTCATTTATTTTTTTGTGATAGAACCTTAGCTTTTTTTCTCTACTATTCTAAATCTGTTAACACTCTTGCTTTATTTTCTCGAAATCTCTCTGATTTTTTTTTCTTTTTTAAAAATCTTTCTTTGCTGAGAATTGTGCTTTTTGTGATTGTCTTTTTTGTCTTTGCTAACTGGCACTGAGACTTGCTCTCTTGTCTCATTGCAGAGTATCAGATGCGCAATGAAAACCAGAGAGCAGGGCCAGGCCGGAATCACCAGCGGAGAGGGCTCTTCAGGCAGTGAGTCTCCATCTCTCTCTCTCTCTATCTATCTCTATCTCTCATCTCATACCCTGTGTCCTTCCCCCCTCCTCCTTCCCACTTTACTCTTCTGCCATAGATCTATTGAAAGCCGTAGATACAAACTTCTCGCTATACTGGACAGTGCTAAACTTTCTCTCAAGCCTTGAATACAAACATGAACAATTGTTTGACTAAACGGTAGGTACATGATTAAAAATAAATTTTAAACCTCCGTGACTGAACACATCCCCCAAAACACAGTACAGGAAGGTTCACATGTTTGGATCAGTTGAAATTAAATGTTAAAGAGAAATATAATGATAATTTCAACAAAAGTTAGAGAAAGTGTGACAGAATATTTATAATGATTAGTAATAGCCCTCTATGAATGTAATACTAAGAGCCAGAGAGAACACAAAACAATCAAATTAATAAAATAAAACATTCCAAACTAAATAAAAATACTTAGAATCTGTAACTAGTTTTAGAGTAATTTAAACTTTTTTTTCCTATTAGACAGAAATTTATGTTTTCGACACAGTTAGGAGAAAAAACAAAAGAACGCTTTTAAACTAACTGAATTTTTCCTCTAAAAATTAATTTTTATGAAAATAACCGATATATATTAAAAATATATATTTAAAAAGTTCATGCAAAAAGTTTCTTATTTGATACCAGTTTTTTGTTAGCTTTTAGCCATATTTTTGTCATATGTTAAGTAGAAGAATCTTGATAGATCTGTGCAGAGATATTTTCACCAAGTGCAACTATCTTTGCCTGTAATATCTATACAGTGGCCGAATTCCGACGTTCTTATGCAATTTTGATTAGATGCTTGCGATGCATTTTATGGGATTAAGGGAAAAGTTACAGAGCATTATTATTACAAAAAGCAAAATAATTTGACAGTTTTTCCGCCCAATTATAGTCGTTGAGCGAAAGCGAAAGACATTAGTTACACTTGTCTAAAACTTTATGATGCATGTAAGTTCAAATTAAAATAATTTGCATTTTATGTAAATAGTGTGGAATTTAAACGAACCCACATTTAAAAATTATCTTACATCTTTTCCGATATTTTCATTATTAGAAGAGAATGCAGACAAAACTGAACCTTTTAAAGTATCAATTATAATTTTTCTGTTAAAATAATTACTTAACTTACTCATAATTTAACCATATACAAAATAAAAACTCAGACTTTTTAGATTTTTTTCTGTCTTGCGAAAGTATATAATTGTGTGTAGAGCCATCTCTTTACCTCTCACGTCTGTTTTTTTCTCGGCTTTGCTTTATCTCTAATTTCTTATTTTACCCTTTTCATAATCCTAAAGATGAAATAATGATTTATTTCCCCGAGAATAAAATCTTAACTACTAAATTTTGAAGAATATATTAAATATATTGCATTTAAGATGTACGATTCTACTTATGTACATTAATCTCACAAGAAGTATTAGATTAAACTTGTCTGTATAGGGAAACGAGGATTTAAATAAAATTGAAAAAAAAACACAAACATGATATAATTTGGCTAAATTTTATTTTCAAGCTTTGTTCATTTGAACAAAAAAAAAATTGAATAGTATTTTTATATTAACATATTAAGTTCATTGATAAAGAACACAGAAAAAATTCCAAAACACCAAAATGTCATAGTATTAATTGAGGTAAATCGAAGTTTCTGAATTACCTCAGAGATGAAAGAGGCAACATGTGAAGTTATAAATATAACTATAAACACAGAGGCATTGCAGCTGATATTAGACTGGACAAAAGAATATTCTTCGGTAAACATAAGTATTAAAAATGTGAAAGAATGGTACAACCCTTTTTGTTATGCATACATAAACAGAATTGTGGTTGAATAAAGCAGTTTAGCATTGGGAGAGGTTTAATCATGTAAAACTTATTTATTTTGTAAGCCAATATTCATACTATAAAGTTTTCATATGTTACTACATTTTGCGATATAAATTTATCATATACCATCATCCAGTTTATATAAATATGTTTTTAAAATTTCTATCTCTAAACGAACAGTGGATAAATTGCATATGGACAGTTAGATTTAGAAAAATAGTTATTTAAGCAAAGAATATCTTATTAAGGTGCTTTTAAGTGCTTCGTTTACATTACATTAAAAAAATCGTATAAAGTACAACAGAAATTTTGCTGAAAATATGAGTTGTTCTTATATTCTTTTCTTTTTTAACATTAATTTTACATCTTTCGGTTATCTACTCGAGTTTTTCTCTACCTTTTTGGATTTGATAAAGGATATACAAAGTTTTACAGATATCCAAATTACGAATGTTTTCGATTTTTTTTTCGCTGAAACGTAGCTCTTATAGTTAATAATATTTTTGAATAAGAGAGTACTTTTTTCCTAATAAAAATTGTATTCCTAATTCAAAGAAAAACTTATCTAATTATTAAACGTTAATTTATCCAACAGTGCAAAAAGTTTCAAAGTGAGCGTGAAAAATATATATTAAAAAGTGTGAAAAATATATATTAAATATATATGAAAATGACTTAGAAATATTTTCCAAAAACATCTCCTTTGTTTTTGACATCAATTTCTTTTGTCATATTATTCCATAAACAAAAAGAGAGAGAGATAATAAAAAAAGATGAAAATTAAAGTATGATTTTAAGGATATACGAAATATCTAAACTTTGTTGTAGTTAGAAAAAAATAGTTTTCTTTTAGACCATCCAAGTTTAATTTTGCTATTCATGCAGGGATGTATACCCCAGGGATACATTTTTTACGAGACAATCCAGTAGCACAAAAGAACTTGAAATAAAATATACATTGATAATGAAAGTTCTAAAATCCTTCACTGCATAATAGATTGATGCACTGCCATGCTGAATCTGAAGGATAAATTTCTTCGGCACCCTCAAATGCTATCTCTGTGTGAATTGCCTTCTCACGCCTTTCATTTTGCTTTAATTTTTAGCATATTTTTCCTTACCTTGCTTGCAAAAACTTTTAATTGAAAATTTCTCAGAGCTTTTTATTTTATACATAAATAATACTTATCAAAGTCTTAAGCCTCTTCTGGTTTTTTTTTTTTTTTTCATTCGCTCCGTTTCTGTCATAAGAAATAATGTTTAACCGGAAAAAGAAAAGTACATTTTGTCTGTAACTTTTGAACTGGTTTAGAACTGCTACATGGGTATCTAGTAGTTTTGCAAGGCCCAAGAAAAATTTTTAAATAACTTAAAAATCATTCATAAATAAATCTGAATAATACAGTTCCCATAAAAATTGCTTTCATAAAGTTCGTCCTTGGTACTTCGTCGTCTATGTCACCTGTGTCTGTCCTATGTTCTCTGATTTTAAATTAAAATAAATTAACCGCTTATAATATATCTAAGTTCATTTACAAATTAGATTAAAAGACTTCGATTAAGACTGCTATGTACTAAGAAAAAAATCGTATTTCCCTTTTCCTCTTCTTGCAGATTCTTGTGGTGGGAGGAGTCCAGTTGACAGTTCTAGAATTCCACCTCCCTTAGGATTGACATTTTGAGGGATTGTAATGGTTCTCTCTCTATAGGGGGATTAAGCGCTGCCCCCAAATAATTTATTTAAAATATATTTTTGTCACCTATTTACAGGTACATAAATGCTGATAATCCAATAAAATTGGTATTGTCAGATAGCCTGAACTTTTCTGCAAAGCGCTACCGGATTCATTTTATAAATTTCGTCCACCGAAGGAATTTATGAGTGTTTAAAACACACTATACCAGATTTTTTCCCGAATAATTTAAATTTTAAAATATTAATTTCATTTTTAAAAAAAAACGAAAAAGGTACACAAATGTAAAATTTCTTTCTCTATGACGGAGTACAATTTTTTAAAAAAATCTTTGATTCCAAGTCAGCAATCCGTGGATAAATTTTCTCCATAGGTTAGCATTGAGGTGAGCGAATCCAATAGGATTTGTACATACCAGCCTTAATAATATTTTGCAAAAACTCATAAATTTATATCCCAAGAACAACTCTACTACGGCATGAAACTGGCTGAATTTTAAAACTTTTGCAGGCTTTTTTCTATCATTTCGTACCATTATTTAAACATTTAAATAAAAAAATTTATATTCAAACCCACTATATAAATAAAAAAATTCACAAGTTAAGCATATATTTTCTCTCTAGATTTAGAGTTATAAATAAAAAAACTTAATAAAATATTAGATCTTAGGTTGGGGGTTTTCACAACCACATGTATAATTTGTATCTGAAAATATTTTTTGAAAAGATATATCGAAAAATTTATATCGACTAATTAACCTCAAATCCTGATGTCCATTTGTAATATAGTTTAAATGAAAAGTATCATCGCTAATCGCTTTTTCTATTAATTTCGGAACAACCAATCAATCAACTGATATCTTTTGGTTTGCCATTAATGTACTTTATTACAAACTGCAGTAATGTAAATATTCCAAGGATATACCGGAAGACACTCTTATACGTCTTCTGTCAAAAAGTAAATAGTGTTTGAATTTAGATGAAGAAAGCTGAACATTATACCCTTAGAACACAACTAAATGCAACTTTTTTAGCTATTTTCAATTGGTATTTCAGTAAAACTTTATACAAGCTAATTATAAAGTCCCAATAGCCTAACAATAAAGACTTTAATGAAAGCTTTTAGAAGTTGTTTCGGTACTCGCATGGGACGAGGATTGGACTTACATCTTCAAATCCACATAGCCGGTATTCTACCAACTAACTCCGACTCTGAGAAAGGGTTGTTTCAAAAGACTTTCCCAAGTTCAATGAGGCATGGCCTTGTCTTTAATGCAAATCTTTTGATAACGGCTTTAAAACCAAGGGAAAAAGTATGGATGTTCATACTTTATGACAATAAAATTATAAATATTAAAATATTAAAGTAAACAATTAGATAAATGCAAACATTTAGGTAAGTAGTGAATAGGGTCTCATTACGTTTAGACTTTTCTTCTTGCTGAAATCAGGAATTCCAGTGAGACTTTCTGTTTTGTTTAGCAAGGTACATAATAAGGGGATATTGTACCTAAAAACAACAACACATGATACGAAATAAGGACACGTTTGTCTTGCACTGCTTCATGTCTAACGTATTATTCTGAGAAATATCAATTATAAGACTTTTTTCTACAGTTTGACTCATATCCCATTTTCCCGGCCGTATGTTTCTAGTGGAAGTGGGATTAATGGTGTTCTGATTGCAAAAATCTCAAACAAGTATACCTTTATTCATTTTTTTTTTGTAGCATTAAACATACTATAGAATTTTTAGAGTAAAATTTCATAAATCGCATGCTTCTCAGATAATTACCAAACCAAACATAATATTTTAGGAGGCATCATCTTTGCATAGTCTTCTGCTCATCTGTTCTTTAAACACGATTGCCTAACAATGGAGTTTTTTCACGATTTGCCTTCTTTAAAGCATAATTATAAATCTAAAATACAAAACAACTCAGCGATATTTTGTACTGTGTTCCTTTAAGTCATTCAAATTATTTTCATTAAATTGTCTTAAATTTTTGATTAAAAATGAAAATTCTGAAACTATTTACTCTGAAGCAAAAATCACCCTAAGAATATGTTTTAAAATTTACAGTAGTAAAAAAAAATTCGGGTAGTCTCTTCTAACGAAATTCCCGCTGGTTATTAACGTAGGATTACTTATCGTTGCTAATCTCTTTTGTATGTATATATATATATTGATATGTATGTACGTATGCATATATGCATATATGTATGTCAAAATTTTGACGCATCTTGGTACTTTTCTGTTTAACTTATCCAAGCGATAGACTGGGCTTGGCGCGCTGCCAAAATTATAACTCGCGAGGACGGACGGACGGACGGTTTTAGCGTCTGAAATTTTCCTTTCCAGAGGACCGTTATGGAGGAACCTAATTTACTAACTACTAAATTTTCGTTATAAATTTTTTAACTACGTTAAAAATTTATAACCAAAATTTTAATGTAGTTAAAAAATTTATAACCAAAATTTAGTAGTTAGTAAATTAGGTTCCTCCATAACGGTCCTCTGGAAAGGAAAATTTCAGACGCTAAAACCGTCCGTCCGTCCGTCCTCGCGAGTTATAATTTATTCGCGAGTTTTTTTTTTGTTAAAAATTTATAACCAAAATTTTTATAAATTCATGGGACAAATTACTAAGAAACCTACCCTCACGCGAGTAGATATATTGGGGGATATATCCTAAATCTAAACATGTTTAAAAGTTTGAATTTTAAATTTTTTTAAAAACAAAATTTGAAATTAATCAAGTATTTATATGCATAATTATCATTATATAAAGCCACACATGATGAAAAAAATTCATTACAAAGTATATGTAAGTAAAAAACAAAAATGTTGATCCATGACCCCTTAAAACTAATCGTTTACCTTAAGCACGTACCTAAATTGAATCTGTTTTAACAAGCATTGTGCATGTTTTACAATAATAATAATTATACGTGCATGTGAATTATAGTTATTACTATTATTGTGTGTTTAAATATGTGTGTATACGTCTGATGAATACGTGCATGCTTTTTTATTTACTACATCTAAGCTATACCGTTGAAGTATACCCATATAATTTACATCTTTGCTCCCCCAAATCATGTTTGTAGAGTCAAATATGCTAGAAATTTGAAATCTTAAGTACTCGATATATTGTTTACTGCACTATTTAGTTGGAATTTAAAATTAATTCAATCCATTGTTGCACAAATGATTCGTGAATGTTTCTCTAAAACCTGTATGAATATAAGTTTGGGAAAAAATTAAAAATCAATATTTGTATTCGTCTATAACTTTGACTTTTTCCAAAGGGAATAAGTGAATGTCGAAGCAACTGTTCACTAACTTCTAAATATGGAAAACATCCTTTATATTCCTCGGCTCCCCCTCAGACTACATATTCCTCGGGGACATTATCTACGCTTAATGATTGGCACAAAAGTTTTGTTTTCCTCACCATCCCCTTTCCTTTTAATAAGCAGAACTTGACAATGATTTCTGAGGATGGTCAATGCAACACATTTTCATTCACGCGTTTTAAAAAGGAATTAGTTTCGAGCAAGTAATTTATTTATTAGCTAATGACGGTCTCGCTTTTAAGTAAAATGAGGGAAAGGAACTCGCAGTGGTATAATAATGTTTACAAATAAAAATTTGTCTTGAAACTGGAAGGTCTGATAGTATCCCCACTCTTTATAACCGACATACTGCTCAAGAAGAGAGGAATATTTTAGTATACCGTAAAATCTCGACTATAACACGCACCCGAGTATAATACGCATGCTTGATTTTACCGAAACTTTCGAAAAAAAATAAAAATTTGACTATAATGCGCACCCATAACTTTTCAATATTTTATTTAAAAATTGTGCAAATATTTATTAGCGGAAATAAAATTTGCTATAAAAAGAAACTAAAACATTAAATTCAGTAGAAAAAAAAACTTACATTTTTAATCAAAACAAACAATATTGTCAAATTATCAGTCTTAATCACTTTCAGTAGAATACAGCTCATCTATTGTTGTTGCTTCCATGTCATAAGTATTGGTGCCGTCGTAATATATATCACCCTCATCATCTTCATTTGAAGAAATTTTGAAGGAAATAAATAAAATAAAATAATTTTTTGCACTTGCAACAACCTGGAACTATCAGTATTTCAAGGGACCTATTATTAAACGAACGCGTGTGCGATACGAACTGTGAGTTTCGTTTGTTTAAAAGGAATACCTGCTTAGTAAACGGGTGGATGAATCACGGAGTGCAGATGCGCGCGCACCCGTGTTGCGACAGTGTCTTACAGATGCTGTACGTTCGTTTATCCAATGTTTAAAACTACTTTTTTTACGCGAATATAATACGCAACTTCATATTTGAGAACTAAAATGTGAAAAAAAGTGCGTATTATACTCGAGATTTTACGGTATATCAGATATTTTCTGGGACATTTTGGAAAAGTTAAGGATAAAACATATTATTGAACTAATGTGACTTAATGTTTTTCTCGTGAATATTATTCTAGGTGCAAACAGGGGGGAATATAAATGAGATTTATTCATAAAAAATTTTAATGAGGAATGTAGTGAGAGATTGGTCTATCATTCAGCATAAAAGAATTACACCTCTTAAGTACCATTTGGTATCCATGCAGTAACTTGAGGGTGATTTCTCCTTAGCTACAAAAGAAGAGACTGCGCATATACCCTTTTTTTTAAAATTTTAACAGTTTCAGTCTGAACGGTGATTGGCTGCCAGGTGCAGCAGGGTTTTCCAGTCAGAGTCACTTTATACGGCAAGCTTCCTAAAAATAGCTCCATTGGAAGCTACCCTTCAGAGTTTACTGCCTAATACTTCTTTGAATACTGCTGTAGCCGTACTCAGATCTTCATTCTTGAAATTACAACGAGAAATATTCCTTTTCAGGTACATGACAGTTTGGCGTCAAGCCTTAAAGTCACCGACAGTGGGAGTTTCTCGTAACATTTTATAATCGCTACTGACGTATTGCATATCACTTTTATTCTTCTTTGAGAGTTTATAATTCAGTTCACGACCTCTGAAAGTGAACTCAATCGGTGCTCTACCCTACGCCCCCAAACCTGTTTTTTTTTTTTTTATTATTCCCCGCCCTCTTTCTTTTCACCTTCATCTTCTCACCCGGCCTGGTCTCTTTCTCTCTCTGCTCACTTTTTACACACAAATCGCCGCAAACATTAATCTCTCCAGATTAATCTTTTTCGATGAAAACACAGGGTTTTGCCACCTGTTGCCGCTGCCCCCTGTTCGGCGCTATCGGATTTGCCATTAGGTGGCAAAGGAAAGGGAAAAAAAAAAAGAATGCTTCCCCTTCTAAAAGCAAGTAAGAGAGAGGGAGAAAAAAAAAGTTCCGTGAACGACAGTTTTTGTCTTATTTTTTTTCTCCCTTTCTCCTTTTAGCGACTTCTGTGTGAGGACTGAACCCTTTTGGCCGCTGCAAATAATGGACCGAAGTCTAGGAGAAAGAGTCAAAGCCACTTGGTCGACTATTAGCCCCGAGTGATGAAAGATTGCTTTTCCGCGGTCCTTTTCTTGGGCTCGGCACTATTACCGAACCGAGAATTGTTGCAGTTGCTGTTATGGGTACAGATACCCAGGTCAAATTTTGTGTCGGTGACCGGGACGTCCATTTTCCGGTAAACGGGTAGGGTTCTCTAATTGAGGAGAAATCCTTTCTTAAACGCATTCGTTAGAAATAGCCCTATAATTACAATAACTTTTCAAAACCTTAAAAAGGGTGGGAAACACCATTTTTAATGTAGGATTACGTTCCTCCATAACGGTCCTGCGGAAAGAAAAATTTCAGACGTTAAAACTGTCCGTCCATCCGTCCTCGCGAGTTATAATTTTGGCAGCACACCAAACCCAGTCTATCGCTTGGACAAGTTAAACACAAAAATGACCAAGATGCGTCAAAACTTTGACATACATATAGTATATATATATATATGTAATATCTTTGACGGGGTCTATTATAAAGGTCGTTGCGGGACGATACAACAGGCCGGTGAACTTCATATCCTCAGAATACTACGGGGTTGGAGTCGTACAGAGTTTTAGGCGATGGGTGGGGTCTACTAGTGGAGGCAGACACGAAGAAGAATAAGTTAAATCCGATGCCAGAAAGGAAGAGGCGGTTTGGTCGTAACATAGTCTTTATTCTTGGAAATTCTGCTCGACATCTTTACTTGAAATTATACTTATATTAGATCAACATATTTCGCTTTTATTGTCCGGAAACTGCCGGGCAAACGGAAAAAAAGCTGCGACTATATAGGACGACTGGCAGACATAGAAGGCCGCGAAAGACCTCGACTCACACCCGGAGTACGGGTGCATTGAACTTCTAATTGGTCAAATCATGACACCTGACCTAATACGCCATGAGGTGAGAATTTCGTCAGACTTTTTCTCGAACTTTCGCCTTATATAATGCTTATATAACTATGTCGGCGAGTGGCTTTAGGGGGAAAACTAATAGGTTATTTTGGTTATTCCCAGGTCGAAATCAAGATGAGGGGAGTTATTATATTGCGATAATATAAAAGAATTTTGAATAGGCATTTCCTTTAATGGTTATAAAAGTTATCGTTTCATATACACATACGTACATACGCATATATAGATACATATATACATAGAAAAGAGTTAAGCAACGATAAGTAATCCTACGAAAATAACCCATTGTAGTTTCATTCGAAGAGACTACGTGAAATTTTTTTTAATACTAATATTTCAGTCATTTTGAAATATTTTCTTGAAATCTGTCTTTATGTAGATTATTATACGTATTAAAAAAAACACTTGAATGATTTGATGTTTGTTTGTTTTTCTAATTCAAAGTTTAAAACTTAAAACCTGTTTAGTTTTCTATATAACTGCCAAACCAATATCTCTTCGTGCAAAACTGGCACAGCTTTTCAGAATTATAAACCTAGAAAAGAGTGTTTAAAAAATTTGTAGTTTCAGTTTTTCGAAATTTTATTTAAGTTTTTAATCACTTTGAAAAGCAAATTAATTTTTTCAGGATCACTTCTGCATCAGGGTAAATATTCCCCAAAAAAATTCTCTAAATCATCTAAATCATCTAAATAGCCTGAAGAATGAAAATAATTAATGAAAATAATATAAAGGAACGCTATACAAGCTTTCAGGCAGATATCTTGTGAAGAATTACAAATAAATCCTTTTAAGGGGGAGGGGGGGGGACGGAAATTAAGTTCCAATATTCGATTAATAGACTCAAAAGTATAGATATACAGTAAGGTCTGCATAGAAGATACAGCTTTTAAAAAAAGGTTTTCTGTGGCGTTGTAATCATCGTAGAAACATGCGGTATGTGTTATTTTATTCTATGAAAATAATTTGCTGTCCTTGATAGTTTCGTACTCCGAGCTCCCTGAAACACTTTTGCTGTCGTAAACATGATACGATTTGGATCTGTCATGGGCGGTACCTGAAATTCTATAAACTCGTATTGGACATATTGCAATCGTCAAAATCCACCGAGAACCGAAACACTCAATTCTCCAGTCAACTTAATTTAGGCGATAAATAAGCGAAAAAGCTGTAATTCCATGACCTCAGTAATATCTTGCTCTTAGAAGTAATGTCATATATAATCGACTTCACATGCAAAAGCACACAGGGTTTACTTAACTTCATTATAAAAGCGTTACTTTCGTTGTTTTTTCTTATCTTCTCTGTTTACTGTTTTCTCTACAATCTATGGAAGATATAGGGGGGAGGGACATAAAGAGCGATATTAGGTTCGACAGAAAAAAAACAATGATAATCATTCCCCTTTTATGCAATTACGCTTCTTTCATATGTTCTTTCAAAATGTGAAGAGTCATTGTTTAAAAAAACTCAAAAACAAGACAAAGCTAAAGTATTGTTTTATGACTGAACACGCTCGAAATAGGAGTTAATGACATTCTCAGTTTCGTAGGGATAAAAACCTTAATAGATTCCTTATAAACAGATGAAATCCATACCCATTCTTGGTCATTATACGGTTCTTTACTAGGCTCTTGAAGAAATACAATTCAGCTTTTGATACATTTATTAAGGTTTTAATTCATTTTTAATGAATTTTCTAAAGCATTTTTTTATTCCTATCTATAATCGCTAGTTTTTATTTTCCTTATTGTTCTTCTTTTTCCTTTGGTTTAAAATTTACTTACTACAGATTACAAGAACACACACTATTTGACACTTGTCCATGGAGATAATCACGCCTTATGTTCCCCAGTATGATGAAGAATTAGATTTGTTAGATTTGGTTAATTCTCTTATTTTTTATTGTGTATTTACTTAATAATTAGGAAAGAGAAACTCTGCAGTTTAACGGGACCAGTCAAAGCACATTTATCCCCTTTGTTTCCTAATGTGCACGGTTTATAAAATATGCCTTATTTAATGGTTAAGCATTTGATTAAACTATTTCAAATTCTTTAATTTACAGAATTCCTTTTGAGGAAATTTTATCCCCCTTATGAAATAGGTCCATATTCTCTACCATCGTATACCCTCAATCGAATTCCTTCCGATTCTCGACTTGATTACAGAGTACTGATTACAGAGTACTGTAGAACCCTGCAACTTACCCCTGAGGAAATGGAAATAAGTATATATGAACGAAAGATGCGCTTGCCACTGGGATGTATCCACTGTGTGCTTTTGAAAGGGGAATTCTGGAGTTATACTATATGTGAGAGCAAAACAACCAGTTATAAAAACAGGTATACATCGATTACTCATATGTTAGGTATGGAACTTTGAAAGAGAAAAATTAAAAAAATCATTTAAAGTGACTAAAATAGCATTAATATAACCATGAAGAGAGACGTGTATGCAATTACTCTACCACTTATATTACTGTTTATATGACGCATAATAAAATTATTTTATTACCGTACGAAATGCTATTGCTTATCCTTTCAATTCTCACTAATACAAGGAGAGTCATTTTTCGTCTTATTATACTTCTACCAACCTTGTCTATATACACAATCTACCAATAAGTATTTGGACACCCATGGAAATGACGATATCTGCGATCTTGATATACGTCACGCCCTCCACTGTTAAATATCGTGTAGGAAACAACATTGGAATTAGTCGCATGCAAGATTCCACGAAGTGCAGAGTTATGTGATTTCGAGAAGGTGTAATCGTCGGGTATCACATAAATGGCCGATCCTTAAGGAACATATCTAGCGAGCTAAATTACCCAAAATTGACAGTGGCCTATCTGATTCATAAGTGAAAGCTGAGCGGTGATTGTCGGAATCTTACCCGAGTCGGCAGACCGACGAAACTGGGAAATAGAGACCGACGGCCGTTGTCCAGAGAAATTCAGAAGAACCGCACCAAACCAATGGTCCACATACTCCAGGAGTTTCAACAGGTATCCGGGAGTGTTGTTTCGATGAATACCATCCTTAAGGAAGCACATCTGCTTGGTTTTCATGGTCGTGCTGCCGACCATAAGCCTTTGATCACATAGCCCAATCACGCTGCTTGGTTAATGTGGTGCAAAACACATAGAAAATGAACTGTAGATCAGTGGAAACGGGTTCTCGTGAGCGACAAATCAAGGTTCACCCTCTACCGTTCGGCTGGCAGGGTCTGGGTCTGGCGTCTGCCCGGAGAGCGCCTCCTGCCAGAATGCATTATGTCCACAGTAAAGTTCGGCGAAGGTGGAGTTATGGTCTGGGTGTGTTTCTTATGGTATGGACTGGGACACTTAATCCCGATTCATGGTAACGCCGACGCCTACTGCACTATTTTGAATGACAATGGGCTTCCTACGCTGTGGCAGTTTTACGGGTTGTACCCATATTACTTCCAGGACGACAACGCCAGCTGTCATGTTGCTACATCCACCATGGATTGGTATGGTGACAATGGGGTTAAGCGAATGGACTGGACTTCCCAGATCCCAGACCTGAACCCTATCGAGGACCTCCGGGTCGAGTTGAATCGCCGAATTCAGGGGTGCAACAACCGTCCAAAATCGGTGAAGTAACTTACATGTCTTTTCCAAGCCGAGGGGATGAAAATACCACTAGCCGTCATAGATGGACTTGTGGAAAGCATGCTCCGGAGGGATTAGGATGTAATTGCCTCTCGTAGAGGCTCTACTAACTACTAAATATGAATAATTTTGTTTTTCTTTTCTATCACAGGTGTCCAAATAATACTTATTGGTAGATAGTGTGTGTGTGTGTGTGTGCATATATATGAGAATAAATGCACCATGATTTTCCTATATGCTCATCTACATTGTTAGGACTAATAATTCGTGTGTGTCTGTGTGTCTCTGTAACATGCACAGGTTTATTTAAATTAATTTTCTCTAGAGGATTTTCAAGAATATATAAATTTATTGCAGAGAACAGAAAATTCCTATCTATAAAATTGTAAATAAGGATTCGCCTGTTTGGGTCTGTACAATAAGAAGAAAACTATAATAGTACTGAAACACAATCCCTCTGCTACATATTCTCATATTTACAACTTTATTCTGCTCTTAAAATATAATTTCTCTAAACTTGATCTATTTTCGTTTTCCAGAAAGGCATGGTGACCAATAGATCACTAACAGACTCACAAAGGTATAGACTACGCTTGTGATTTATATATAGGCTGTCGCTCGCTATGCTCTGTCCCAAAACAAATTGGCAAATTTCTTCGAAATCCAGTGGACCCATTTTCCCGCACAAGAACAAACCGACCGCGGAAGGAATTATCGAGCATAACCGTAGATGTGCTGGTGCGCACACGTCTATGGCCCGCTCCCGAGAAACCCCCCTCAGAAAACAAGACTTGCTCCCAGAACGGCCCCCAGCTCAATTTATGCGCGGGCGGACATTAAAGTTTACAACAAGAACAGAAGGGAGAGAGCCTCGGAAAAGAAAAGTTCCGGAAAACGAACCCCCCTGAAAGAAGAAAAGCACAGGCGTAATGGCCCCCAACCCTAATCACGGTTCGATCCAGGATGGAATCCGGCATTACAATATTCGATTTTGTCACGGTGCGCTATCAAGCTGGATACCCGGATTACAGGACACTACTGCTTGTCCTTTTGCAAGATCTCTTTTCCGCCCACCCCCCGGCATCGCCCCCTTTTCTCCCTTTTACTGCGGGCTTCCCAACGTGACAAATTCTTCTATTTGCCAGTTTGTGGTAATTAGAGGTGCAGGCGAAGGCCTCCCGGAGGACCTATCTCCGGAGGCACTTTGCCAGGGGTTTGGGGCAGATTGAATTCCAAACAGTTTGGAGGGGAATTCATGCGTTAAAAAGGCTCTTACGCCGAGGAATAGGACTGATGGAAATACCAATAGGGGCTCTCCGTGTCCTTCTTTCTGCGCGGGCGTGTTTAAGAGGTTGCTTTAATTGCTATTTTAACGATAAGTGCTTTCCGAGTCGCATGTTTTGCACTGCAAGTTTCTGGTAAACACGGAGACGATAGATTGATTCGCAATAGCTCGCAAATATTTCAAAGTAATTAAGTCGGAATGGGACATCCCTTTTTTTTCTTTTTTAGCGCGTCGATCTCGTACAGCATGCCTCTGCATCTGAACCCGACGCTCGATCTGGGTTATGGTAGCAGGGGGTGGAGGTCCGCGGGATACACAGAAGTTCCCGCAGGATAGCTGCGTATGTCTGGGTGTTGGTAATTCCCTAAAAGTGTCATATTTTAAAAAGGACATCGCTACGTATACCCACGCGAGTCAATTGAAAATGTTCCAAATGAGAGTGAAGTGTACCTTCCATGATCCCCTGTCAATTTTTCCTCTTGCTACGCCATTAGAGGAATACTAACCCAACTGGTTTTATTTATTTCCATTCATGACCCAGACGCTGTTAAGGTATAAATTTAGAAGGACCGACGATAGGACTGAAGAACTTTAAAACAATTACTTTTCAATAGCGAAGAGATAGACGAGACATTACGAGAATGATATTTGCTGTACGAATCCTGTAATTCCAACAGCCTGTGTATATGCGTGAGTGTATTCTCCTTATATAAAGTCACAACAATTCCCTATTACGTCAAAGTTGCATTACTATTATTCACAAAGAGATGGCTTCTATGGAAAACTTCCTTAAGGTAATTATGACCTGTTTTTGTTTATATATCCGAAGAAGGTATTAAATCCATCAACTGAAATCTCTCAAAATTACTTCAACAGTTAATTTACATACACCGAAAGCATTAGTTGAAATAAAATACAAAAATTCACTATTTGCGAGATATTAATAAAGTAAAAGATTAGCTTCTTATAATATACTTCCCGTATGTTTACACCCGAAACTTCTTATATCTTTTAAACTAAATACGAATTTTTTTTTTCTTCAAGATATTCACGATTCTCCGATGAATTGCATGGGGCCTAAACGGCTCAATTTGTAATCTAAACTGCATGTTATATATGTCCACTGTGAATCTAATATTTTTCGTTTCACATTCTATTTCATAAAAATTAACAAATTGAATTTTATATCTAATTTTACTTTGCATATCTCACATCATTAGTTTAATATTAAATAAGGCTTATCCATCTGCAGTTCATGCACTCACATGTAAACATATAAGTTTGTATATTTGCCACAATGTGTATATGAATTTTTAAGTATAAATTTACTCCGTATGAGAACAGAGATCAATAGCAAGCATAGCGAAAATAAGACATTCAAATTCAACAGATTCCAAACTCAACTCAGAGCGACAATTTACCTAGCGGATACCTAATCTCCTTAATAAGATACAAGATGCTTGGTTGTGTTTTCTAATTTAATGCTATTTTCATGGTGTATAATAGCTGTACAATTGCAAATGCATATCTTTCTAATCCTCAAAATCCGTTTTTCACGCAAAAGTAGACTCTCAAATAAAGGCAAGTAGCAATTTTTCGAGACTTAACTTTTTAAGAGTATATTAAATAATTAGTCTTTATCTGCAATATTAACATCGGTTGTTTTGTTTTTTAATATTTAAAAAAAATTTGAAAATCTCAGAAAAATATACTAATTACACGTTTTTTATGAAAAAAATTATGCTTTTCTAAACTTTGTGCTGGAAAGAGAATGGATATAATTATTGCTTGGCAAGATCAGGGTTGTTCAGATGATAGAATACCAGGATCAAAGAATGGAGACGCGAGTTCGATCCTCCCGCCCCCGAGGCAGGTGGTCGTTGGAGCATTTTGCTAGAAAAGCACTATTGAAAAAACTCCCAGTAACCTAACACATGTATCGAAGATATTGAAGTCAGCTGGTGCACCACCTCAGGATCCAAGCAATAAATGGTAATTTTTTATCGACAGTCCCATCATCATTAAATGTTATTTACTTGGTCAACGTTTGTAATTGAGTTACAAACAAGAGACTGGTGTAGGAAAAATGAGACGCATCAATGAATTAATATATGTGGATATCACTATAAGCGAGTACGTAAGTAAACGTCTCGAAAATTATAGTTGAAAGAAGATCAGATTAAGCCCGTCTGCACACGGAGCAACTCAAAAGAAACTGATAACTGACTGAAACTGAAACTGATAACGACGCAACTGGTTGCAAACCCGTCGGACGGGTTTACAACCAGTTGCGTCGTGTGCGTGGCTCCATTCAATTACATAGGTTGCGACTCATCACAGACTGGTTTGTGATTTGAGTCAGTTATCAGTTTCTTTTGAGTTGCTCCGTGTGCAGACGGCCTAACTATCCCCCCAAAAAGCAAAATGCTACATTGACCTTTTGTCTTTTGTTTCTAACCCCCCCCCCCTCCTTCCTTGCTTACTCTACTGTAGGTGAAAGCGGCTGTCGCTATCGGAAGCAATTAAAATTTTTCACTCGCTCCGAACCGCAAAAGCTTCGCTCGCGTTTTAAATTTTAAGCATCGTGGGGTGGCCAGCCTCGCGGTATCAAAACCAATATTGTCACTTAAGTGCCGCGTGTCATTCCCGAATCCGGCGGAAGAATCTTCCGGAACAAGTCCCCCATTTAATTATATTTCCATTTTTAGAAGTCGAAAACTCTTACCTGAGCTTCTCGATTAATGAAGCCGAGCAAGGCATCTTTTAATATACTCCATAAAATATTCATTGTCCTCGTCACTTTCAAACGAGCGACTCGTGACAATGGCCAACCGCGCTCGCTAATTGAATCCGAGTTCTTCTTTTAAAACCGCGAACTCACAAAATATTCCTTGATGCAAGGCAACTGGCAAGAGCGGTTCTAATTCCAGGGCCTGCGAAGAAAAGTGGAGTAACCGCGGGGAGAAGGGTCTAGATTCGAACAACTGCGAATATATCAAAACGCTCCCCCCCGTCCACCCACCGTAAGGCTACCTTTTGCTGCCACGACCTTTCCCTGCCACCAGTTACTGCGATGACATTCACCCAGAACAAACGTCATCCGATTTCTCCAGGGGAACATTTCCTCTGAGTGAAATACTTAATTAAAATCTGCCAAATGTGTGTGTACGGGGGTGAGGAAAGTATATTTTTCAAAGATGTTCGGTTTCTCGTATTACCCAAGCAACAGAGGAATCTTGCGGTCACGATAAAGCTCAGGGGATGTTGTTTGCGGCAATAGCTGGTTCGGGTCCTAGAAGGTCTAAAATGGCCCACTCGCGAGGCTTTCGCCTGATAGTAATCGATACAACTTTGGAAAAATTTCAGTTAGACAGATGAAATTTTTCAATACAGGATTTTTACTCGCAAAGTGATTTATTAATTACATTGGCATGTGTTTTTTTTTAACTGTCCTTCCAACTATCCTATTTTCCAGAAGTACAAAATTTAACAGAATTGGAACTCTTTCCTCGGGAATGGGAATAATTTTTCAATATTCAATCAAGAATCATGAGAGATTAAAAGTAACATCTACATCATCAAAAGACATCATGCCTGCCTCCAACATTGAATGGTGGTTAGGGTTACAGTTTACGTCAGCATGGATCCGGGTTTGAATGCAAGCCAAGTGTTGAAGTTTCTGTCATTCCACATAGAGAGCCGTATTGGTTCGTCTTCTGTGTTCTATTATAGTAAAGAAGGCAACGAAACCTGACTGCCCTCAGGATATGTGCTTGTCAGATTGAAAAAAAAAATGAACAAATCAGATGAAATCATATATCTTCGTATGAATCATGTATAATATACGTGTCATAAGCTATTTGCCTATACTTTCTAAAACAATTGCGGGACAGAAATTGTGACTAAAAACCTATGGATGGTTTAAATTCTGATTTATACTTATTTTGTTTATACACTTTGCTAAATAGTGATAAAATTTGAAGACATTTTAATAGCATTTTAATGAAAGTTAAATCAGATCTTTTAACTTTTCGTAAAATTCCTTCCTTCATACTTTTGTATGAAATGATACAAGAAATAGTTTTCTGTGTATGCATTTTATTTACGATTTTTAATTTCCCTAGCTTCACATTAAATAAAATAGAATGTCCTGTTTTACAGAAGTGGAGTTGCAAATCGAATAACAGAAATACATGAGGCGCAGGAGGGATGTATATAGACCGAAAGAGTGATATCGGAACACGCGTGCAGTTAAATAACTTGAAGTTAGGGAGAAGTTTCTACATTTTTCGTTCTTTTTCGGTGAAACAGTGTTTAGTGATTTTTTTATTGTTTACAATTTACCTATAAATGATGCAGATCGTATTCTTTATTAACAATATTTCTTCGAGTATTTTTTACTCTGTGTTGTCTGGTTAGATTTATTAGCGTAAAAGAAAGTTTTGTATTTTAAATGTTTTACTATCACTCTGACTTTTTCTAGAAATATAAACAGTGGATCAGTTATGTAACTTTAATTTAGTATGAAAAAGGGCTTCCTTAATCATAACTGAAGTTACACCATTTTTTGGATGATATGAAAAAAAGCAGCACTCAAAAACTAACTCAGCTTTATTCCCAGAACATGACTATCTAATAAAACACAGGTTTGGGATCTTGAGTCTCGCAAACTTCGTTAACGTGGAATGTGTCCACTTGCAATAGTCTGACAGTCTTCCAATCCTACTTTTCAGATGCCCGATATCCTGCTTGCATCACATTACATTATTTCCTCATAGCCTGGTTGTCTTCTGTAGACAAATGCAAAGTGAAAAATGTTTATGCTTTCTACGGGATATACTTTTCTGCATCATTGATGCATTTGCTTTGTCTATGGACTTTACTTTGTATCATCATTTTCCATTAAAAAAATTGGATTAGGCTTTCCATGGGGCTTACTTTTTCTGCATTGTTACTCTTTTATTGCATTTGTTTTGTCCTATGGATTACACTTTGTTGCACTATTTCCCGTTAAGAGACTATTAAAGCATCCAAACAAATTATTTCTGCTAAGTATTATTTTCTCCCCCGGCAAATAATAATAATCACTCTAACAGGTAGCAACATTATTTTCTCATCCCCATCCATGGCCTCTTTCTAGAGAACTCATTTTGTTTAAGGAGGTTAAAGATTATTTTAATTGGAAGGCGTGATAAATAACACAAATTACTTGTGCTGTAGAGCCGTGATTATATTTTTAGTAAGTAAAAAATTAGCACCCTAGAGACATTAAGAGATAACACCTATTATAAGAAAGCTACATTAAATGTTTAAATAATTACTTTATCAGCCAATTTATATAAGTTGCACATTGCAAAGATTAAACATTATATGCTACTGTAGTTGATTTTCAGGAAGAGAAAACTAAGAGAAATAGTAGAAAAACTCAATATTTGTTGTATCCAACTTGACTACATTCTGATGAACTTTTGAAACCTGCTTTTCTAATCGGGGAAAACTTCACTTGCTTGCATTCCAAAGTTCAGTTTTTCTTGATACCTGCTTTCGCAACGAATAGTTTTCTTCATTTAAAGGATGATTGCAAAAGTAAATTCTTTGATAATTTACTTAGGAAAAAGTATGCCAAGTTTATTCAATTGCAACTAATTTGTTTGTAAAATGTATTAGGAAAAAGTAGATTCAAGTTTTTTTTATGGTAGTTTCAAAAGATTTCAAACATGATAGTTGGTTTCTCATATCTTAAAAGAATGCGTATTTTTTTTCAAATTTTCTGTTTTAGGCTACTTGATTGTGAAATGTATTACTTCAAATAATTTTTTTTTATCATTTACACATATAATTCGGCTGAAGTCATTTGATTTAAACTGTATAATGCAATAAATATTTATTGTGTATCCTTAAAAATTCTATATTTTATTTCACTTGTTTAAAGGATGTTCAAAAAGCGTAATTGCACTTGTTTTAAATGAATTAATAAAACAATTTAATCTCTCATATAGATCTGAACGGAAGATTCAGGGTTATTTAAAAACTCTGATGGGATTTTCTTTGTCACACTTTCAAGGATTTAGAGATTTAGTGTGTCTCTTTTGCTCCTTTTCATACGTGCGTGAATGTGTATGTATCTATATTTATATGCGAGATCGTAAACTTATATCTTTCTTCTTTCTATTTTAACTGGTTAATGAATGAATTTGAACTTAATAGAAAATGAAATTTCCAAGAAATATGAAATTTCCAGGAACATATTGGTAATTGATAAGTTCTAGATCATAAAACTGTACTTTATATTGAATCCGTAAGGTAAAAATTTCATATTTATTACAATTCAAAATTTATCAGCGTAAGAACGAATGAAACGGTAAGTGATAACGTGATTTATTCTCTAATAACAACCCCATTAAGTGATTATCTAATATTTACCAATTTTTTTAAATTATCTGAAAAATTGTCCGGAGAATCAAATATGTGGTTACCGTTTTAAATGATATATCGAGTTAATTAACTTCTTTTTTGAAATTCAGTGATTAAGCAAATACATTTTCAAAGAAGTTATTTTTAAAAATTAGAAATATTTCTTTGAGTATGACAAGTATGAATAAATAAAAAAAAGAAAATATTTCATGCTGTAAGAAAAGTTCCATTTTTACATGAAATAGCTTTTCTATCTTATGCTCTTGTATTTCCGAAGAGAAAATAATGATATTAAATAAATATCGTTCTATACATTTGCAAAACGTTTATATACCATCGGTATACCCCAATCATATCCCATTTTTCATTTTTCTCATACTCTGATTGTCTCTTTTATTTTTCTGGTGTTTGCTCTATTTTCCTCGAGTAAAGGAGTTTCCAATTCCACGCCTCGATTAAGCATAAAACACCTTCCAGACTGAAAAGAGAAATCGCCAAATCCCATTAATAACTTTGCTAGTTAATGAAGGAAGGCCCTTTTGCGGCTTTCTCGCCGGTTTTCCAGTGTTGTTTTGCAGATGAACCGAAATAACGGCTCGGTGCTTAATGAAAATTCTATATATACGAAAACTCGGCAACACAACCGCTCTTCCCGACTTGCGCCACTGTCGCCGCTATCCCCGCAGTCTTCGAAATCGAATCATCTCCGCATATTATTCGAACCCGGCACCACGTGGCACTTCTAGGGGAACGCGCGGCCCTTGTTTCCCTTGTGGGAAAAATTTGCCGCACCCCCTTCCTGACAGGAGGCATGTTCGGCAGATAATTCCGCCGCCTAATTAGCGGGCGCTCATTAATATACCGCGCTGTGGCCTTGTTTTGTGGCAATTGTTGCGGTCGCTCAAAAATTTTTGGACTTTTAATTAAAAGATGGTGGCATCTCTTTGTGGGCTGTGGCGGGAAGAAAAAAAAAAATTTTACAGGGTGTGCGTGTGTGTATGAGTTTCTCCCGCGCAAAATCAGCGCCACATTGCTACGAGCAGTGATAGATAGTTGCCCCCGAGGGAAAAAAGTTAAGTGAAATATCTATGTTACTGTTATTTTCAAATTGAAATTCCCTGCCTCTGCATTTAAACTGTAAAATCAGTTTGTCAAAGATATATTCTAAATGAATCACATTTGTTTTCACCTCGATTCTTTCCTTTTTTTTCTTTTTTGCCAGTGTTATAAGCTTTGCTGTAATCTATAGATATCGATATAGGGATATCTATCGATATCCGAGTGGCAAATTTCAGTAGAAGGTTGCACGCACACTGACCCCCATGTTCATTATCGTACGACACTTAGAGCTAATTTCACATGGAGCTCCAAACTTAATGAAAGTCGTTTTGAAGTATACCACTTTCTATGTCGATTTAACATTATAACATTTGACAATGTTATAATACATCCACTGCCTTTATATGTCATGAATATGTATAACTAAAATTAAATATTCCAACAGAGCTAGATAATGAGGAGAATGTAGACAAAAAATAAACAGAAATCAAGCACTCAGGGCCCTACGCACCATAAGGCAAGATTCTGCAGTAGTGCCGGAACTAAACCAGAAATCGAGGTAACCGACTGGTTTCATCATCAGGGAGCCTAACCAAATCAGTTACCTCAAGGGGAACTTTCTGAATAGGATGCAGGTCTAACTAAAAGACATCCCAAGGCCCGAGATGAAAAAACACACATATGGTGCGTTGAGCCCTAAGTGCAAGCTGTCCGTGTTTTTTCATTTATTTTGACCATCTGTTTTAATGGGGATTTCGGGGCCTTGGGATGTCTTTTGGTTAGACATGCATCCTATTCAGAAAGTTTCCCTTGAGGTAACTGATTTGGTTAGACTCTCTAATGACGAGACCAGTCGGTTACCTCGATTTCTGGTTTAGTTCTGGCACTACTACAGAATCTTGCCTTAAGGTGCGTAGAGCCCTGAGTGCTTGATTTCTGTTTATTTTTTGTCTGCATTCTCCTTATTATCTAGCTCTATTGGAATATTTAATTTTAGTTATGTTTGTCCGTTTTCGATATGAGGATTTGCTGCAACTGCGTAATCTTTTATTGAAAAGTTAAAAGTTTTCAACGCTAGGGTAGATTTTCAGTTAATTTGTTCGGCTGTCTAGGCCCGCATTATGAATTTTTTTGTTTGTGTTGAATTGTTTGCATTATTATACTTCATGAATATGTAGTTATACTTTCAATCTTTCTTCCAAAAGAAAGTATAATATCAATATCACTTAATTTTGTGCAGAATATACATGTTAGGCCGTCTGCACACGGAGCAACTCAAAAGAAACTGATAACTGACTCAAATCACAAACCATTCCGTGATGAGTCGCAACCTATGTAATTGAATGGAGCCACGCACACGGCGCAACTGGTTACAAACCCGTCGGACGGGATAACAAAACCAACCATCCAACACTATAAAATTAATAAAGCCACTACTGAGGAACAAAGAATCCAAACAAAAGGAAGTTCGTTTACCTACCTTTTAATACTCCAACTATGTTTCAAATGAAAAACAATAAACTGTAAGAAAAGCACGCTCAATTCGTTTTTGCAACTTTTCACTCGTTCATCCGAAATTAAAGTTTTTAGTATCTTCATGGTTTATTTTACTTATCCTGTAAAGCAAATTTAAATTACTTACACGAAGAAAAAATAATCTTTTTCATATACTGTATTAAAATTTTTATAAAGATGCCAGAATAAGAACTGCAGCCCCGAAACTTCACAATCAAGCTATCTTTAGCACAGCCCCCAGCCAGTTAATGGCTGTTTGATTAGAAGGTAAGAAAAATGTAAGAAACATCTTGTAGTTTCCCCATAAGAAATCCTTCCAAGGCCCCTTTTTTTACAATCAGATCACTCGTTTTTATTTTATTTTTTCGTTGGCCTTATAAGAATATTTCATGTCAATTTTCACTGACGATCCATGCTTATGAATTTCTGTCAGTCATATATCACAACGTATTAGAATACTTTTGCTCTTACAAAGAAAGATTTAATTTTCAATCTTTCCAACCTATCTCACCTTCTCTTTCTCCGGTTTTTTTTCGAGATCTATAATTCTATTTCTATATCATATACACACTCAGAGTTAAAACTAGAAAATATTTCCCGTTTAAGATTAATTACTGAATATATATGGTTTAATACTTTAAAGTTAATATAAATGCTAATAGTCGCTATTCTAGACGGAAAAAAAGATTGTAAATGCTTTGCATATAAAACTGAAGTTGATAAAATTAATAAATAAAGATTAAAAATATTGTGTGAGGTCATGAAACTAAGTTTATAACTAGTGGTGGCTATCTTCTATGAAACAAATATAAATATAACTATCTTGGGATGTTGCAATATTAATTTTGAAGGACGTTCCAACAATGCCCAAGATTTCAAATGTTGGTATTGTTTCTTTTCTCATAATTATTTCCCTAGATATTTTTAGTTTAAATATTCTGAGACCCTAAACTTTCGAAAATACTTCAATTTGATTTCAAGATATTTCATGCCATTATTTTTTCATGTAGTTCTAAGTTTGATTATTTTACGAGTATGCTGCTTTAAAAATTCAATGAGTAATGACGTTATACAGCCAAGCACAAGGTAGCTTAACTAAGGACTTCAGAATTGGCTTCAAATTATTGGCACTGATCTGTTTTAATCATATATGGCAAAAAGAAGACCGCAGCTCTCCCGTCCTAACAACCACTCTCATGATACACCGAATTAAAAAACATGCATGACGTTGTAATTTTTCCTGCAATGTTAATACAGCACAAAAAGCACATAAGTCAGTGTCAACATTACCTTTGTAATGATGCAGTGTTGAAGGATTCATCATGTATGTAACTAACTAAAACTACTGAGCACAGCGTTAACTGTATTTGAAAACCTTCAATGTATTGAAACTGGAATAACATCATTGCAAATATTATGGTAATTTTTAATAAATTGCTGATTTTATCAAGCAGAACATCTATATAAATGCAGTAGTGGATATTCAATCTATAATAATATATTTGTAATAAAATAGCTACAATTTTTTCCATTTATCCGCTAAAATACAGGGGGATTTACTTGGAACTTTACCCCAAAAATCGCTATAATGTTGATAGCGGAAAATATTTCAAGCTGAAAGTTTATTTCAAAGAGTCATAAGTTCTGACATGGGTTCAGGTCTATTCAACAGCTTAAAACCAAAATCTCACGGGAAAATGAAGCAATCAATACAAACACACTGAAGCGTACATTTGACAATATGTAGCGAAAAGTGGATTTTCAGCACCTTCTGTAATGGTTGGTTAATTTGACAGGTTGCTTCAAAGCTCTACGGTCAACTTTTGCCACACGAGGACTCAATAGACCTACAGTTTAAAGCCGATTACGAACGGCTGCAAATATCCCTGCCAACAGAGGGACTCGTAGCTATGGACCCTGGACCAAAATATTATCTTTTGTGATAACAATGTAATTGTGAAGACGTAAGGCACTTTGTTTTCAAGTATCATCAGGAAATATTTTCGCTTTTCAAAATTGTAGCGATTTTTTTTAAAGTAAAGTACAGTTTACCATCCTGGGAGAAAAAAATTGTATAAGTAAATTGTATCGAATATTACTGGTGAAAACAAATTTTATTTTGAGGAAAGTATGGAAGAGAGGTTATGAATGTGTTAACATTTCATGCTAAGATTCCTCAATGCTTTTCAAAACAATAAATAAAACTCTAAGCCACAAAACTCTTAACCTGGGGGGAAAAGGCTTTTGATTAAAAAGAAATGCTTTGAATCTAAGCACAAACTTTTTCTCTTTTACAAGTGGTAAGAAACATACTGCAGATAAAAATAAAAATTTAGTGGGAATTTTGATATTCATTTAAATTTTTTTATAAGTGCATATCAACAATGGTAGATTCATCGGCCGTATAGCATGCAATTGTAGTAACTGTCATTTTAATAATCGCTGAAGAATGTCATTTGTGTAACTTGAATTTAAAAGCTCTGTACCACGTGGATTTTTAAAAAGACTGTCATGACCCGTACGTCTCTAAATTCAATTTTGGCTTCTACAGATGTCTCGAGCAAGCTTTTGCGTGAGAAGTTAACCCTTATTCTGAAATCGAGGGTACATTCGGTTGAGCCCAGAGTGTTAGGGTGAAATGAAAGAGGACAAACGTTCCCTTAGGGTTTTTTAATTCTCAATTACGCAGCGACAATTAAAAATTTATAGGTGCGGGCACATTTCTACACGCACTTAACACAATTCCCCAAAGAAAGTCTACCATTCCTCTCTCCTCGTGACGGGATGTCACGTGGTTGTGTTTCCATGGCAATATTCGGGTTTCGGGGATCCATCTTCTGTTCGCACCTCAGCGCGTATCGCAGAGTGTATGCACAAGCGCAAATTTTATTAACCACCGCGTTCGATGTTCCGCGCAAAGAAGAAACCCCCGGCGTGCGTACGCGCGCAGACGACAGCTTCCCGCAACACGGGAAACAGCCGGGGCAGCGCTTGATTAACAAACCTATTTCGCGGGCAACGAAACACAACCCTTCAATCCCGCCTAATGTCCCTTGATTCCCAATTAGACGTAAACCCATCCCCATCTCCCTCCCCCCCATCCTCTTCTCCCCCCCCCCACTATCGCTTAAATAAATTCGGAATCTGTTCTTTCCCGAGCCTCCGTTCCATTCCACTCCTTGCGTTTCCTTTCTCACTTTCACCCGCGTGCGCGCGTGGAAAGAGCTGGTAGTGTGCCCACCCCCCACCGCGGACTCCCCCCACCCCGTCCCCTCTCTCCTCCTCCTCCTCCTCGCAAAATTGACCATCAATAAATCCGGCGGCGTGTGTGCTCTACAGCTAATTTATGTGCGGGAAAGTGAAAAGTGCTCAGGACTATTTAGGCAAAGCCCTCCGCTGATAAATTAAAATCAACACCGAAATTAATTATCCAATAACATCCCGGTGTTTTCTCCCGCCGCTGCGTTAGGATGGGACGCGATGAACTGCGAAAACAGAAACATTGGCGGGAGGATGGTGTGGGAAACCGGTTCCTGCTCGAACAACCGAAAGCTCTCACCGCACCACCACCACCACCACCGAACGCGAGTGCATATTAAAAATGGGAGCGCGGTCATTTCGCCAGAGGAACACGTTCTCGACTCCGAGCGCGAATACGGGATGAGGTTCTACAGGGTTTTTTCTTTTTTTACGTGTCTGCTCGTTTGATTGGCTACCTGCAGCGGAAGACATCAGGTTACGTGTTTTCAGCACTGTTCGAGACGGGCATAGTCCCTCAAAAATATAAACTCACAAAGGACATTTTTTGGACTTCAGAATGATTTTTATTTTCTCAATAACCATTCACTTGTAAGCAGTTTGTTTTTCTCTATTTTACTTCTTAATTATTTTTCTCCCTAAATTTAAATATAGCGAGATCTTAAATCCTTTTACATCTAGAAACAAAAAATTTAGAATATTTTTCCAAATACGCATATTATGAGAGAGTAGTTTGAGAATAGGTATAGTTTCCAAAAGTTTTCCCTCGATTGTCCGATAACCACAAGAAGGTTTCTAAATTTCGTGGCAAAAGTTATAGCAATTTTTTTATGGTTCCGTCAATTGTTTGTGTTTTTTTATGGACTTTAATAATCATGCTTGCTAAGCTTTATCTTGACTAAGTCTATATTGGAAGTTCCAGTCCATAAAAAATATAAACACGAAACGGGTTCCTATGAGAAATTGGATCTTGTCGAATCTTGTCGAATCTTGCCGAATTGGGTCTTGTCGTAATTGGATCTTGCGAACGAATTCTTGTAGAATTTTCAGCCACAAAAATCTTTCAGATGGCAAAATAGTTTTTATTAATTTTAATCATTCAGTTTTATTTTCTCGCCATCTTAAAACATTTTTAAATCTACCGTGTATGAATACGAACATAAATCGTCTAGCAGTTTTTCTTTCCAAATACATCTACTGTGTGACATTTAAGAATAGGGACTTAAATTGGCTCAAATTGCATGATACGGATATTTTACATTGAATTCATCCAAGAATGTTAAAATATATTTTCTAAATACATTCTAGATTAAGCAAAAAATGCTTGATAGATATAATTAGAATGGTCTTTTAAAAGTATGAACATATGACTCAACATTAGAGAAGTCAAGAGATTTTTTTAAACATAGCGATAATAAAAATCATTCCGGTTGACAAAGTTCATCGAAATTAATCCGGTTGAAATCAGATATCTTGAATTCTACTGGAGCTAAGTGACCTATGATTAAAATTAAGGTACAATTAAACCTCTCTAACCTGGAAAACGGGAAGAAATATTCTTGTAAATAGAATTATTGTTATACAGTGTCCAAAATGTAACAAAGTTAAGCTTTTTGGAGTTAGTTTGATCTTGAAAAAAAAATTCATTAAGTATTGTTTGAAGTTTTTGAAAGTATTCCCAGAAATAAAATAAAAAATTAAATTTGTAAATTAAAGACCATATCGAAAAGGCTTTACATGCCTGTCATAAAGCTAAAAATGTTTTAGCAACTGTTAAAAGTTTTTTATATCAGCTGATTTACTAATAACACTGGACCCTGTTTTCTTTTTTTTTCCTTCTCTTTTTTTGTCGTGTTTACAACATCTGGAAGTCTTTCATTAATTATGCAATCCCAAATAGTCAATTCTTTCTTTAAATTCCCTACTTTCATTTTAATTTTGCGAATTGTTTCAAAATACTACAGATTATGCCATTAATTTTTCATAAATAAACTTCCGTATTATTATCTCAAACTAGTTACTTTAAACTTTTTCATTAACTTTACAGAAACATTATTTCCCGAAATAATTAACAAAAAAAACTTTATAATAACACTGACACTCTTACAGCTCTTTAAGTATAATTAAAGCAAATTGCATAAATTTCATTTAGCTTACTCTCGAAAGTACGAATTGTTCCAGATTAATTAACTGGCTCTCGATTTTAATGAGCCTTTAATAGGGGGAAATTTAAAACGAAATTTCCAGACTCCGGCACGCAACATGAATCACATTTACTGCAGACAAAAGTATTCCACATTCGGGAACCCTTCCCCTAATAATTTGCTGATGAAGTGGAAAAGCAATAATCAGCAGAAGAGGGGTAAAAAAAAAGGCTTCGAATGTAAGGAACAGTTAAGACGATCAGCAGTGGGGAGAAGAAGAAAAAATGGCAATGGACACTGTAATTTAAGATGGGAGAGAAAAGCATCATCTTAGAGTAATCGCGGGCCTAACGTGATTAGAGCTATCAGAACTCGGCCATTATATCGTCTGCAAATTGCACTATCTTTTCTTGAAAATAACGATTCAGTAGGCATGCAGCGAGGGCCGAATTTACAACAAAGAAAAAGAATGCTTGGGTTTTTTTTCTTTTTCTTTCTGTATTTTTTCCAGGAAATAACCCCCAGATTTCGAATCGATTGTTTAAAATCTTTGAATTGATGTTCTGGGATGGAGAAATAAAGTTATGATACTGTGAAACAACTGTTTAAATTCGGTCTAAAAATTTTCCCGTACCCGATCGTGTCAAAATGAAATGGGATATAAATGACATAATTTCATGAATAATTAATGAATCTTTTGTGTCTAGTAGCCCTTTACTTCGTCCATAAAGAATATGATTCAGATAAATAAACTAATTTACGAATCAAAGAAACTTTTAGTTATTGCTTTTTTTTACAAAAATTTATAATTTGTCTTGTAAGACTTGTTCCCTGAAAAAATAGTATAACTCAATTATACGATTTGAGGGCCTATATTTTAATGTGTCCATGTATGTATTTTGGCATTGGAGCTTGTATGTTCTGTGAAACTTACTCGGCCACCCCTCTAAACGGCCTAATTTGGTTCCAATTACAAATCTACAGAGCCAATTTTATAGAAAAAACTTCTTTTTGATGGCCACCCCTCAAAGCGGCCACTTTTTTCGGAACCATTAGTGGCCATCATAGAGAAGTTTTCACTGTATATGAGTGCCCAGATAAATAACATATGAACATGCCATAATGGCTTAAATTATAAACAAAAGATTTCCATGATAAATGTTCAATATTAATGATTTTTAAATATTGTTTACATCCAATAATAATACGCATTCCTTTCGTCTAGTTATTAATGATTTACGATTATTGGACTTCAAATCGATCTCAACGATGAGTATTTAAATGCCTTTTACTGTGATTCTAAGACATGAAATTTTTTCAAGTCCTTAAGAGAATAAAATTAAGCCCCATATTCATAACTTTAAACTGCTTTCATACCTTTAACACTTAGCATTCAAACTTATGCTCAAACACATGTCATTTGAATTTTAAAATCGAATTATATGTGTTTAAGCATATGATTTAATGATTTTAAAATTAAAATTTTGAACCAACTACTAAAGATATGAAATAGTTTATATCTTTGATAGTGGGTTCAAAATGTGTTGATTTTCTTCCTTGTTGAGAGGTAAGACATTTCTAACTTCAATTTGATATATATATTTTTTGGCTGTTTGCGTAACAAAAAATCCTTATCAAAGCATCAAAAGTTTGAAATGAATAATTAGTTAAATAATTTTTAGAATTTTACGTTTGAAAAATCAGTTGAACTGTACTTAAAAGTTGTTTTTTTTTTTTGGGGGGGGGGGCTAATTACTTTATCTGAGACATTCGCATTGTACACCACGGAAATTATATACTTTTTATCTGAGAGCACCATACAGGTAAGCTGCACTTAAAAGAAACATTGCAAAATTTAAATATTATAACACACGAATGATAAATAAGGATTGAAAAAAAAATAAATCGGGAAAATATTATCTCTCTCTGTCTCATACACACACACACACACACACATGGTTAATCATGCTCATTCTTAAATTATACTTTAGAATGGCGTAATTTTAAGGGAATAACTGTATACTATCATGCATACATTTGTAAATACTGGTAAAATAGAGAATGGAAATACATATGAAATGATTCTTCCATACCAAGATATCAAAATATTTATTAATTTGAAATGAAATGAAATTAGTACTGTTTTGAATTAGTATAGGATATTATTTACTTAAATGTTTATTTCTTATCAGCTTAATGAATATGAATGAAATGAATAAGAGGTGAGAATAAAAGCTATCATCAGTTCCACCCATTTTGCAATTTACAGAATTAACTCAATATAAAAATATTTAAATTCTAGATACAATTTTTAATAAATTTTTAAATTCCAAAAATGAAGGGAGCATTAAACCTTACTTATCAAGCTATTTGAATAGCAAATTTATTTTCATTCATTTCCATACTATTTCGAATTAAAATTAGTACTAAATTAATATTAAATTTTAAAATATTTACCAAATGCCATGATTAATTTAATGTTTTTCTCAGTTGAAATAAATATCTTAAGACCTTAATGCTGTTTAAATTCTCCAAGAAATAATTTCAGATTACTTGAAAATCGTATTAATGCCTGCAAAACTGGTTTAGTTGCAAAACTTTTAATTAGCACAGCAAACTGCTGACACGACATCGGTCTATTGCTAGCAATTAAATTAACATTTTAATTTTAAAAAAGTTTAGTATGTTTTTAAATTTGAAGTAAATTTTTAACTGAACGGAAGATTTAAATAGTTTGAATTTATTTTAATTAACATAACTTTAATTTTGTGAAGATTATATGAATGCCTGTAAAACTAGTTTCGTGGCAATAGTATACAAGAGGCAGTAAAACTCTTGACATCATCTCTTGACAACTAATTAAACTCTCGCAAAAATACGAACCGCAAGTAATTTTAAAATTTAAAACAGAATATGTATGTTTAATAAACATAAATTCAAACCGCTCAAAGGTCATATTTATTTCCCTGAATTTAACATATATTAAGATTAACATATTATTTTTTTTAAGATTTTGTTTAACCAACCTTTAACGAATGCCTGTAAAGCTAGTTTTGTAACAATGACATACAGGAGGCAGAGAAAAGAGCTGACAAACATCGCTCCACAAGCTGACGACTCATTGTCTACAAAAATATAAACGCCTAATGTATTTCAGAATATTTAATTTATTTATACAAATGGTGGAGAATTGACAAAACTACGTCATCTGCAAACGAACCTCTCAACTCTGCTTTTGAAATTAGTTTGTGCTTTGCACGTGCCTAAATGTTCTGCCGTCATGGGTTGACGGGTGTCACACAGAGTACCCACAGGTAAGTCAACAATTTTAAAACGAAAAAAGGTAGCACGTTGACCGTCACGCCGAAACGAATTCAAATCACTTGAATGTGGAATTTATTTCCATCTCTGGAGATTTTAATGTTAGACTTACATGAATATCTTGTAGAACAAGTTTCATGGCAAACATATTTGAGTATGAGACAAAAATGCTCATATGTCGTAAGCCCCGTGCCATTTTACAACAAACTGAATTATCTCCGGAGCATAAACATTTATGAAATCAATAGACGATGGTTCTTTTCCCGTTGTAGACAGGATCATATCATTTTGTCACTCATCAGTAAAAATTTAGAATTATTTTCAATCCAACATTCATATTTGCTATGCCTTTCTGAGGAGCCCTTAACAAGAACGCAACCTGGGTCAAATGCTGGTGGGTACGCCGGAGGTGATTATATTTGCACTTGAGGCCCTTACATTCCAAGAGAGCGTTTTCCATGCATTTTGTAATCTATTAAAGTCCCAAAATTAATAAGCAGATAAATCCACAAACACTTTCTAATTACTTTATATAACGCATTTTTATTAATTTTAATACTTAACGCAATTTTATGTAATACTGTCATAATTTCTTCGTACATTAATATAAATGTATCTGTGAAGAGTATATCTAGGTAATTAAATCTATGTAAATAGATATGATATTATGTTTTGCTACATATGCCTGTAAAACTGGTTTCATTGCACACATAGACAAAAGGCAGAGAAGTACTAACATACTATCGTCAATTTTCCTTTTTTGATGAATGTTAAAAGCTAATCGGTATATTTTTGGAATGATTAATATATATCCCTATTTTTATATTCATCATAAGCTAAGGAATGAAAAACACTCTTCTTTAAAATTTTCAGAAGAGTTCCGTGTTGCCATCAGAGAATTATTGTGTTCTTCTTACCTCCCTCTATTATCGTGTGCATACATAAGAATAGAATGCATGAATACGATAGATTTAAAGTTGAAAGCATGTGTAAGGTGAATTAAAGTATTTTTTAAGTCAGATCAAATTAAAAGTATTATTGGCTGCCAAACCTAATGGTTGGGGTCATATATATATATATATATATATATATATATATATATATATATATAATATCAAAATTAATGATCTTTATAACAATGATTAGATTATAATTCATCTTGAGACTAAACAGAACTAAAAGAAATGGGTCCCGGGGTCATTTTTCCATATTTGTCTAGAATAAAAGGGTGATCAGGAGAACATAATTGAATTGCCTGAGTTATAGTGCAATTGTTCTTAAATCTCTACAAGCTTTCTATTGAAACCATAAAATTCGTAAAAGTCAGTTAATTTCTTTTGTCTGCTTCGTCGCTATATTTCGCACGCAACCTCGACCGATTTTCCATTTAGTTATTTACAAAAGCCATTCGCTCATCCCTCCTGCCTTTAGGCTTTTCAAAAAATGATTATCTACACAGCAGCCCTCGAAATTTCATCATGCTTGTTTATTTACACGAAAAGGAAAAAAAAGGGAACTATATCTCATCAACTTTCATCCAGACGGGACAAAACAAAAAAAATTACTCTCCCTGCTTTCACCCTCAATCCCCGTTGTAAAACGACACGGGGCTGTCCTTTTTTGTTTTTGCATGAAATTGCGTGAAATACTTGGCAGCTGAAACAAACCCACAGACTATGCAAACATGCGGACTTAATAACAATTTAGGCTCTGTCACGGAAAGAGAGTAATGATATGCTCACGAAATACCTCGTGTGTTCGGTACCAAGTACCGGTACAACCCTGCTGTTTGACATGTTAAATGTTGGCCTGTTGTGGGAGAAAGCAACATCTGTTGGCCACATTCGTTTGGTATTCGCTAAATGGTCATTTTGCATGAGATGATAATTTTTTTAAAAAACCTAAGGCAACAAGTGTCGCGCGAGGGGAGTTCACGAAAGTAAACGAAAGTAAACGTGGGACCTGATCAGCCTGCGATAATTCCGAGGAAAATTTCCAGGCCGAAAATTCGTAATAAGCGCCACGCACGTAAAGACAAGTTGATGGAGGCGAAGTGCATATAATGTTTGAACCAATTTTACCAAGTCTGATGGATATTTACTCACTTTCTAATATATTAATAAAAACCTTGCTTCTTTTCATAGAAAAAAAAAATGACGCAAATGGAACGATTCTCTTTTCTATGGAAACGTCGCGTGGACGTCCCTGTAATAGGTTACATAGAAAGTTTTTTATCACTTGTATTAAAATACCTTTATGGCAGTGGTTCCCAACTGATGGTATGCGTACCACTGGTGGTAAGCGAGAACATCTGAGGTGGTTCGTCGGTAACGACTTAAGATTAAATATAAGCACTATTGAACCTGCCATAGAAGTTCTGATTAGAAATAAGCATAAGCAACAGCAAGTTTCTCATTAAACCTCCTGATAAAAACATTTTAGAGTTGAGGACATTGTATTTGCCATTTGTTAATAACAATTACGTATAAACGGCTTTTCCGAGTTTTATGGAATTATTTTCTGTATTTTGTTTTATTTATACGTAAATACATTTTGGAACGTTATTCATATGTGTATAGAATTTATTTGATCACCCTCAATAAGTTATAACATAACCAGTGATACGCCACGACTCTATAAAGTTTCCAGGTGGTACTCAAGTATAAAAAGGTAGATAATCACTGCTTTATGGGATACTCACTAATATGATTCTTCTATTTGGTATTATAATAGGGAAACCACCTAAATTGGGAAGTGTTGGGCTTAAATAGGAATTACGGAAAGAAACACTTATAAATGATAAAAAATATTTGAAATATTCCATGTATAAATACTACGTTTAAGAGCATGCAGTATTTTGCACCTCTGCTAGAAGAGTGTTACATCTCAAAATAGCTATATTTTCAGGAAGAGCCATTTCATTTCTTCTTTAGGTCTTCCTGAAAATAGGGCTATTTTGAAATGTAACCCTCTTCTAGAATAGGTCCTCTGCTAGAAGAATGTTTCATCTCAAAATAGCCCTATTTTCAGGAAGAGCTAAAGAAAAAATGAAATGACTCTTCCTGAAAATATGAATACTTTGACATGTAACACTCTTCTAGCATATGTGCGATTTAATACCCGAAAATTGGCATCTATATAAAGCAGCCTAACACTTTAGACTGAATGGGGAGGCTTTTAATCATTTCTAAATTTCACACTGTTCCTGTGATCCTTCGTATTGCAATTTTATACGAGCCAACACGTAGCCGTGCTGGCTCATCATATCTTAGCCTTTAATAATATGTCTGATTGGACGCAAATAAAAGAAGGTAATTGCCCAAGGTCACTTTTTAATAAAAAAGATGAACTGTTAATTTATAAATTGTCTGAATAAATTACCATGCCGAAACCAGAATACCAAAGTCACACGTGTTCTGGATTGTTGACAATCAAATTCTAAAATATTGCAAAACGCGACGTGAAATATAAAGAACCTACAAGAAATGTTACGTTCATTACATGTTTTATTGTTACTTAGAAACATATATGCCTCCCAATTTCGGCTGAAGAGATCTCGAGCCGACAGTGTCTCACAGGCCTGAAGGCTTGGAATGTCCATAACTTATGGTTTACCACAAATAGTGCAGAAAGGGCTCTCTGGAATTTTCAAGCGGCTCAGATGTTTAGCCAAACAGTCATGACCAGTTAGTTATAAGCCGGATCATGGCTACCGAATCCTCCCTCGGAAAGTCTGGAATGTATTCACTTTTAACAACCCCTAACATATTAGTATTTCTGTCAATTAATTTTTGGTAAAATAGGCCTTTCAATTTCTTCCGGATAAATAGCCTTATAGAATGATATGCGATCGGCCTACATGGGTCATCTCTCTTTGCCAATCTGTCCGCGAGTTCCTTTCCTGGGAGTCTGCAGTGTGCCGGAATCAACTGAAGCTATCAAGTATAATATCCTCAAACCACTATTTATAAGAAATTACGTAAATGTTGACCTACAGAGGCAACATATAGTTTCGTCATTTGGGCCACTAAAATGAAAATAATTCTATTTCCTCAAAATAGCATCAGTTGATCTCGCATATCTTCAATCCTCGTGTTAAATTATGGAGAATTTTCCCCTCGGTACTTTTCTAATCCTCAGATTAGGAAAATGTTTTGTATCTGTTTTTACATATAAAAGTAAACGTTTTATTAAAAAGCTGCCAGTCCTGCAAATTTTGAAAATTTTATATGTTAGTTGCTATAGGGCATTAAGCTTTTGATGCCTATCGCAAAAAAATGAAAACAATATTTTGAAAGCCGAAGAATTTTATAAAACGAGTGCATTGCACTTAATTTACTTTTTAGATGCGCAAATCAGAATTCAAAAATATGCTATTTGCAATTTATAAAAGTACCGACAATAAGAAAGTTAAACATGATTTAACAAAAGGATGGAGGGATTATGTTGTCAACTGATAAAACACCTTGATAACGTAAAGATTATTTTACGTAAGTTTTTTTTCAATAAATTGACCACCACTGGGACACAATTTCGCATAAATGACTAATAAGTCTCTTGATACGTAAGGCACTTAGTACGGCTTCGGATTAATTTCCCTCAGCTAGTTGAACCTTCAAAACCAAATATTCATAGATTAACCTGAAGCTAAACGAAATAAATCGCATTAAAGCTCCAGTTTTAAATATAGTTTGAAGGTAGTTAAAAAAAAGAGAAAGAGAAAATTTTTCGAGTGGCAATAAAGTGGCTTTTCTTATCATCTGATATTTTATTTGCTAAGTCAACACGTTCCTTCATGAATTGGCTTCGGAAATTTTTTCTCAATTAATTACATTCCATCAGCGTATGTAATCCTTTTAACAGCGAGTCGCTGTTCAGCAAGGGGAGAACGGCAAAATTTCACGGACTTGTAAGTGTCTAACGAGGCGTGCAGAATGCAGCAATTAAATTACCGGCGTGAAAAAAAAATTATTAAATTATTTCGCATTGATAACTTATTTGACCTCCCCCCTCCCCCTCTCCACACGCACTCACTCGAGAAATAAAACAAAGAAAAAATATTACCATAAATGTGTCCAAGCGTTCCCACACCGCACAGACCTGCATTCAATTAGCACCGATTCATTTCTTCGAGCATGAACTACGAAACCAAAAAAGAATGCCGAAATCTTTTTGATACTTGGGGTCTCTCTTATTTTTTTTTCTTTTATTGTTATTACTTGTTCCCTTTACTCCGTTGCCCGAGGACAGAGTAGAGATTTCCCTAGTAAAAATCTGGCTCCATTGTTTCGAGGCCTCCGCTGGGAATCTTTTCCCGGTCTCGCTCCAATCGGAGCTTTCCTCAGTCCTGAGATGCACACACACACACACACCCCTCCCCTCCCGCCGCTTCCGAAAACTTCTGACGTCTTGAGCTCGGGCCCCTAATCCAATCAGGCAAGGATGGAATCATATTGGGGGGCCTCACCGGAGAACGGGGCGTCCTAATTATTAATTTGATTTGGGGGAACGACATTTGCTGTTTGCAGGGGCGGCCGTCGCAGGGGCGTTTAACTTCATTACGGGGGCGCCTGATCCGCCGCTTAAATAATTACGGGGATGCGGACTCTGTCAACACATGAAAGGTCCGAAACAGATGGTGTGGTGTGTGGCATTAAAGAGATGGGTTTCGGTGTTCGAAACGGGTTGGGGGGGGGGGGACTGCCCTCTATGCAAATGCGGTTGGCAGAGATTCGGCAAACAATGCCGTTCGCTTCCGGAAAGGTAGAGTTTCTTCTGGAGTCGTGAGAAAAGAAAAAGGACCCCCGTTTTTCTTCCTCTCTCTCTCTCACTCTCTCTTTCCATCCACTCGGTTACAGTGTAATGGTTTCTTAGTCCACGATCTAATGGGATAGTTTCTCTGCCTCCAGGCAAAACACATACTTAATCATTCATAAAACTGTGGATTTAGTTGGACTCCAGGAACTCTGAACAGTTCAATTGTTAATACTATATTATAGAATTTATACAATATCATACGTTCTTTTGACCAATAATGGTTTAAGGGCACAAGGGACCTTCAACCCCGAAATTTTAATTCTCAATTTTTAACTCTATGTACAAAATTATAATAATTTGCACTATTTTTTACTACATTGAAGATCCTTAGAATTGAACACAAGGATTTTTTGGCAGAAAAATGTCTATTTTTCAAAAAATTTTCAAATATCCTAGAATTTTTCAAAATGTTCCATGTGCATTCCAAATCATTTAAAAACCTTAATTTTTTTAATATAAGGTTATCGTATATATATATATATATATATATATATATATATATATATATAAACATAACTGTGCACTGATTTCTCTTTTTTTTTTGCTTGTTTAAATCTAAAGCTATAAATAATTATTTTTTTATCTGCATGATGTATTTGAATGGTTTTGATTTATTTCATGTTATAAAAATATGTGTCGATGCAAAGAATTATGCACAGGTTTGTAGAAAACACTTCCATTAACAATCCTGAGAAATTTAGAAGATAATTAATGCGCATGCAGCATTTTGAAAAATTTTGTCATTTTTGAAGAACTTTTTGAAAAACAAGTCTAATTCTTCCACAAAATGTATAGTTGTGAATTCTCTAAGTGTCTTCAATGTAGTAGAAAAGAATATTAATTTCATTGATAATCTCATTTTGTATACTCATTTTGTATGCACGTGGAACATTTTGAAAATTTTTAGGATATTTGAAAATTGTTTGAAAAATAGACATTTTTCTGCCAAAAAATCCTTGTGTTGAATTCTAAGGATCATCAGTGTAGTAAAAAAGAGTGCAAATTATTATCATTTTGTACATAGAGTTAAAAATTGAGAATTAAAAAATTCGGGGTTGAAGGTCCCTTGTGCCCTTAAACCATTATTGGTCAAAAGAACGTATGATATTGTATAAATGCCATAATATAGTATTAACAATTATTTTGAACAATTATATTGAACATTTAAAAAAACGAGGTGGAAGGTCTCTTGTTCCCTTAAGTATTGAGAAATTAAAAAAAAAATAAACATTCTCTAGAATTGCTTCTTACGACGGTCAGCAGCAACTTCAAAAGAGTGATGATTTTCAGATTTTGAAGGAGTTTTTTTTTCAAAAACTGTTATAAATAGTTATTGAGATATATTGTTTTACCATATTGCCCACGCCCGAGTAGGCCGAGACCTTAGTGCTCTAAACCATGTTGCGCGTAGCATGCTTAATTTTTTTAATAATATTGATAAATACTATGTTATAATATACTGTATTTACTTAATGTAGTATAGTTACGTTTTCTGTATTTCCCTTTATTATGCAGTAATAAGGTGCATTTACGTGTATTGTAACTACCCGTATTATACGTATGAAAAATCAAAATCAAATTTGCCTAAAGTTTTAGTTTTAAGGTGAAAAAAGTCTAAATCAGGGGTACTCAAACCAAGCCCACCAAGCTTTTACATGAGGCCCGAAACACTCCCACTAATTATCAGGCAGGTGATTTACTTAACATAATTTTGGAAATGAGTGCCTGAAAAATACAAAACTGTACAAAAATGTGTCACCTGCTGTTCACATTGTTCACATCAACGTATCTTTGTGAATCATCCAATTCCAAAAATGTCACATGCGAAGAACGTATATCGATATCGGCTTACTGATTGATTCTTACCCTCGATGACCTATTGAGAGTAGCATGTAGCAAGTATAAACCTGATTTGTCTAAAAGTTTGTCAAAAGTTTGTGTCAACATAAAATAATCACACTCCATTTTTTGAATACATTTAGGTTTTGAGTTTTATTTTTTACATTATTATTTTTGAGGTATAGTGTACTATGTTTCGACCCGCGTAACGTAGCAAACGTATGCATGTAGCACGTGAGAAAAAAATGGCTGGTCTGAATGAACGATTGGTTCAGCTAACTATCCACCTGTTTTTTTAGGTAGACTCTCATTTTCAAACATAATGAAACAAATGCAGTAAATTTGCTATGAAGTATATTTATCCGAAGGCTCAGGTCATGATTTATTTTTGTGCGTATCGTGACTTAAAGACGTAAACCAGAATGATTGACTGAATGAGCACTGAAGAGTGAAATGACGCACGAGTTAAAATGTCCATGGAATCGATTGCACGTGAAAATCATTCACGTGCAACGTTAAAAATAATTTTTAAGCGTATATATCAGTGACATTTTTTATTAAATGTGATACGTTTTAATGCATTAAATTTGTGTAGTTTTTGCTGAATCATATTTTTATTAATAATTTTTTCTCGAATTTTATGAATTTTGGAAATCAAATTCAACAAACATTTGCAAATTCAGCAAACTTTTTATGTACAAAACGGGCAAAATGAAGCAGTTAGAAGGATTTATTCAGCAGAAAATTGAGAAATTAAGCATACTTAAAAAATTTTAATGTTAATTTTTTGTGACTGAAAATTTAAAATTGTTCATGTAATTTTTATATTTATAAAGATGTTAAAATAAAGATATATTTTATGGTAAACTCTTTATATAAAAAAATTGTATTGTGGATCCCTTAATACCATCAGAAAAAGTCAGTTTAGAATCCATATTCTGTTAGAATCAACTAGTCTCCTAACGGGCATTACACATAAAATATGAAAGACAAGATATAAGCTTTAAAATAATTTAAAATCGATAAGGGCAATATCACTCGCATATTGTGTGTTTGTAACCTTTTATTCTAGGATGAATAAAATGACGGAAGAACTGATTTTTAATCGACAGAAGGGAGAACGTCAGCAGCGCCAACTCTGTAGCTTTTCAGAGTTGTTTTTCCATTCTGGAACGCGTCATCGAGGCTGTAATACCTTACGTTCGCAAGTAAAAACACTGGCTTCAAATCACGGGCAAGTTGAAATCATTACGCAAATGATGACTTATGTCCTACCACTTAGAAATGCCTTAAAATCCGGCTCCTTGTACAGAAGCATTTGCATCGGAAGAACCAAAAGAAATTGATTTTTGTAGCGTCTTCAAGCAGGTACTCAAAATCTGGACTGAAAGGAAAAAAAAACTACACACCCCGAGCCAAAATTATTTTATGTGGTCCAAAATTTTCACTTAAGTGAAGATTCACGTACACCGCGAAAAAAGAGGGGAAATCAGCATATGTCCTTACAGCAAAACGTGTTAAAGAAATCGAAGCTTCGAACGCGCGGAGGGTCTAGATTCCCAAAAAGTAATTTTCGATATTCGCGCGTTCTGTGCATTCGCCTTTTTAAAAAAACATTTTCTTTTGATAAATCAAGACTCATTAGTGCCGAAATGAGATGTACTTACAACAAGTACGAACCCTCGGTTTAAGGGAGAGAGAAAGAAAAAAAAGAGTGTTGCGAGCAAGAAACCCTGAAACCGCGTTTCCGTTTTTTTGCATTAACATAATTTCGATTCCTCAACTCGAAAAAACCTCCGCGTGGAGGCACGAGCCCCGGCGTTCTCCATCTTAAACCATTTACGCGGAGAAGAGAAGGAACTGGGGACATTAAAAACGGCCGCTTCTGCTAAGTTTGTCAACTTTCCGGCGTTATGCTAATGGAGTAAAAAAAAAAAAAAACTGAGGGAGGGGGGGGGGGCGATGCTTTCGCGAAATCACATATAATTTTGCGTTTTGCAGCCTATCCCGAATTAGCGGTTTTGAAGATTTGCATATTTATAAAACGGGGGTAACTTTGCGCGGGAGAAATTCCAAAATCCGAAATCTGTGACTCTTTATTATTAGTCACGGTTATCGGATACACACACGGCGAGAGAGAGAGAGAGAGAGACAAAAATTTTTCAATTTCGTTTTAGGCTCGGCTAAAATCAATAACGTCTCTTTACTCACTTATATCCTTCTGATATTTCTCTCTCGGCTAGTTTAAATGGGAAACATGCCACGAGAATTACAAAGTGGGTTTCACCAACCGTGTGGGGGCTCTCTCCCCCTTTTTTTATTTCTATTTTTTCCTCTTCCACGGTGCAGGGATGTTTGGGTTTAAAAAAAAAAAGTTTGGGTAAAATTCTGAGATGGAAGTTTCTTCTATAAATAAAAGGGAATAATGCGGATAAATTAAGATAATTGAAAGAAAGCAATACCTTTAGACACAAAATATGAATAAAGGGTCGAAATCAAGCGTAAATCTTTTGAAAATTAAAGCTAAAAACTTTGCAGTGTATAGCATTAATGTTTTTCAAACTTCATAAGCCTGTCAGCATTTTAAAAGCTTTTCCATTAAACTTCAGCCAATCAGCATATTATTATTTCTCCCTGGGAGGATCCTTGTATGATATGTACCTGCATGATGAAAATATTTGGAGGAAATTGGGATGAGAATCTTAATTAGAATTATGTAGTACCCATTAAAGCGTTCACTGTCAAAGCGTTTTTTAGACAGTGAGAAAATTAATTCTCATCATGATACACATGGAACTTTTAGACAGGGAACGTGGTGACACTCATCAGTCGCTTGTAATATGCCGAATGTTCCATGGTGAAAGATAAAATGTGAGAATACAATAACAAAATTAAACGGTGGGATAGTTATGGAAGGAAACATAAAACTGTGTATTCCTTCCATAACTATCCCACCGTTTACTGTTATAATACTTTATCAGTCTCCTAATTTAGTGGAATCATTTCCCAGTAAGTCGGCTCGGATTTTCAAGGAAATAACTTGCTGTTTGTATTATAATGTAAATGGGCTCTAGGTGGCCTAGAGGTAGCTCGTCTGCTTTCGGTGCTGAGGGTGCTCGAATCGAATCCCGACAAGCGCCATGAAATACTTCCGTGTCTCGCGGGATATGGGCATGTTAAATCCGTAAACCGGAATGTCCCTCTATGAAGTCAGAGAGGGTGGGGGAGGGCATGATCCTCCCAGATGTTAACCCCAGATGCGAGGTCAAAATTTAGATGGCACCTGACTAAATCGGACTCCGACCCTTTATAAACCGGACTCTTTATAGATCGGTGCCATTATAAACCGAGGCAACACTCCTCAACCCGCTAGTCTATTTGGCCCTGTTCTGGAGTAAATTTCGGGCATTAGAAACAACAAGAACATTTTAAAGTATTCTACGAATAAGTATTCTCTCGTAAAAGGTTAGTCTAAATATGGCGTTTCTGTCATATTGTTAAAAAAAATTGTTGGGGATTAAAAGGAACGACCTTTTCATGGGAACGTCCAGTTTGAATTATTAATGTTGAACAGAGAAAGCAAACACGAGACCTTTCTGCCGATTTTATATTTTTATATCTGGAAACATTCCATGAAAAACAATGGATTTTTACATATATACCCGAAACTATTCTTTCAGACACCAATATTCTTTTCACATGGAAGTTCGATTCTCTGAAATATGCTTATTTTTTTGCCTCAACAGTAAGACATTAACTTTTGAGCCTTATTCTTTCTGAGCGATTTGTTATCAGTTTTACTGGACTTGAACGAACCAAAATTCTCTTTCCATATTACAGTTCAGGGATTTCCTGGGGCTTTGGCCAACCACTCAATGTATAAAACGTTGAAAACAGTCATCCAGGGAAAACAAAACAACTAGATAATAAACAACTAGACATTTTATATCAAAGTAGGAGGGCAACCCCCAAGCCACCTATGGTGGCCCGCCTTCCGTTGCCCCCTTTCAGTTATTCAATTTTTTTTTGCCTATTAAAGAAATATTGAAAGACTAGCGAGAAAAATAAACGCTATATAAAAACGTAACGGAGAAACGTTACACAAAGAAGTTACAGATTTGAGATATTTTATGTAGGATATCCAATACCACTCCCTACACTCTCCAAATGGATAATCAAGAGGAGGTAAGGAAAAAAAAAGCTCCTATATCGAGGAAAAACATATTTTTCATTCCCTTCCAAACCAATTTTCAAAAACCTATGTCTGTCCTAATTTTTGCTTTAATATATTTACGCAATTTTAGAGAAGACTGGGCAATTTCAGGGTCCGTACTTCTTTATGAAAGAAACCTTTGCTTTTAACATTATAAGAAATGTGATTATAAATATTTTTTAAATATAGTGTTATAGAATCTCATACTCATGAACTAGGCTAAAACCGTTTAAGCCATAGTGTCACGGATTTATTTGTTCGACAAAGATATCAGAAACTATAAATTAAACTCTTAAATTTTTAAGATTTAAGAACCAAAATTATAGATTTTTAAAATATTTTTATAAGCATCACTGTTTTCATTCAATGACAGATTTATTTTAAAAATCATTACAAAATATGTTAAAATTTTAAAAAATGAAATTATTTCTTTCGTAATTTTGACAATGTAATGAATATGTAATAATGAATGTACGAGGCATCACGAAGTTACAAATAATGTCTGGAATTTTTGCATTAACTGTGCTTAAAGAGTATGAACGTTGACAATTTCGGGAATGAAAAAAGGATTGTTCAAGACCAAAAACTTTTACAAACTGTAAATCCCTTCATTTATTTTTCCTGTCAGACGTAATGGACTGACAAACGTACAACTGTTCACGTAGCTCCAGAAAGTAGTCTGTAGATAAAAGCATTGTTAATTGTTAATAACACAGTTTAACTTATATTTTATTTAGAACATTTAAATATATACAGGGGGAATCTGTGTACTACTAAATCCACTTTGACTCAGTAAGTTCCTGTGTTATGTGTTTTTCTTGTGAGGGAAACTCCTGTTATAAAGATTAATGTTGAAAATAATAGAAGTCTTCTAGGAGTGCCCTCAACTGGTAAGTGCGTTGGAGGGCACGCCAGAATGACAAAGGAGCCCTCACCACATAAAACAAGCTTGGGGTCGAGGTTTTCTCTTAAGTCCGTGACTTGTGATTAATAGAGCAGGTTTTCTATAAGTATACCCTATTAAACCAGTATTTACTTTGTCAGAAATTCCGTGTCCAAAGATGGCGGTCGATCAAAATATCCTTAGGAGATAGATGACTGCGTTTTTAAAATTCACCCGGCGTCTCCCAGCGATGCCATCAAAAAGTGATTTGAGGGGAGGTCTCTCCACCCCCTCCTCTTTCTCCTCCTCCAAGTATAGAGATGATCCCGGGATCTTGTCGAAATGTTTAACCGCGAATTTAAGGGCCAGACAATTAAACTCCGCTGGCTGTGGCAGCAGCGAAGAGCAAATACCGGAATGGCTGGCCCGCGAAATAGAGTGGATCACCGGAGATGATGAGTGTAAATTAAGAAATGTTTATTCCTTTATGACCGTGATCAATGGTTAATGTACGGGGTCGTCCCCTTAATGGCGTTGTTGGACACGAAACCGATATTACTCGAACGTAGGGCTTACTCAGCGATAACTTTCGAGCGGAAGGAATGTCAAAGTCAGTTCGTGTCAAGGTTACGTTGATTTTCCTTTGAGTAGAAACTGAGCATCATCCGTTTTCTGTTTTAATAGTTTGGTTTGGAGAGCTACGGTCAATTTTTGCTACACGAGGGCTAATTAGACCAGGACCTTCTTACTGATTATAGCCGATTCCTAACGGCTACAAACGTCCATGCCAAGAGTGAGATTCGAACCCACAGACTTTGGTACCGAATATCAGCGCCCTAGCCATTTGGCCCTCGTCCAGCACTTTTGTGTCCTAAAAAATGGAAAAGCAAGATACACTCAGCGAAAATTAGCCAAATTAAAATGGTCATAAAGCTTTACAAGTTCTTGAAAGCAGGATCTCCGGTTATGTAATGCGTACAATATTCTTTAGAGTTTTTAACTCAGACTCTAAAAGTAAGATTAATGGATTTAACGAAAGTGTAAAATTTGACATTAGTGACAAAGATTTTGTTCTAAAATTGCCATATTTTGATAACAGTTTTCCATTTAAAAAAATAGAGGTTGTAAAGAAAGCTAGGAAATATGAGGTCATGGTGATACAATAAATGTTTCTCTAGTTTTATCTTCGAACCGATGAAGTTGCTTTTCAAGTGAATATGACAAAATGTAACAGAGAATTGTCTTAAGGTATGTCTGAAAACGGGTCCTGTATTATGTATTCTGGTTATTTTTGCTAGTACTTAAAACTTGTAGGCGAATGATCTAACTTAATCTTTTTTATAATTAAGTCATTACAGATGCATATTAATAAGTTGCCAAATATCAAATTTCAAGATTTTACACTAAAGTACAGGGAAATATAAAATGGTTTATTGAAGAAAAATTACAATTGCTAAGCATAAGATATTTTGATCATTAGGATTTAGTAATAAAGAACGTCACAATTTTTATTTTAGGCAGTTGGCCTATATTAATGGAAAACTAACTATTTAGTATTGCTACCATAAACAGAATTTTCGTTTTGTATAGTTCAGTGAATCGAAAGTTGGATAGTCAATATAGAGAGAGTGCTCTCTATATTGACTCAAATGCTCCAAATATATGAAATTTAGGACAGAGGGGCAAAATTTTATAATTAGCAAGGTATGCGTAAATTCTATCTTTTGACTTTATTCCAAATTAAGTAATTTTTATTAATTTAGAATAGAGTCTTTACTCGAATATTAATGTTTTTGCATGTTTTATTAACATGTTATTTTTCTATATTTAGACTTAATATTTTTCCAGTTATCTAACCTATCAACATATTTGATGTAATTCCTATCTTTTCATCGCTTGAAGTTAAAGGCTTAGAAAATCAGGGGCACATCTCAAGTCTCATTTTTTCACACCTTTTTAAGAAAATTATATTCCGGAGGAGTGAAGGTTTGAGAACTTGGACCGGACACTAAAACCTTGCTTTACCGATTCATTCTTTTCAACTTATAAAACTCTTCATTCAAAGAGTTTTTTATTTAAATGGTTTGAAGTGCTTCGGTCATCTTTTCTAAGACGAGGGCTAAAGTGAACAGGTTCTACAGATTTTCGCCAATTCCAAACGGCTACTAAGATCCATGACTACAGCACGACTCGAGCCCTCTGACTCTGGGTCCAAAAACTAGCACCCTAGACCTTCAGCAGTTATCTCTCCTAATTACCATGTTTTTATTAACTTGTTTTCTTGTTTGTGTGTTTGTCAAGTACAAATCTTGCAATCGATTTTTAACTAACTTCCCGACTAGATAGACATTTGAAACTTTTAGAATAGCTCAGAACACGATGACAATGCATTTTTTAAATACTTTTAGCCATCTTTAAGCAGAATTAAATTAATTTTCAGTTATTTTCAGTTAATTTTGTTTTGTAGACTGGTAAAGCCATCTATTGGCCGGAACGGGAACGAAAAGTTATATGCAAGTTAACTTCCAATTAATTTCATTTTGTTTCAAGTTGATGGGATAATTCATCAAAAAACCTTAAAAGAAGTATTTATTAATACATAGAATTGTCAAGTTTATATGATTCAACAGAAAATTTAAAAACATGGTATATAAAAAGTTCTTTTTATCTTGTAATTATTTTGAACTAAATTTATATTATGAGCTGTTAAATATCATAAATAATTTAAAAATAGATCGCACAGTAATAAAATATATGATGACTAATTAAACCCTACTCTGTTAAAACAAAATATGAATTTTATGGAAGCAAATTTTAATGAAAACTTTTCTCCTTAGACTTATTTTAAACAGTCATTTTTCAGATGTTAAAGTAACTTGTCTCGGACTCTGAAAGTGTGCATAATGCAGAGTTCTGCACGAGTTCAAAAGTACAGACGAACTGTTCGAAGGCAAGCGTCATACCCATTTCGCCTGGCTCCGTGGCTTGGCAACACATTGAAAAATCACGTGGTGATCTCTGATTTTGGTCTTACGTCATCGCTCCCTGCACTACGGTGTGTCTGCAATTTAGACACCCTCACTCTTTCACGACAAATAAAATACGACAAGAATACACCTTAGAATATTTCCGTCATTAGAAACAACCCCATCAATCCGTCAAGGCGCCAAAACCCCCGCGAAAACAAAAGCGGCGGGTAATTCTTCACTACCTGTTGAAAAGGATTCACACTTCCCCCTTCCCTTTTCAGTGCCTCCATTGATTCGCTCGTTTGCCACCACCGGAACAGAGGTGGGGAAAAAAAGACAGCAAAACACTCGCTAATCAACGGACCGAAAGCCGGACAATGGCAGGCTGACACCTTTCAGCCGCGAGCGACTCATTCGGACCTCGCCGAAAATTTCAAGCCGTTTCTAGCTCGAGACTCGTCGCCATGGAAACGCGCGCAATGTTTGCCCACAAAGCGATGCACGGTTTGCCGGGATTTTGTATGTGTGTATGTGAAAGTGGCATGAATAGAGAGAGAGGCCGATGTAGATGTTTCGAATAACACCCGTACTTCCCTATTTCTTTCCCGATTAAATTATGTTGTTCTGTTTTTGTTTTTGTTTTTTTAATGGGGAGTTTTCGAAATGACTTGACACAATACGCGGGTGTCGGGGAAAATTCGAGAAAGTTGTCGTTATTAATTGCCGTAATAAGTGTGCAAGTGACGCATCTTCATGACATCAACTTGTTCCGGCGAATATTGTCGGGAAATTGATCGCAACAGACGAAGCAACCTTGGCAGGTGGTGATTCCTCCTTCCCTTGCACGGATGTGCTAGAATCGTGCATATACGTACAGAACGGGTGTTTGTGTATATTCATACATGCGTGTATCTGTATACTTAAATTTAGGGAGATACACAGGTGGAAAAGAGCGCGCGCGCGCACACACACACACACACACACACACGCACACACACATACACACACACACACACACACACACACATATATATATATATATATATATATATATATATATATATATATATATATATATATATACAGGGTGTCCATAATTAAAGTCCCACTTTCAAAAGGCTACAAAAAAAAGAACCACTGGTCAGAATGACTTCAAATTTGAACTGAATATACTGGAAGAAGGGGGAAACGATTTGGTATAATAAAAAAAGGTTTCCAAATGCTATAACGCCATCTATTGATACATTTTGGAACTTTTTTTATTATGCCAAATCGTTTCCCCCTTCTTCCAGTATATTCAGTTCAAATTTGAAGTCATTCTGACCAGTGGTTCTTTTTTTTTTTGCAGCCTTTTGAAAGTGGGACTTTAATTATGGACACCCTGTATATATATATATATATATATATATATATATATATATATATATATATATATATATACAGTATATATATATATATATATATATATATATATATACATATATATATATATATATATACCCTATATATATATGTATATGTATATATATATATATATATACATATATATATATATATATATACATATATATATATATATATATATGTGTGTGTGTGTGTGTGTGTATAAATCTCTTAAGGGTAGGTATATAAATTAAAAAGGGAAATTAATTAAAAGGGGTTATCTTTTGGTTACGAGTTGTATATTAAAAAAGATAGGAAATTTTGAAAAAAAATTCCTGGGTTAATTTATATATAAGTTCACGACTGCAAGCTATCAACGAAATCGCGGAAAAGATTTTAAAAGAGTCAAAATTTCTTTTTGTACTTATCATACGAACTGACTGATATTAAAAACCCGAATCAGAATTAAGATTTTTTTTCATAGTTTTCCTGACTGTACTTAAATACGGTATAATTCGCTTTCTCCTCTTTTTAAAGCATTTCTACTGTACAGTTTAGTAAAGAATTTGAAAACACTTACCCTTTTATTTTGAATTAGTGTGTCATGATTAAAAATTTGTAATAATATCGAGTAACAGTTTTTTTTCGATAAATCGATTATATTATAGTGGAAATTCAATACAAACACTCAAAGTTACATACCATCCATTTTGTGTCTGCTTCCAGACATCTGCGGATGTTATGAACACATCCATCTAAGTTTCCCATTTTGACATTACAGCATAAATGAAACAAATATCAATATTTATTTTCTTAAAATTGTATTTAGAAATCTGATCATTTTAACGCTGTGCCTATCAATCAAATTCTTTACTGTGGTTCTCAGTCAATCAATTGGTCTGTCAGGTAAGAAACTTGCAACCGACCTAACCAACTATTTTCACTGGAATTGTTTACATATATCAAAACTCTAATGTTTATGAAGTAAGTTCATTGTGATTCAATACTGAATGATTCCTTAGTTTATTGTTGCTTGTAACTGTTATATACATATATACATACACACACACAAATAAATAAATATATATATATATATATATAAGACAAAGTTGAAAGTGTAAAACCAGTATAAGCTCTAAAACTACTTGCATCCAGGATCTAAAAACATGAAAAGATAAGTATTAAATATGTTTTAGACAGCATCTCGTCATCAGCGGTGCCGATAATGTCTAAAAACCAATGGATTGTTTCTGATAAGTATGATCTAAACATACTTTGACACTGTACAATCCATAAGAGACAGAAGAATTGAATAAAGTTGCTCAATCAAAGAACACCAAGCCTGGTGCTAGACAAAGTGGAAGTTAAGAGTAGGAAACCGCAAGAAGACTGACGTCACAAACCTTGCAACCATGGAGTTAATGGAAACACAGATGCAGACTTACTATGGAGACTGTATTATAGGACATATAAGCCTAAATTAAATTAGTGTTGTCATTATTACTAAGAGTAAATTTTTCTGATTTATTATTATTATTATTTTTACTTAAGTATTTAATTATTATTAATTAATGTTAATTTTTAGTAGTTATTTTCACTAATTAAACTTATTATTTTGTATAACTAATTAATTGCAACAGAACAAGCTATTATATATATATATATATATATATATATATATATATATATATATATATATATATACATACACACACACAGCTGGGAAAATATTTTCCAAGCATAGTGCAGTATGATGATGGAATCGTGGGTCAAGAGGGAAAGACGAACCTGACCACTTGTTTATGCCACCGAATGCCACCAGAATCGTCTCCCTTCCATTTTCTCCGCAGTGCAAACACTTTTTGGCCGACGTTTCCCGCACAGCAGGAAATGGGGAGTTCTGTGGGAAACTCGACCACCTGTATGTTTCCTTCCCGCGGAGAGGGAAAAAAGTTAATTATTTAATGGAGCGACGAAATGTGTTGTCTGGTGCGACGAATGAGCGATGCCCATTGTGTCCAGTTGCGGGGCGATTTGATTGGGGGAAAATGCTGTTTCGAAAACGTGGTAACTTATCTTTAAGGGTTATAGATACTTTTTAAAGAATACCTTTATTAAGTTATATTATATCAAGTTTAATTATCAAGTTTAATTATTTCAAGTTATATTATATTAAGTTATATTATATCAAGTTATATTATATCAAGTTTGCAGTAAGTCATAAAAGGCACTAGATTTTATATTAACTTTTTTAGAAGTTAACTTTTTACAGATAACTAAATTTTTAATCTTTGTCCGAAAAGGAAAATTTTGCTTTCTTGAAAATGTTAAATTAAAAAAATGAAGATTTCTGAAGAACTTTTGTGTTGGATTTAAAGATCTATTTTCAAAATGTAGTAAAAATATAAGTTCGCTAATCTGGGATTTGAAAAATATTCTTAGAAAATCACCTGTGTTGTTTCTGATGTCGGACACATGAAATCCAGTCTTTAGATCTTGATTAATTATACTTATTATATATAAAAAATAGTTAAAGATAAAATGCACACAGCTCAAAATATGCGCGCACACAGCGACACATTATCTACGCAGTATAAGCGGTGGCGAAACGGACAGCGCCACTACACGTAGCAGTATTCTTCCACACAGAAGAATAGGGCCACTTGCTCAAACTCAACACCCTGTAACTTAGCATGGAATTGAGATGTTTTAGATTGATTTGGTTGGAAGCGTTTCTGTCATTCTTTGTTGAATGGACTCAGTAGACCGATCATGAGGATTGAAAATAAACTAGGGCCACTGACGCACGTCTTTAATATTGGGTTGCGTCATGCTCTCTCATTCACTTTTGGCTAAGACTTCTTCCTTGGATTTGCCCTCTTGAATGTGTGAAAATTTTGCAGAAAAATTGCGCCAAGGGAATGCCATAGGAAAATTTAGATACAAAGCATAATGATGAAACCAGATTACAACATAGACTAACTTTAGTCTTCCCTCTGAATTACAAAAGAGAAGCTAGTCGTTGGTCGAATGGCTAGGACGCTGGTATCTATGGGTTCGAGTCCAACTATTGGCATGGTAGTTTGTAGCCATTCGGCATCGGCTTTAAGCAGTAGGTCCCGGTCTAATTATCTCTTGTGTAGCAAAAAAGGACATTAGCGTCCTCAACCAACTCAGTTACAAGAGGATTTCCGTTACCAAAGGGATTATAGTGTAAGGAGTTTTTAAAAACGCTTCCATTTGCATAAAATGAGAAGTTAAAAAAAATGCGCGTTCAAAGTGTTACCTTTGAGAAGTCTTCGGCAAAGTCCCTTTCGGATAAGCCACCAAAACAAATCACTGGGAGGGAAGGAGGCAAAAAAAGTAAAGCCACAAATACAAACTCTCCTTCCCCTTTTTTTTCTCTCCTCCTACTGTAGTCCCCCGCCACAAAAGGTGTCCCGGCGCTAATTGCGAGGCCCTGCTACTCGTCTGCGTGTGTCACAGGATATATCTCTCTCCCTGTATAACCCCGAAAAGGAGGAGGGAATTAGCGCTGGAAACAGCAAATAATTAATCATGTTTTGAAACGAACCATATTTACGGCACGTCCCTTCTGATGGTCGTCCCGCGATAAGGACGGACAAAAGCGCCGCGGCGGTAATACACCAACTAGATAACGCTCTCAAACATTTAATTACGTTTTTTTTTTACCTCTCCCCCCACCCTCCTTCCTCTCTTCCCTGACTGTGTTTTCACTGTTAATCCTAGGGCCTTTTTTTTTTCACTATGCCCAACATTTTGTTGTTCCCGGCCCTGAAGCGTGTTAAAGGTTACCCGGCTTTGCTCTGTCATTACGGTTACAGCTAGCGATAATCAGCGGCAATTAAATACGCCACGATTTTAATATAATTCCCTCCCTTTTTATTTTTTTATTTATTCGTTCCATCGAATTTACCTAACCTCCCCCCCCCCCCTCTTTTTACGTGATATTTTTTTGCTATCCATTCTCGTTGTGTTTTTCGATTTTTTTTCGTTTAATCGAAAGAGATATGACGGAGTGTATGTGCATGCACTTTTTCCTCTTTTTTTAATTTTTTTGCCCTAACCGAGTCGGTGGAAAAGGGGTGTGTGGCGTCAGGAATGAATGCGTTTATCTCGAATCGCGATGCAGAGAGGCAGAAGTAAAAACTGGGGAAATTTTCATTTGCGGGTGGAAAAAAAAGAAAAAAAATAACACAAAACTGTTATAGACGCACGCACACAAAAAGAGAGTTTAGCTGTCTCTGGTTTCAAAAGGCAAACAGCAGCGTGCACACGGCTATCGATCTCCGATACGACATTTACAAATCGGATGTGGCAACGCGAGTGGGAACAACAAAACGCTTAATTATGAGCCGCGCCGCGTCACCGAAGTGAACTGAAGTAAATCATTTGGATCTTGTTGCTCGGAATCGGAGAGACGTTCTGGTCCCCCAACACTTTTACAAGCTTGTAAAACGCCCGGGACAGATTGTAACTGTACGCGCATTCGAATTCTTTAGCGAATTCTCGTATCACTGATAAATAAATGAAAACGCTTGTGTGCGGAGGAGAGTGTCGATGATGTCATGGCCTCTCTTTCATTTCGAAACCAGCTGTGCTTCTCAGACGTGATCCGGAAGGAATTTCGATTCTTCTTACCCATACGCGTTTTTTGGGAGAGATTTTGAAGCAATGAGAAAATTCCCAATCTTTATCTACTATGCGATGACGCAAAATTCCCAAATTTCTGCTCGTTTTGTAGAGTTAGAAAACCTTAACAACTCGATACGGTCAGTAATAAGTAACATTGTCTTACCGGAGAGCTCAAAATTATAGCTTTCCAACAAAAGACATCCCTCGTCTCCTTTAGACGAGGTGCTTTGAGAATCTATCGCCAATCCAATGGCATATAGAGGCTGCGAACGTCCAGAGGGCATCGCTAAATTGTGTCCCCCCTCAATTTCGAGATTAATAGAGTGTCACTGTAACACACGCGTCTTCAGTCCCATAAGGCTTACGCGCGGTAAGTGCCCCCCCCCCCCCCACCTCGTCTCTGCTACACTCTACATTGAAATTAGCAGGACACGTTATAAATCGAGCTTAAGTAATACCCTTGAATATCTTAGGTGCTTTTGTGATATTCAAATTTACATTTCTATTGATTTATAATAGTTTCTGCTCTTTGTTGTGAGCTGGAAAATTTAAAGAGAATAATTATGGACAATTACACAGCAATTTTTTTTATAAAATGCCTACTTCTCTCAAAAGCTATACGCTGAGAGGCTTATGACGTAGGCTTAGTTTTGACAAATATGCAGGCTATGCATGGAACTGAAGATATTCAGTTAGCATCAACTGTAAGCTGTATCAGACTGTAATACGAAAGGTGTACGTATCCCCTCCCCAAATTGTGCTTCGTTTAATCTCTGTACCTTAGAAAATAGTCTTTTGCATACATCAATGCACGTTAATTTGAATTTCTTTCAAGTTTCTAAATACCCGAGGGAAAATATCTGCATCAAATTATTACTGAGTTTCAGTTAATATACGTTGTTTAATAATTAACACCTTAAAGATATGAATCATAAGAATTGCTCAGTCAGACTCAGAGAGACAAGTAGTTGGGGTTTCCTCAACTACTCTACATTCCTCTACGTATAGAAAGTTCTTTGTTGGGTCATTTTCCTTCGGACTGCCACAAATACAGTAAAAGTAAACGAAAAGAAGTGTGTAGACTCGACTAAACAAATAAATAACGCATTCCGAGTCTTTCGTATTCATTCAAGGGAGTACAGTTTTAGTTACATGTATCTGCCTCCCAAACTGTAAGTCCTTTACTCTGGCTCTGTTATTAACGACTTTTTAGAGTATAAAATGAAATGAATGTCATTAATCTGACTACGCTTTAAGATGAAACGTTGATTTTTTTACCTTGAAAAAAATCAAAGCCTTCTATAAAAAAAAATCTCATACCTCTACACCTGCATAATGAAAAATAGATGAGAAATAGGATTATTAAAGAGCATGAGCTTTATTCGCCAAAAATATAAATTTCTTCCAAAAGTTCAATATGTTATATTAATTATGTTAAAAAAGTTAATCAAAACACTGGTTACAATTAATAATGATTATATACTAATTAATGTATATGCTAATTACCGGTGAGTTACTATTTTAGAGGGAGAACAATGCACATGTACACTGTTTTTAAGCTATATAATCTCACATAATGTAATGTTTGAGCAAAGCTGTAAACTGCCATTTAGAAAGCCCGCAAAAGACAATATTTAGTGCAGTCTCAAATTAACGGAGATCAATAATTTTCCCCATTTCCACTTTGGAATTTCAGTAGATTACTCGGCGCTATGTTTTTCAAAATTTAAGCCCTTTTAAGTACTATTAAAAATCATTGAGTATTTTAAAAGCAATTTTGTTGATTCACTACATAATTTAAGAAATTGCGTTAGTTTGGTAAACCCCCAATTCATCTGTAATACAAAGCTACGGTTTGGGTACGATAATGGTAATGAACTCATTCCTAATCAATTCAAAAATTCTATTACAGCAGTTGGAATTCATTCATAGTTTGTACTTTATTTACGAACAGCCAATTCTGTATTGAACGCATTAGATTTGAACGTGCACTTTTTCAGTGGTATGTTCTTTGTACATCGAGTAATATGGTAATCTGGATCAGTAAAGTTTAAAATAGATGGGAGCATAAGTTTTAAGCATCAAATAATGTTAACTTGTTTCTTCCCTCTACAATCATTCAGAAGGGCACATAAAACTTTATTTGTGGTGCGCAGTTCAGTTTTTATTTTACTAATTTTGACGGCCTTCCATCCAACCAATCGTCAGTACTTTTCAAAGGTAGACAATCTGAATGATTCGAAAAGGGAAAGATTTTGGGAATGTAGTATATTACTGTACTGATTTACCATAGGTAGTTAAAGCAATTTTTATTAATCAAATTAATTTTAACAATTTTTATTTTAAAAAATACATGAATAGAGCATTCTGGTAAAGACAGTTACGGTCTCATTTTCATTAGAAGTTGTCCTACCACGTTCATTACAGATTGACGAATATTTCATAGGCTTCATGAATAGCATGCCAGACTGAATGACATTAGAATATTTTTGCTACAGTTTCTATTTACGTAAACAAATACTTCTTTCTTTTTAAATGCGGAATGCACTTGTCTCTGATGGTAGGTACTTCTTGACATTGTCCCAAGAAGATTCGTGAAGCTTTCCTGGCTAATTTATTATGGGAGCACCATATAAGTGAGTCATCATTTGCTCTCTATGAGGGGGACGATATGGAAACCACCAAACCTTACACGAGATTTGAACCCAAGCCCACTGAGTAGCAGCTCAGAATGCTAACCATTATACTATGTGGGCAATCGTAATCAAATACTTTAAAAAATAAATTTCTACTTTGCCCATACTTTAAAACATAAATTTCTACTTTTATCATACTTTAAAACATAAATTTCTACTTTGGTCATTCTTCATACTTTTCATAAATCCAAATTGGTTATAAGAATTCTTGTTTATTTACTTGAAAAATAGAATTTTAAAATTTATCATTAATAGCGTGACATCTTAGAGCAATTTATATCTTATCTTTCAAAGCTGTTGTCGGACGACGGCTAAAGACTAGTGCGCTAGTCTTCAGATCCTCAGTCAGCGGTTTCAGATTCCTCTCTACTCTTGGACGTTTGTAGCACTCCGGAATCGGCTGTGAGGTGTAGGTCCCGGTCAGTTTATCCCTCCTGTAGCAAAAAATGACCGCAGCGCTCCAAACCAACCAAACAAGCAACTTACCTTCCAACGTTGTTGCAATTATTTTTTGTTTCATCTGTTATGAACTATTGTCACTGTATTGGATTTGTCACTTCGGAAACAAAAGGTTACAGTGGTGAAAAGTTTACTTAAATAAAATTATTACTAGTCGCTATTCTTACACTTAACATCATACAGATCTATACACTTGGAAATGTGTCATTTGGGTCAATACATTGGTACTATAACCTAAAATATTCCTAAATAGTATATATCCCACAGTATACATGGGTTATACACGGGGAAATTTTATGTTGTGATTTGCTTGGGCTAAACTTCACTCTCATTCTGGCTGAAACGACAGTATTCCTCAGAACTTCCTTAGAACATTCTCTCATTATCCTTTTTTTTTTCTTTTGATTTTTTCTTTAAATCGCTATGGATGCAGAATAAGCTATCTCGGCATGGGTTAGTTTTATTAAATTAATTTTCGATTTTATTCGCGTTGTCATATCTTCATTTTCGATTTCTTTACTACTAAATAAAAACTTTTTCCTTTCTTGTTTAAAATAAATTTCGTGTATTTGTTTCCTTCCCTGTAGGAAACCATAAATTGTGCCTGTAAGTGTTTATTCGAAGCGTTACTGCGTCGAACATGTGTATTAGAAAGAGTTTAACAGGGAAAGGGATAATCTTCCATCACTGTGTTAACATCAGCTTCTATACATATGTTGTTGTTCTTTTTTTTCTTTTCTGTTTCAATCTCAAATCGATCTCATTTTTTCGCCCTTTCATATAAAGCGTAATACGTTTTCAAACTTTTATTCCCTTTACTTTAGTTGGAAGGGGGAACGAGGGGTGAGTGCGTGTGTGGGAGGGAAAAGAAGGCAAGAGAAAAGAAAGAAGAAAAAAAAAAAGAACGTCAGAAGCAACTCTCTCTCCCAGTCAATCAATTAAGGAAAGATGCTACGGTTGCGCTTGTTTCTGTTGTTGTTTAACGGTGATGAACATACGAAAGAAGAAAAGACTTGATTTCTGCAACGCTAAACGATTCTGCGGGGGCCCCCACCTCCAAAACAACTTTCAATCAATTCCATGTCGCCACCCCATTTTCAGTGTGAGAAGAAAATTTCTTCACCACCTCACATATAAATACGTTTTTTAATGTTCGCTTCTTTCAACTGATTACCGGGAGCGATCGTAATTCGCAAAACTCTCTCACCCTTTTGTTCATAATCACGTGTAGTGGTACGAGGCTTCCGAATATTAATGCAGTGGGCACCCCTTTTTCGCCGGAGTAAATTGAAAGTGTGTGTATGTGTTGTGATAAAGCATTGGCTAGGGTAATTAACTGCAACCGCGCGGGGGGGGGGGGGAAATTCTTGCGAAAAGCGATGTGAAAATTGAAGTTGTGGCATCAATTATGGAAGATGCCCGTTTCCAGAGGCCTATCATCAATAATACACAAAACATGTTTCGCGGGCGTAGTGTGTTTTTCCCTTGACTTGCCGCTATTTTTTTCCCTTCTAACAAGCTACTGTTTTTGGCTATTTTTTTCTCTTTTTTTTTTGCATGACTGTGTTTAGACTAGGCGCCTCGTGAAATTGTGGAATATCTGATTTGACAGGTGACTTCGCGCCACGAGTGGGGTAGATAAAGCATACGTTTTGATGACTAAAAACGAAAGGAGGGCTTCGATTTGCCAGCCATGATGTCGATATTTTTTTTTATACGTGTTCCTTTTTATCTCCGTTCTCTTTTTTTTGTGCGAAGAAAAATCTTTACAAATTCAATTAAAAACGACACAAAATTCATTAAGGATTATAATTGCTTTGCGAAACATTCCTTCGTTTGACTTTCGGTTTATTGTTGATGTCACAAGCCGTTTATTTTAACAGGTAGGTGCTTTTTGTACGACACTTTTGTGCTCTGAAGAGAAGTGATCAATTATGAAGCTTGGATGGTATGGTGCCTGAATTTTCGGTATCCTTTCTTAATTGTGCCTACTGTTTTTAATTTCTTTTAATTGGGACAAATATATGGGCTATGGCCTACAATCGTAATCCTTTTTCAGTTATAATAATTTTCTTTTCTTGTTTGATACAATTTTGCGCTATATGAAATCCGTTGTTGAGGAAATCGTACGATATCGGGAGAACCGTTGTGCGGAGGAATATGTCATATTTTATGTGCATTAAAGCATTGTTCTCAGATATCTGAGGTAGTTATATTTTAAGATACATGTTATTAGCATATATTTTACGATGATTTATCATATATATAATTAACTTTTTAAAGTGATCTGCTCAGTACATGATTTTGAAGTTGCCCATAAAATTAATTAAAAAGAAAATCATTTCATAAGAAAATCAAATCAATATGCTCTTTATCATACTTTTTTTTTCTTTTTCGTTATTCGAATAATAATCAAATTTTATTCATATTCTTCTAACTGTGTGCATGCTTTTTTGCCTCATCCACTGAGAGATTTGTAAGATGCCAGCAAAAAATTTACGCATTTAAAAATAAACACGCAAGATTCGAACTTCATCATTTTTAGCTACTCTTGTATGCATTTCTAATCAGTAAATCTAATATGTCTTGTGTAGCATTTGATACTAGAATATTCCTGTTACTGATCATACATTTCACGCTGGATAATCAGCAGCGAGAACCAGACATCAGTCTAATTAATCACTTCTATAGTGCAAAAAATCACACTTTACAAGAATATTTAGCATTTAACAATATCATATAGCTTTTATATTGCGTAATAAATTTCAAAGTTTAATTAAGCGTAATATCCTTTATAAATCATTACATTATCAATGAGTAGCCATAAAAAATTTTAAATTCTCGGATGCCCTGACAAATACTAACCGGAAGAGAGTCAGAATGTCAAAGCACTGACTTTCGATTGTATAGCCTACTGTAGGAATGGATGTTTTTAACCATTCAAAACAGGGATTAAATCGTAGGTACATGTCTGATAAGCTCTTCAGCAAAATATGCCCATAGTGTTATCAAATAAAAACCTGTGAATATGTACATCAATATATCTTAATTCAACCAATCATCAACCAAGCCTTGAGTAAGATCGAGCAATTCGTTATTAAAAGAAAGAGAATCAAAACATTGCCCCTCCACTATATTTCATATTTTTCATGGCTTATTAAAGTCAACGTCTCTTTAATAGACCCTTTTTCATTAAAAGCATTCCTGTATAAGGTAGTACTGATGACCCCAGGTGGTACGTAATGACCGCATTAGAACCCAGCTCTCACTTTCTTGCAACTCAGTCGTTCAGAAAAACATCTAATTTTAAAATTAACTGAAATTACTTTGAAAGTCTCCTCTGAAATCCCTCGTAATAACTATTCGGTTCCAGTTACTGAAAAACTGGATTCGTGTGTAGAAATAGTGGTACTTTTCTTTGACACTTAGAGCGAAACGGTCATAAACATATAGGTCAAAATAATGTAACTGCAACTGTATTCTCTGCTGAAGAAAGAAAGGAAAAAAAAATCTGTAATATTTTTGCTGGTATAAAAATCACTTTTTCTCTTGGTGTCACCCTTCCCCGTATTCCTGTATTCCGTTACACTTGGGCAGTAAAAAGAAAACTGTGGGGAGAAAAAATCCTAGAAAACCAGGATCCGACCGACACCTGGGTAGCCCATTAATGTTTTTACACCCTTCTGTTTTTTTTTTCCGGCTTTCGAGATATGATGTTCTGTATGCCACCCCGCATGCAACAGCTGAGAGATCTCGGGGTTATATGTGAGAACTCGCCGTTTTTATGCGTGTGAAATGCTAAACCCGAGACGTTTCCAGTCTGGGTCCAGCGCTTTTATTTGTTTACTAAGGCGATGAAGGAAAGTAGGGGGAAGGCAATATAGTGTCCATAGTTTTTAGACCGAAAAAGTTTCTCCGTGGGTAAAACAGACGAAATGATAAAAAAAACTGCTGCAAGTGTTACTAATAAAGATGTTTTTAAACTTCTAATTCTTTCCTCGGTTCTGTCTACTGAAAAATGAAAGGCCTTTTGCAGCAGCCTAAACGTAGATAAAAATGAAAAAACTCATCTACTATCCTAAAAACTACCTTAATCGCTACATAAATTGCCATCATCTTAGAAAAGTTTTGCTTGCATTGTATTTCGGTTATCTTTTGCAATGTACTGTCAAAATGATAATTGGTAAACGTATTCTCCTTTTGTTTCTAACTCAATTTTTATCTTTGTGGGAACATTGTCTATTCTTTTGTAATACTGTAATTAATATATATATATATATATATATCCACACACACACACACACACACATATATATATATATATATCATACACTAATTCGAAAGACTATAGATTATATAAGTCGATTCTACATTTGGTCATTATATAAAATCTTAGTGTAAGGTAAAATACTTCTTAGAAACTAATTTGATGCATCACGTGCAGTGAAATAGCGAAACAACGGTATTTTGGTACTAAGTTATATACAGAGTGATTTTTTTAAAACTGACACTACTCAGAGCCATCTGTAGCTCGATCAATCAGTCGGAATTCCACCAAAATTGATAGAGGGACTAAGAGCGACATGGGAAAGAGTTTCCGTGATAAAAAAAAATAGTTCCAAAAGTCGTCGATAGGGTAAGATATGGCGCTGTTGTTGTTGGTGCACCCGAGAATTTGCATAAAAGGCAAGTAAAACATCCAAATACAAATTCACGACTATGTAGTCGACAACAGCGCCAGTATTTAGGGCTATAAAGATAAGGGATGAATACCGAAAAAGTTGCAAGCAGACAAATGAATAACAAGGAAATTTCACTGCAAAACCGCTTTATGCAGCAAATTCACTTCTCCCTCCTTCAATGTGACCACAGTCCTGGTGGACGACACATTGCATCCTGAACACTACGTTCTCAACGGCCAAGCGTAACATGACACCAGGAATGTTCATCAAAGTCCGGGATATGTTGTCCTTTAGGGCCGCTAAGTTCGAGACACCGCCAAGATACACCTTAGACTTTAATTAACCCCACAGAAAAGTGTTACATGGGTTAGGTCCGAGGGGAGCAAGGTGGCCATGCAAGTGGAAAAAAACGACTGATGACCCTTTCTTCTGTAAATCGAAGGCGCAACAGATTCCACACTTTGCAGCCCAAAATACTGGCACTGCTATCGACTACGTAGTCAGGAATTTGCATTTTGATGTTTTACTTGCCTTTTATGCAAATTCTGGGGTGCTCCGACAACAACAGCGCCATATCTTCCCCTATCAGCGACTTTTGGAACTTTTTTTTGCACAAACTATTTCCCATGTCGTCTTCAGTCCCTCAATCAATTTTCGTGCTATTCTGGCTGATACATCGCGCTACATATGGCTCTGAGTAGTGTCATTTTGAAAAAAAATCACCCTGTGTGTGTGTGTGTGTGTGTGTGTGTGTGCGCGCGCGTGTGTGTGTGTGTGTACGCTTAGTGCAATTTCTTTATAGCTCGATATTGCAGGTAAGTAGGATTCTGACCATTACAAGAATATTAAATACTCAGAATATATGCAGATGGGAGTGAAGTGGGAAAGTTTAGACCTGATACGTGAAGATACTATTTTCTTAGGTTCACAGTTTCTGTGGAACGTAAGAGTAATACAAAGCAAAAAATTAAGCTCATCTGTTAAAATTCATTGGAAAGTAAATCCTTATTTCTTGAAGAATGGGAGTAGATATTTCAAAATTTCCCAATTTATAATTTTCGGTGAGAGAATGGTATATTCCAAACTTATAATTATATTATTAAAACAAAAATACTATGCAAGACAGCTACATTTTCTAAGGACTCCCCTTCAAGGAAGACTGATAAACCTCTATCTTCTAATGCCTACAAACTCGCTATGGCAAAATTAACCTCATTTACTACTAGAAATACAACCCCTTTCAACCCCTCCAGTTCTTTGCACCTTAGGGTCTTCTTGTGGCGTTCCTATTAAATAAATTCCCAAAGAAGTACTTAACGGGAACCCTCGGTGGTGAGAGGTGGGGGTTGCCCTCATTTCCAGCAGAGAGTGTACGGTGATGGGGTTAACTGTTTACTTTAATTCTGATCGAACATTACAGAATACAGATGAAAATATCTATGAATTGTGTTTATACGCAAATATGGGTATCATCCGGAGATTTTATTCATTTATGCGGTATTCATTATGTACGGTTATGTGGCCTAATCATTATAAAATGGTATGAGGCATTCCTCAGAGGACAAATGTACAAGACTAATATACCATGAATTGTAGGATATACTGAAGAAAAGAGAACTGTGGATTTTATTTCACAAAGCAAAAAAAAAAAGTTTCATTGCCAAATGTAACGTTTGCGCATTACACAAATACACAATATGATAACCAGAGATGCAGAAATCTAAAAGATTACAATTACACTCAAAATAAATATACTCTTACAAGTAAGTAAAAGTAGTTACATACACAAAAATAAATATTCCTTCTTATTTTCGATTTTATAAACAGAACAAGTTTTTGCTGTTGGGTTGAGGTCCGAATGGCTAGGGCACTAATCTTCAGAACCTGAACTCGCAGGTGTTTGTGGCCCCTCGGAATCGGCTTTAGGCTGTAGTTTAACTCTCATCTTGAAAAAGATGTGACCATAACACTTCAAACCAACTAACTTCCTAAGTTGTTGTTTTGAGGCTTTGTACTTTATTGCTTCGGAATTAAAAATTTAAAAGGACTTTATATTAATAATTTTATAATAATTTCATTTCATATACACCAAAAAAAAATTGCACTTCACATCAAAATTATAATCTAAAAAGGGAGAACTTAAAGCAAAGTCTGTTATGAGTCCCATCTTGGCTTTTTTAAAGTTTTTAAGGGAGAAAAGTTAATCGGAATTATAAGTGTAACACTTAATTACTAGTCGCCCACACCGTATAGTTCTTAGCGTCACGAGCTTCAACGTGGTGTGCTGGGGTTCAAATTCTGACAAAGCCATAGATGTTCTTGAGATGCCCCCTCATAGGGAGTGATGTTGGTTCACCTACAAGGTACTCCCATAACAAAAGAAGCCAACAAATTTGCGGTTTATAATGCGTGAATGTCTAAAGACAATAACCAACCGGGTTCGAAAATAAAAACATTTAATTATTAATGATGATAACTAGGGATACGCAATTTTCGTATTTACGAAATAGATGCGAATAAATGCGAAATTTGCCGATATGAGCGAATAAATGCGAAAAATATTTTACTACTTTTTGGCGAAAACTCTGTGATAAAAGGCTTTTTAAATGAGGTAATAATAGTAATAATTTATTAACATAATTGCTTATCTAAGACCATCCATGGTCTTTAACTGAGAGATCTCACTCTCGAAATTTGCTTATTATTTATTGCTAAAGACTTTAGGAAGAGAACGTGGAGACTACTACAATGTTAGCTTTTAACTGAGAATTTTGATACTTACCTAACCAAGTAAGTAAAATTGGATTTTTTTTTAATAAATTCGAAATTTTTTAATTTATCCATACATACATGCATACATACATATACATATACATATATATATATATATATATATATATATATATATATATATATATATATATATATATATATATATATATATATATATATATATATATAAATTAGGAATAAATGCAAAATTTTATATATTGTAAATATTTTTTGAGAAATTTCGATATTTTTTGTGCGAAATTTACGTACCCCTAACAATAACTCATAGGCCAACAACTGATGCTATACAATTAAAAGAGAAGTTTGATGTCTTTATATCTATGTACCTCATCACTAAAGCTTAGCAACACGTCGTAAACACACTACGTATTTGTAAAATCTGGGGACAAAACAGACCACCAGATTTATGCAGTGTTCCTCAAACTACTTCTGATTTTAAGATACACGATAACTAGCTGTTAACTATAGACACAATATTCAGATAATAGAAATAATTTATTTCTGATCACACCTATGGTATCCCAGCATTCAAGCAGATGAATGGAGAGGCAATTTTTGGAGTATTATCAGGAAGTAATACCACAGTATCTACACACAGAAAAAAGAAATGAAGTACAAATAGAGAGAAACACAATACACATAAAATTCAGAATTGTAATAAAATGACGTAATCTTCGAGCAATTGGAGAAATTAATTTATCAACTATCTGATTCGCATGGCCATTTTATTCCGTAAGAAAATTTATATACATATGTATAATTCAAACTTGAATAATTATTTCGCAATTTAATACAATTTTGAATTTAAAAAATTGAACCGAAGTATTTCTTTTTGCTTAAATACTATCCTAACAAAATAGTTATTCTTTTAACTTAACCCTTGTATCTTTCTTAGTATAAAGTAATTTATGTGTAAATTTATGTGTAAAGAAAAATCTAGTAACGTTATTTAATTAATCAGCATCACTGAAATAATTCGTATGTAGGCATGTAACAAATCTGTATAATGTCGACGACTTAAGAGTCATTATTGCTAGTTGCATTAAGCGCAATACCTAAACTGAAGCGCGATTGCATTATCAATTTGATTTCAGTTTCCTTGATACATTACAGACTCTTATGGGATAGATGCAAAATAAAAACGTAAAATTATCTTAGAATTTATCCTTAAAAACTTTGTTTCCTTTGTCTGCAACCGCTATTTACGGTTAATGACTAGTCCCTAAAGGGTGAGAAGTTTTCCCTCCATCCCTTCGGAAAATGGGAATAGGAAAGAAAATTAGACTCTCCCCTTGGGCTCTGCGGAGGGGCGAAGTTTGATTACTAAGTACAGATTAAAAGGACCAGATGAGAGTGTGCAGGAAATTGGGTGTTCTTTAACAAGGCCATAAGTTTCCGAGAACACTCGTTGGCAGCTCTCGTTTTGAAAGCACCGCTAATAGATGTGCCAAAGTAGTCGCTTGCGAACCAACCGAGAACTATGAACACACTTACGGGCATAGAGGGATCTTATCCTAACCAAGTTATAGTGAGAACCAAGTTTACAACATTACCGATAATCGAAATGATGCGACCCACGCATATTTTGCGGCTTGTTAAGGATGATCCTGTCTAGGTTCCATGTGGTAATATCCGGTGTGATTTCGATTACCCAGCCTGGTTGTTTTTATGGGGAAACAAACAGTGCATTTGAGAATATGTGGATAACGATTTGGATGGTTGCGTTCTTCTCTTGCTGTTGTTGATAATTCTTTGTTTGTTTGTTTCGGCTGGAATAAATTGAAAAGGACTTGTCATAAACGAAACCTATAGGTTCAAGGTAATAACTCAAATTACATAAATGCTGCACATCATATTAATATTTATGTTCCTCAATATATTTTTCAGGGAAACCTATGGGTCGGTATTCAAACAATGCCTATTATTATGGTAAAGCTTCCAATTTTTTTTTCAAAAACAGAGACTAAATAGCTCAAAGTACGGCGGCAAAAAATTAATAAACATTTATTCATGTATGTTCAAAAATATTCTGTGAAAAAAATATAAAGTTCCTATATTAAATATTCAAAATAATATACACCCGTTATGACGTTTAATTCTTGTACATTGTAAAGCTAAAATTATCTGTGGGTTTGTAATTTTATTGTGTGCGTGGGGGTTGGGGGGATTGTCCAGCATTGCAGCAGGTTCACCAAACCCAACATATATGTGACCATTAGGTTCAACCTGTCAGCCTTTTATCTAATTTTCTTCAATGGTGAAACCGCATTTATAGCTGGACAGACGAACGAGAGTCAACTCGATCTGTTGACAGGCCGAGTTTAAAGGCCAACACCATTGAATATTGGCTTGTTCATGTTATTTTCTTATATTTGTTTATTTATCTTTTTTTATAATTTACCAGATTGTCCGACACTTCTGGTTTTGTTTGCCATCTTGATATTTGGTCGCACTCTTTGACTAAGGATCCATTCTCGTTTTTTCATCAGTCGAGCGCCACTATAGCAACCGACTGGTGTCTCATATAGGATCCTCAGATCTGTAGACAAGTACACTGTGCAGATATATTATCCTGTTGGTGTGGGGAAAACTCTCATTTTACAAGTTTACCTCCTCACAACCTTTTATGCACTATTTTACACGTTAAGAGAATATTATTTGCATCGAAACTTTTATAGCATCTTTCATCTCGTGCACTTCGAACAAAAAGATGCTGTCGAATTTCTGAGATAATCTTGTTTCTGTATGTCTTCATCCATCTACATGTTAATTTGAAATCCCCCTTTGACGTTCTGAGATATTTTAACCGAAAACCAAACATTGAAAAATAGTAACACGTTCTACCAATAAAGAGAGGACTCTTCCTGTATCTTAAAGTAAAGTTCCTGTATCTTAAGAGTCGAAAAAGCGCATCGCTGTCGAAACAGGAATCAACCCATTCCGGAATTCATTCCTAATTCATTTTACACCCCCTGCGAAAAACCTAATAAACTGCCGAAAATCGCACAGGAGCCCTCGCCGAGGTCTCTGCCCCTGCCAGCCCCCCTTCTTGATTACTCAGGTGATGAGTGCACCCCACCCTTCTCTCCTCCCCTGCATCACGCAATGTCCGATCACACCTGGCTACTTCCCACGCCTTTTTTTTCTCTTTTCCTTCCCTCTACGCACCGATTCCCCCTTCAGACGTCATAGCGCGGAAGTTCCTTGGCCTATCTGTCCCGTTTTTCTGTTTCTCTAGATATGGCTTTGCTCCTGGATTATTGTTTTCACCCAAGAGCACAGAATAGTGTTCTAAGAATTAGTTGCGTCTACCTGAACGGAACTGACCCTTTCGATCTGAATAGATAGAATTTATACCCACATACACGCATTTATTACTCTCAAAAAAATTTTTAGGAAGATTTTTAATACCAAAACTTACATAGTTAAGCGCAGATCGCAGCACTTTCCTATGTAAGACGGAAAGTGTAGAAAAGTTGAATCTGAAAGCAAACATATAAAATCAAACTAAGCTTACCAGGGAGAACTAGTTGAAAACTCCTTTTTCTCTAGTAATCCTAATTTGATTTGTGGTCTTCATTTTGTTTTCAGTTTCAACTTATTTTTCACTCTCTAGTTCTATATCTTTGAACTGAGCCTGAAACTAACGCATGAAAGAAAACTATATTAAGATGCCAGAAAATTCAAGTTTCGTGATAACATCTGTTTATCTATAGAGCCTACATTGTCATTAAGCGATAGATTGTTTCTGAAATAGGTGATTTATAAGGCAAAAAATACGTTTAGTATAAGCACACCTCATCCCACTTTTTATTGCCTTTATCGTTAGGGAGAATAGACCATTATTTCAATCTTTAATTTTATTACATGAAATGCTTCTAAAACACACAGGAATATTATCAAAGTTTATGGATTTCATTAACGTACATTTGTATCAAATATGTTCATAATATATATGTTCGTGTTTCGCAGTATACAGTGTTTCTTCTATTTTCAGCTTTAAATTTGACCTTTAATTAATAGATATAATTAAATACGAGCAAGAGCCGTATAAAATTTTCTCTTTTACAATAAGTTAAAAATTATCCAAAATCAATACAAGTGCAAACAGCACATTTTTTTCCTTAGCGGCAAGGATAAAGTGAAAGCTCCCTAGAAATTTAATTTTTTTGACTTAATATTCAGATAATTGTCATGACTTTTAGCTGTTGAACCTTACTACTGTCTTTTAACTGGTAAACAGCAGTAAAAGTGTAATTCTATATTTATTAAGTATCTCTATTTTTAAGGTATGCATTGAAATAACTGGGTCAGTGTTTGGGCAGTCGCAAGCAGTGAACAGATGAAGGGGCAAACTGATGACATACCTACATCCAAATGATATATTTTTTAATCCGACAAACTTAACTGGACATTTTTTAACGATTGGCTTTAAAAGTACTGTAAAATTTCATCACATTTGAGGTTTGGTTTAATCACAGTGATCTTGCAAAGAGGCAAGCATATTACTGACCAAATACATTACTTGGGATGTTCGATATTTAGAATGGGATGTTCGATATTTAAGAAAAAGATGCGACTCCGACCACCAATGTTCAATGATTATAACTCGAAGCTTTTGACAACTTATTTACATAAGAGGGATTTTTAAAAAAAGGCCAATCTCCCATTTTTTTCCTAAAAAGGTTTTACCTATGTTTCGTCCTGGAACTATCTAAAAAGCATCAGGAGGAATGTTAGGTTGCATTTAAAAAATATTTCTGAAAAAAAAAGAGCTTCGCGAACGAAAGAAAAGAAGGCAGATCTCGTCTAGAACGGGGAAACATTCAGAGCCTCTCTACCTCGTGTCCCCCGATGTCTCGAACAACAGCAACTGGCTATTCTGTTTGGAGAGATAACTTCTCTGTGACAGGAATAAGGCATGTCCCAGTGGGTGATGCAAATGCCTGTTAAACCGGCAGACGTCACTCGAAAACAGCGCGACCCCTGTTGCACGCGGTCCTCCTTCCATCGACTTCCGATCCGGCAAATGTTCGATTTCCGTTGAGAACTTGTTTTTTTTTTTCTTACTGAGGAGGCACCTTCAAAGCGTCGCGGCACTTTGTGCAAGGTACTTGCCCACTACTAAAAGTTTATTCTGAAATTTTCTCAAACAAACGGAACAAGTTCCTTACCGCTGAACTTCTCCTCAATCAATTTAGACCTTTTGAATCACTCGGAATTTATATTAAGCATAAAAGACGGCGTTTTGATAAATTCCGCTTCTTTCGTTGAGGGGGGGTCCGGGAGGAGGTGGAGAGAGTTCGATTCAGAAAGGGGGAGGGCGAAATTAATTTGTGTACTTTGTTGGACTGCCTTTTGTAGTGGCGAATCCCAAAAAGCGGAGGGGAAGGGTTATTGTGTAAAAGAAATGTCGCCTTTTCTTCGGAGTTGTTTGCTCAAAGTGAACCTCGAGCGTAAATCGGAGTTTGGAGATCCGGGGAAAACGGGATTTTGCGAAATGTCCTGAACGAGAGGCTTTTTAAGAAGTTGCTCCCCTATTCTTTTTTAAATTTAACATCATACATAACAGCCGACAAATATAATGGTTTCTGTGGGCATGTTTGAAGCAGGACTTGCAGGACTTTAATTTAAGAACTCACATAAGAAGAAAATTATGAACCTCGCTAGCACGTTAATTGAAAACATCACCTTTAAGTAATTAATAGTGTTACGTTTCCTTTAGTAACTCTCATTACTACATATACACTTTTACTTCCACGGACTCTTATTTCCAAATGAATGACGTTGACTGAATCCCGATTAGAGCTCCTAAATATTCAAGCTGACTCGCGAGCTTACATATATCTAAAACTCGCCGAAAACACAAGCCACACACGTATGTCACTATTTCGACGCCAGTTTACAAAACAGCAATGTTAAAAATTTCCCATTTGACAATAATCGAATGTAAAATGGAGTCAAATTCGGGAAGTATACTTCACGAATTCGATTATCTTTCTTTCGAAGCTAATGCATTCCACACGTACATGTCCGTGCATAATTCGTGCAAGATCTTTATAAGTGTATAAGTGGCATATTTTTCACGCGAACTATTTGTGGGCCATTAAATATACTGGAGGTATCAACCGAGTTGGAGGATGTAGACTGGCATTTAATTTGAAATTTCCCTCTCCAATGAGCTTTGAAAACTCAATGAAAGGCATCAGTTTAAACAAAAAGGTACTATTAAAGAAAAATCTCCCCCAAAAAGATAGCTTCTTTAAGTTTCAGATAAAAATAGTGAGACTTAACTTGACAGACTGTGGGTAACAAAATGCCGAAAAACGCCAGCTCGGATATTTTGAAACCTGATTTACAAAGGAAAGCTCGTATGTATCAGAGATAGGCGAAATCGATCAGATATATATTAAGTTACAAGACTATGTATTCTGGATGATGATATCTCGTATCCGCCAAAAGTAGCTTTTCATGATTATGTCTGATTCTAAAATTAGATTTTACCTTTTGTTTAATTCCTTTGCATATCAAAGCATACCTCTTAGCAGTCACAGAAATTTGGTTGTTAAAGAGTAAAATTCCGGTACTCTGACCGCTTGCAAGAGCTTTACCCACTGCTCTGCGCCATAATTTTTGCTTCTGGAACCTCAGCCGGTTTGGTGGAGAAAAGAGAGAGAAAGAGCTGCCAGGTCCACACAAAATATTCTTTGCCAACGAAAACCTTCATAAATTTCAAAACGATTCGGAAAAAACGCCGACTTTGAGCGATGAGGGCCCGATGAGGTGTCAAAAGCCCCGCCATTACCGGGAAACTCCGCGGGGCCGTGAGCGATTAAGGCCCCAAATTAATGGCTTTCATTACCGCTGATTATCCGAGAGGCCCCCACCAATTGAATCACCGTGCCGCCATTCTTTTACTGAAATCTGCTTCCACTCTTTGTGCTTTTTTTCCCCCTCTTCCTCCGTTTCCTTCTCTCCTCTCTCTCCTTCGTGCTCAGTTCGTAATTATAAACTCCCGGAAGAAACAATGAAGGAAAAGGGTCGCTCCAGCAGCTAACTTAAAACTGAGGGCTTTCGATAATTGCGCTCCAAGTTCTGGTCTGTAATGCGGTCAACTCGGGAAAACACTGTTTCAGGATTAACCCGGCGATTGCTGCTCTTAGTATCTCTGCATGGGACGGTTCCAGTTATTAATTACAGTCACTATGTCATAGCAATATTTACTGCTGGGTAGTCTTGATCTAGTTTTGTAATAAGAGGAATAATAAATGAACTAATTCCATATGCATATATGTCATCACAGTTATGTCATATCACCGTCATGCATGCATATTAGATAAATGGAAATACTGGGAAGTAAAAGTGTATATGTAGTAATGAGAGGTACTGAAGGAAACGTAACACTATTAATGACTTAAAGACGATCTTTTTTCAATTAACGTGCTAGCGAGATTGAAGCACAATAAAGTAAAACGTATTCTTAAAAATATATGATAGAGGAATAATATTTTGGTTAATGATGAACATAATTTTCTTCTTATGTGAGTTCGTAAGTTAACTCAAGTCCTGCTTCCAACGATGCCCACAGAGACCATCTTATTTGTCGGCTGTTGTGTATGATTTTAAATTAGTCTAGATATAGTTTTCGGGACTTTTGCTCTATAAATTTCCCATCTTTCCACATATATATATATATATATATATATGTGTGTGTGTGTGTGTGTGTGTGTGTGTAAGGATTTATTATGCGGGGCTAACCGTAAGAAACTTTAAAAGGGGGTTTGCTAGAGAAAATGGGAATTATCAGTTAAATTCTACTAATTAACGAGGTATCGGAAAAGAAGCATCGCGGGGAAAATAGATAATAGGGTTGGATCTGATTGACAGCATAGCTTCACCCCAGCCTCATCTCGAGTGCATACGTAAGACCCCTTGGGTGCATGCGCAGTAGTTCTAGAAGCTTGGGACAAAGTATTGAAACGTCAGAGACAATGTAGACTTCGATGTGAGCACACCACTTTGCGGTGCGGCCCAGAGTTTTAATGGAATAAGAAATTTGGTTTGTTGGAATTTAAGTTTTAGGGATTGATTCGTAAAGCATTAATATCAATTATTGGAGCTGAGCACCTGAATTTGATTTAATAAATATATTTCAGAAGATTAATTGGTTTGGTGTTTGTTGCCACTCGCCATATCTGACTGCTGGTAGAAGAAGATGGAGGATTTTTGGGAGCTGACGGCAGTTGTAAATTTAAGAGGAGTTTGGACTACATAGTAAATTATGGGAGTGAATAACAAGTCCGATATATATATATATATATATATATATATATATATATATATATGTGTGTACACACATATATGTACACACATATATATGAAAAAATTTTGTGCGCCTTTTATCTGATATTGAGCTACCAGACCTATATAAGCAGATAAAAGAAGTCTAAAATGAGGTACAGTGACACTTACAGAAAAAGTCTAGCAAGAATTTCAAAACCCATTTCCAGGTTACGGTTACAGAGGAAATATGCTATTTTGCTTATGTTATGTTTACTATAGTTTTCGTATTTACAACTACTGATTCATTAACTCTCTACCCAACGATCGTTTCCGATGCATTTGAAAAGATTTGGTCAGATGGTTATTTTTCTCTTCAGCCTTGTTTACTTTGGTATAAGGTTGAGTTATATACTTAAATACAAATTGTGAAATAACAATACCAAATAGAATTAATTTAGGCCATATTAAATTACGAATGTTAGTATTTAATTATTAAAGGGGTGTATTCAAATAACTATAAAAGCAATTTTGGTTGCCCACTCGTTCACATATATGCATGTGTTCAGTTTGTATATCATATAAAATACAACATCTGATTTTATTACTTGACATGACAATATCATTTGGAAGCGACTTGAACATATTGAAAAAAAATTATTTTAATCGATCTGTAAATCATTTATTATGTTCGTTCAATACCCAACATTTGATAGTAAAATTGTGTTGCATATCTGCTTTTATAAACGGGAAACTTTAACGAAAATCCTTAAAGGTGTGCGGGAAAATTGGTGGCTTGATGGAAGTGGGGGAAATTTCATCCACTGCAGTCAAGTTCTAATGGTCATACCTACTTACGAAGAAACGTTTCGTGTGTTTAATAAAACTTTTACTTAAGGATGCCATGTATTAACCCTATTGGATTCGCTCACCTCAATGTTAGGCATGGAGAAAATTTGCCTACTATTCACAGTTACATAAATAAAAACAGTATTTTCAGATCCAATAAAAAAGGTGTTTTCTGATAGCCTGAACTTTTCTGCACCTTGTAACATGATTCATTTTATAAATTGCATCCACCAAAGGAATTGATGAGCGTTTAAAACACACTTTACCAGACTTTTATTCCTGGATAATTTAAATTTTAAAATATCATTTGCATAAAAAAGAAAAATGCCCCAAGGTGTAAAATTTCCGTTTCTATTACGGAGTACAATTTAAAAAAAAAATCTTTAAATCCAAGTCGGCAATCCTTGGACACATTTTCTCCATAGGTTATCACTGAAGTGACCGAATCATATAGGGTTAGTACACAGCAGCCTTAAGACAACACTGTTGCAACATTTTCGTTCAGGGCTTAAAAAGTTGAATTAAATTAAAATTATTCTTTATTTTAATTCAGGGACTTTTTAAACTTTGAACGAAAAATATTGGTTTTTTGACGTAAACTTATAAGGAAAATTTTTTATGCTCATCAGGAATTTTATGCATGTTGTTAATATCAAAATCATGACAAGAATTTAGATTTCATTATTGTTGCTTTTAATAATTCCAAAAAGATCATTTAAGGACGACACACATAAAACTCTAAAAAATTTAAAGATAATAATTTCCTCCTTTTTGCCTGATTCTGAAAAAAGAACGAAAATAAAAGTTTTAAGAAATACTATAAAAATTCTTTCATTTATAAATACTTAACGTACGATAAAAAATTTCTGAATAACGAAATTCCATTAAACATAAATATTAGTAATTACTGTTAAAACAAAAAGATACTTTAAAGCATAAATAATTATGAATAATCATGAATTAAATGTTTTAAAGTTATGACGGAAGTCTTTGAAAAAGTTGAATTTTTTTAGCATGCAAACAAAAAAAATCTCAGTTTATACATACTATGCCGAAATAAAGTTACATTTTCTCAACCTTGCATCATAAAATAAAGCGAACAATGACCGTGAGGAATCAGAATCTTGGATACATTTGAGGACACGTAGGAGGTGAAAATTTAGAATGCATCAATCTGCAACATTCTGCCATTTCCTCGTCGTTTCTGAATGTTTCAACCCCGCCAATACGCTTCTTCCTAATGAGTAAAATACATGGCATCCCAGTGACGTCACAAACAGGCTCATAAATAAATTTTAAAAAATCTCCACAAAGGACTCGAACTTCATTCTCCTCATCTTTTTTGCATTCATTTTAACCCACTTTATTTAAACCCACATTTCCGAATTTCATCACCACCACATTTTCCAGGGCGCTGGAGCCATGAATTTCCGAAAAGGCAGAAACCGCCGAGAGGTTGAAAAAAGGGGAGGAATAAATATAAAAAAAAAAAAGTTACGCCAGCTGGCGAACAATTAATTGGCTGTGGCCTTAACGCCAGCTGACTGCCGCGCCATCAATCATAGAAGCCAGGGGGCGCTCGCGTTTCTTGGAGATCGGTGAGTCTGCAGGCTCTAGGCTAGGCAGTTTCTCAGCAGGGCACAATTGAGAGCTTATATGAAGCGTGGGTTATTTTATCAAGTGCATACAGAGCTTTGAAAACTAAATAATAATTGAGGTCAGAAAATGTTAATGATGTTTGTGTAAGTTCAAGCATGACAGCTTACATTACAGTTACAGAGCAAAAAATTTTATAGGTATAATGCAAATCCATGAACAGGCGATTTACTTTCAAAAGTGTTTTATATCAATTGAAATACAAAATAACATCTTTCACTTGGAAGAAACGTGTTAAACGGACATTTTGTCTATCATATCGTAGTATTAACAATTTTGTTAACCATTAATTTTTAGCTGTAGTTTTCGGGGAAATGTCAAGTTTTGAGACTTTAGATACCGGAAAAAACGTAACACTTCTCCATTGTTTGTTTCTTGTGCAATTAGTCACAGCTTATTTTTATTTTCCTATAAAACTATTGGGAGTGAAGTAACTGGTGGATGTTCTTTATGTATGCTCTTTTAAAATGTGCATCAGTTAATCAGAACTTCCCTCCTAACGTTAATCTGTTGGGATTTTTCTCTCATTATTTTTCTAATCACAGATTAGTAAATGCATGTTTCTGAATTCCTTTATCTGATACGAAAGTATACTCGCAGCTTATAAAATTTTTAATTTTTATACCGTTAATTTTTTAACGTCAATTACTGACGTCCGTCGCTATGAAATTAAAACTGTTTCTTGAGACAGTGGTTCTGTCATGTTACTGAGAGGATGTTGGGAGCAAATTTAGAGACGTGGGGACTTATTTCTTAAGCTTAAAATTTACCACAATGAGGGATCAGTGATGTCATGCCTGGGAAAAAAACTGGATTCCTTACATTAAAAAGATTTTTGAGAAACACGCAATGCTTAAGGTAGTTTTCTGTAAAGTCACTGATGCAATGACGTGTAAAAAATATAATAAAATGGATATCATCCCTTTTTTTACTTGAAGCTTTGTTGTCTTCAATTCGAAATTGAGCAATTGTTTAGGCATGCATTTCCGTAAGACAGGAACACGCAGCATGTCTTATTTAAACACTTGAAGAAGCAAATGGCATTCTGCCCTTTTCGTAAAACTTTTTTCCCTCTCGAAACGCTTTGCCCTTCGTTTGCTCAAATTCGTAATGGAAATGCATGTCTAAACAACTGCTCCATTACAAATTGATTATGATTGAGCTTCCCGTGTAAAATGAATGCCATCCTTTTTCTGCCCTTTGTTTTTCACGTGGTTGCATAAGTGACGTTGTAACAAACTACCTCATTTGTGCCATTGAAATCTGAAGACGGCTTAGCTGCGTGCGTGAAACAGATGGCATCCGCTTCTCTGCTTCTTTTACTACGTAGTTGCATCACTGGCGTTGCATGATACTGCCTTAGTTGAATTTTACAACGGACGTTACACCCTCCAATTTTTCAAGAATTTTGATTGAACATGTCATGTGTAACTGCCTTATTTTCATATGCAGAACACAAAATCCAAAAAGGGCGTTCGATAATCTTTGATTATAGAAAAATTGTCCGTAGCCTGAACGCGAAGGCTGAAAGCGTACGAGGTCAACCGACGCGCCACTTTCTAAAATGCGTGACTCTTATAGGTTGTAATAGAACCTTAATAAATTGATGCGTGCATGTGTTGGAGCAAGCAAGGAAACATAGAGAATTAGCCTTTATCATACATTTATTCGACAATACTAAAAATTATTTTAAAGTGAAATTAATAATAGAATAAGGTTCTCTTCATATTATCACTTATTACACAAGGAATCAGAAGCAGAGACAAAATATTCACTCAAAGCAATTATTTCTAGGATCTTTCGGGAGGCACTTGCTACTGTTGAAGAATACAGTAATGAAGGATTTCGTTGACAGGTGCCCACATCAGGTCATATTCATCATCATCATGTCAGATTCCAGGAACTTCCGCTAGACTCCGAGACAGCTCAATCGGCACTCTATATCGTCAGAGCTCCAGGGAACATCAAACGAAATCTGTCGACCTTCTTTCGTTTTTTTTCTTGGAGGGGCTGTTGTCCGTTTACCGGGGCCATTTTGGCCCGCACCTTTTTCTCTCATTGGGCAGTGGGTTGCCTTTCTCTTAGCAGTTCCTGCCCCAATTAGTCCCTTATTTCACTGCTAATGTTCACAGTCTACCAAGTACCTCTCACCATAATTTTCATTTGGGTTTTAAACCACTTTAACCATTATTTGAAAGCTTTATTGTGGGCCATAAAATAAGGTCACCATCTATCTTGCAACATTTATAGTCTTTTGATCGCTATCAATGGCCACACAGACAGCTTTTCTTTTACGCCACCATAGTGTCCCTCAAGTCTTTATTTATTATTTGCCCCTGGAGTTGTTATAAGAGTTTTATTATTGACCGTCTCTCGACCACACATCGCGGTGAATTATAACATTCAGCGCTTCTACAACTGTGTTTCTTCCATCATTCGATACTGACCATCCCTTTCTGTCTCTTTCCAGCCTGCAAACGGAAAGAAGAGCAACAGCAGCAGCAGCCAAAGAACCCCAACACGCCCAAGAAGCCGCGATTGGTCTTTACCGACCTGCAGCGCCGCACCTTGCAGGCCATTTTTAAGGAGACGAAGCGACCCTCCAAGGAGATGCAGATCACCATCTCGCAGCAGCTTGGCCTCGAGCTCAGCACGGTGGGCAACTTCTTCATGAACGCGCGGCGCAGGTCGCAGGACAAGTGGCAGGACGGCGGCGGCGACGAGGGCGTCAAGGGCAAGGGGCCCTCGCTCCACCTCCACCACCACCACGCCCACCTCAACGGACACCACCACCACCCCAACCTACTCCACCTGAGTCCGACGGCCAACACCTCGTAGTGGGAGAGACCCTCCGCTTGCCTTCTCTGTGGACAACCACCGCGCACTCGAAGCCGAGATGCTGCTGTACACATTCAATGAAAAAATAGCATGCGCGTCTTAAAGACGAGACAGGGGACACGCTCCACGCTAGCCGTGTCGAATACTTGCCACGCTGCCGTGCGTGGCCCTCTTTTTTAAAAAAAACATGCCCGAGATGGCTCGAGGAGCGATGCCACAGCTCTTGTCTACTCTGCAGTCTGCAGTTTTTTCGTTCTTAACAAGGGAATTGCTCGATAAAAGACTGCCATTGCCTTTTAAATACCCACTTACGTAAACTGGAAATCACGATGTAGGGAAAATTGACACAAAATTTATTTTATTTTATTTACACACACCACGTAATCACTAATCCTCTCAAATGTGTCTACGTATAAAGACCATGTATCATGTATATAAAAAAATTAAATGATTTAAGATCTTTTTTTAAAAAAAACTAAATTTCTAAATTTGAAACGTGTTTGGCTTTTGATATCCAGTCGAACCCCGTTATAGCGAACCCGGTACATAACTAACTCACGGATAAAACGAACGAAAATTTTGGTCCCGACATTTTCCTATTGTACGTAATTTAATTAGTATTGTGTCACTTTAATGTCATCGATTTTAGTCGATTTAATTCATTAATGATCATTTTTAATAGATTTTTATCATTTTTTTAATACATCATTACTGAATACACATTGCACACTAGTGATAATACACACTAGTGAGTTATACATTTTGTGAACTCTAGCATTTTTCTTAACGGTTCGGATATAGCGACAAAACCTTTGGTCCCTTGAAGTTCGTTATAACGGGATTCGACTGTATATGAGAAACTTGTAGTTCTATTGGCTTGAATCTGAATATCTTCAATAAAGTTTAAAAAATATTTTCTGAAGTTTTTTCAAAGAATAAAAAATATTTTAATACGCTTACACAAAGAAACAGCTTTTCTTTCCTTTTTAATATGCACCCAATCATAAAATGTAAATCGGAGTACAGGGGATCTAAAATTTAAAACGTTATACAAAACATTTCAGCTTCTGAAAAGAAAAAGTTGAAAGTAAATGGAATTTTGACAGGCAATTTTACGCATAAGACAAACCAGTGGTAAAAGTCAAGAAAACAGCCCTCCTCTAACTGCTTACAAACAGTTAGACCAATGTGAATAGATCCATAAGCTTTGCGAATCAGAGCGGCTCGGGAACTCTGGCATCCTCCATTATCGTGTCCATGGGCAATCAACAAGTGCAACTGGTTACCACTTGACCAATTTGACTTCTACGGAAACTGTACAGTCAGTATTATACACATTCATGAAAACTTTTCAACATAGGTGTAGTCCCTAGTTTCAAACTATCGCTGTAGAAATGGCGAGCTAGTCTTAGAACGTTAAGCGAGAGGAAACAGAATTTGTAAATTGGAAAATTTGTACTGAATTAATCTACTGTCACACGCTTAAAAAGTGTCAAACGCGCGGTTTTATTCTGTGATACAAATTTTAGAATTATTTTTTACTCATTTCATTATACATTTTGCTCAGTTTACATTCTTTGTGATAGAGTGTTTATATTTATATATATTTTAATTGAAACACACTGATTATTTATCCAGTATTTGTTTGGACAGTATTTATTTTTCCAGTATATATTTATTTAGATATTTATTTACTAACGCATTAAAATTCGGAAATATAAAAAAAAAAAATTATCATTGTCTTTCAGTGAAATGCCTCAGAACAAAATCTGCAGTTAGCGAAGAGAGATTACTCATTATTGCAACAAATGTGTGTGTATTTCATTTGGAATTGCCAATAAAATTCTGTGGATAGGAAAAAGAATTAAGTCACAAGAGTAAGATGTTATGCTGTAAATAATTCTTTTATGTATACTGTTGAATGGTGACTGAACATCGTAAATAATGTATTGATTTTAAGTATATTTAAGTCTTTCACATATGTTTAAAATAGTTTCTATTTTAATCGTTTCCCTTATGTTTGAAATACATCTTTCTTAAAAATTTTACTTTGCTCGTTCATCTTTCATCAACAGAATCTCTGAACCGACAAGTAAATGAAGTTTGCTCTGAAAATCTTCAGATATATTTTTATTTAAATGTTCGGTAAATCAAGTATAAGTATTTTTGTATTTTGATTGTACTGGATGCTTCATATTTGATAAACTTTAATGAAGTTTCATCTTGGGAAGCCTAAAGAGAAAATCAATTTATTTAAGATATTTTTTTAATTATGTTCCCAAACCCCATTAAATTTTAAATTTAAAGTAGTATAAAGTCTTAAATGCAGTTCTCTAATATACATCTAAAGTTTTCTTTCTTAGGGTAATTAATTTATAAATGTACCAAGTTATCCTCTTTGCAAAATTCTACTCATTCAGATTTCTTTTTTCTGTCGTCTTTCGGAGTTAAAATAATATAAATTAGTGTTCACTAGATATTTAAAGTAATTTATAGCATCATCAGGCATAAATTGAAATAAATAATAACTTATTTAAAATTCTCTCTAACGCTGCATTCAAATCGAATAAATTTCATTTACTCGCAAAATGATGAGTTTCTCTTTGATTTAATGAAATATTTATTTTTTAATTTTTCTGTGAGTTTTACATGTAAACAACCTTGAAGGTTTCAAAATATAGAGCTACCAAACAAAAAGAAAACTAGACAGTTTACTTATTGTAGTCTCAGAATTGCTTGATCTCTTTTATTTCTGTATAAGGTTAGTACGAGGAACATTATAAGTAATATGACTAATCATATGACGTCATGACAGTCATAAAAGTTCTTATAAGATTCCTCCTATCCCTCCATTAGGTTATCTTCAAGTTTTTCAAACCACACATTTTATTCAATATGAATTTCCCAAATAGGTGTATATAGCATCTTTCTTGATCTAACTATCTACAAATAACAACATTAAATTTGAAAAATAATTAACTGTTTAAACTGTTCCCTAAAATTTCAGCCATGGTCTTAAATTTTTTATCATTTTGCAAAATATTAAATCTACTAATCTCCTAAGAATTTAGGATAGATTACTGACATATATTTTATAATTATTATTTCTAAATTTATTGACTAAACGATTTGTAGCTCTACATTTTCAGACCTCCACGTTTAAAACTATCATTGAATATTTCCTATCTGTAGTTAAAGTAAAACGCAGATTGTAAATAACTCGGCCATTTTTCTAGTGATTCTAGTCATTTTTTTTTCATTTCATTTTATTGACTTCAGTGATTCACTCCTAAGTGTCGATCTGGATTATGTTCTCATTTGGTGTGAAAGTACAGACTGTCGGAACCGACAACCACTGCACAAACCTTCTACAAAACTCTCACTTTAAATTGAGCTCAACCAAGCCATTGGACAATTGCTGCAGAGTGTATAGACCAATT
>OU015496.1:157025593-157360593 GCA_907164885.2 Dolomedes plantarius | reverse complement strand
AAAATCCAGCGAGTGTCATCGATAAAATTTGATGTTATGTGAATGAATGTGTACTGATACCTAATATTTTTATGTTTCGCACTACAAATGAATAAAGTTTCTAAAATATTCATTCAAATAATTACTTCAAGCAGTTCAGCTTATTTCAGCTTGATACTCTTTAAACGCAAATCACTAGTTTCGAAACAGTTGTCTGCTACAGTACATAACTACTGATGAACTCTAATACTTTTACAACTTGTTGTTGTCGCTGAACCAATAGCATAATTATATGCATAATTTTACTTTTGATAATAAGAAAGGTTTCAAAATCATTTCTCTTCAAGATTAATATGAAATTTTACAAAAACTTCATTCACTTAGAGGGCAAAAGAACCTTTTTTAAAATTATTTTTTCCTTCGTAGAAAATAGTCCCGGAATTTTTCCTCTAAAATCAAAAATCCTTAAGATATTTCTGTAAATATTGAGCAGTGAAACACTGAACAAAATTTCATAGGATTACCTGGAATGAGGTATCAGGTAATCTTTTAAAAAATGACAAATTTCATTCCAAAAAGGACAGGTGTACAGTAAGATACACGCTTATAGTACAGCCCAAAAATCCTGAATCTGACCAAGCAATGATCGTAGAAATTTGGGATTTGAGTTACTTGATTATAATCGCTCAATGCTAAGTTCTAAGTGAAGAAAGTAAAAAGGTAGCTTTCTTGAGAATTTCATATCCCGTCCCCTCTAAGACCGTTCAGCAATTTCCCCTTAAATGTGGAATCCTTCGCATATAATCCTACCAGCGGATACACATACGGGGTACTGTAAAAAATGTTGTTTCTGGCAATATAATCATCTTAGAAATATTCCGTTTCAAAAACAAAAAAAGTATATATATATTTTTTAAAGAATTTCATGTTTTAAACTCCCTTTAAACCTATGAACATTTTTGTCGCAAATATGAAGCCCTTGACGCCAGTCCCTGGTAGATTTAAAGCAAAGATATTCAGTAATAAATGCATAGACGGTGTAGCATAAAAATGTTGTATCTGGTAATGTAATCATCGTAGAATCATGCGCTTTGCGTTAACTGACTTTTAAATCTGACCAATAGAATGTTTTTGACCATGAGAATAAAAATGGGCTTTTATGGGAAATTTGTTTACAGGACCCATTTAACCTTACAAAATATTTCTTTCGGGTTATCAGGTGCGGACTATTGCAAATATTAAGTTTTCATGAGTTTGGGCATCACATCAATTACTATTGATTTTGTGCAATTTTTTCATTCAGAAATACCTAGGCTCTTTGCTCTCCTCTTAATTTCTATTTTCTATTTTACATGAACTTGCAAGTTTTAAACACGCTGAGTATTAATAAGTTGTATCTTCAGCTGAGAAAACGTTTACTGAAAAAAAAAATGTCCTCGAGACCAGGCCTTCTTCCGAAACGACGAAACTGTTGAGAGAGAGAGCTGACATCTTCCTCATAAAATATGCTTCCATAATGATTTTTTTTCTTCTTTCGACATTCTGAGAGAGACGCACCGGGTGATAGATATCTCTGACGTCAGCCTACAAGATTTGTTGTCACTTTTTCGTCTCCTCGCGAGAGAATGCCCTCTTTCTTTCGTGCATGAAGAAACCCCCCTTCCAGCCATCTGGGCTTCCCTCCAAAGTCGCTGATCTATGGCCCCCGTATCCGAAAACCTTTTTCCGGATAATGCCCAAATTATGTACATCGTGTTCGTTTTCCCGTGAAAGGGACGAACGGCGTCTGTGAGTGCAAATATATTTCAGATTTTTGCATAACCCCTTTTTCCGCTTCATAGTCCCGCATTTTGCATATTTACCACTCCATACTCTCGCGCCTACCTCCTGCCATTCGAGGGATAATGGTCAAAGAAGAGTGCAGCATCAAAAGAATCGAGATAACGCGGAGAAGAAAAACGCTGAGAAGGGAAGAAAAAAAAGTTTAACCGCATTTGGCGGAAGCGTTTTTGGTCTCCCATTTACGTAACTGCCTAACATCCATTTTTTCCGCCAACTCTCGTAACCATGCATATATTAATAATACTCATATCAATAACCAGACATATTAGATCTCCTAAATATCCAGACTAACTCAAGATCCCCCCCCCCCTCCAGTCTCGTTAAAACATTAGCCATTGGATCCAATCGTTGCTGCTTTCATCTCTCTGTTAAAACCTCCCTGTTCGGCTACTTGAGATTTATTTATGTCACTTAACTATTAATTTGCATATTCCAACGCTTGATTCAAAGTAAAAAGGTCTTTCCAGCAAACTATTTATGCGTAATAATTTTTTTTTTAGTTACAATTCGAAAAAGAAAATCATTTTAAATTTACCTCTTCAGTGAGTTTTTTAAATTTCAATGAAGTATTAGTTTTTTCAAAAAACAGATATTTGACAAGAAGAGAAGAACACTTCTACATGCATCGGATCGAAATGGCGACTTTACTTGGAGACAGCGGGCAACAAAATACCTAACGGCTCAGCTCGGGTTTCTAGGTCCTTTAATACATATAATGACGTTAACTATCTCAGTTCTGGTTAATGTCAATAACCATCTAAAATATAAAAAGTAATAAAACATATAAAAAAGTAATAAAGCAATGCTGAAAATAATATACGTCTTTAATATACGTTTTTTCGTTGTCCACACTAAATCAAAGTTTATCGTAAGGTGAGTTTCCATCCAGGAAAAAACCTAAAAGGAACTTACAAATACGAAAACACGTCAGAATCTCTAAAACTTTAAGGGAATGGAATATTTGAGAAGTATCCTAAAATATGCCATATGTAATTTTCGTAAGCTGAGGACAACGTACAGTTAGGATATTAAAATTTTTTACCTTTTTTTTACTCGTTTATAAGGAACTGAATTGTAACTTGGTTGCAAAGATCATGATTAATTTTTGCCGTTAATTTTGTTCCCATCCTCTCCTCATTTCCGGGTAAAGGGCATATCAGAATCAAACTATCTAAATCGCAAAGATGTCAGTATGACTGCACATTTTTTGACTGTTAGTTTCTGAAAAAAGCAACCTAATCAAAATTATCAGTATGAGGATTTTACTCGGAAAAAAGGCTGCATTACAATTAAAATTTGCATCCAAACAATATACGCAGTACTAGACAAAGTGAAAATCTATAATTTTTTTTGAACAAAAACTGAAATGTTTATTTTTCTTTATCTCTGGGTAGGACTGTGTATCAAAATTAGAGTAAGTAATGAACTTCATCAAGTTAAGTGTAAGAAATCAAAATAGGGGGTCATTAATTTCTATCTTTATTCAGTTGTTAATTATTTAACATTGGATAGATAGTTTGAATTTCAGTACAAATTTAAAATCTTTTTCATTAATACAAACTTGAGATAAGTAAAGGTGTCAGTTAGGCCAGGCAATTTAAACAATTTTTTTCCTCATTATCGTTTCACAGTACAGGAAAATTTAAGAGCGTGTCAGTGTTCTTTAATTAAATAAGAATATTGAATATGGGTTCAAACATTGTAAAAAAGTGGAAGGTATATAGACACATATAACCCGGTGACCCAAAAATTGTCCACAGCGCAACGATGATGATATCTATAATTATCTTAAAATTAAAAAATTAAAAAGTCATTTTTTTTCATGTATAATTCGTGGGACGTATATGGTCTCTCATTATCTCGACACACTAAACTTGATCATATTTCTTATGGCAAATTTAGTGCAAAAAAAAGTTAAAAAATAATATATATTATCCATTAAAATATAAATAAAAATTATTTTTCTAGTATAATTCATATTAAGAATATGCCTTCTCTGACTAGCTTAATTTGATGACTTCTTTAAATTTTAGTTTTATTTATTTTAATATCTTAGTTTTATTTATTTTAATAACTTTTCGTACACTTTGTTTGTATTTCTTTTAATAGTTTAATAAAGTCTCAAAAAGAATTTTTTTTCTTTTTCAAATAATTGAAATTTTAAAAAGCCTCCAACCAGCACAGGTACCAAATGTTTCATTTTACCTTTGTCTTTCTACAAATTCCTGTCTTCATTCTTTTTTAGAATCCATTGAAACGCTATAGTGAGTGTAGACATGGTAGATGGAGTTCTACTATTTAGTGACATATCAGCTCAAACTCTTTCATCATCATCATGTCGACGTCCTTGTATAATAAAAAACTTGAAAATATATTTAATTTACTATGATGTCGATCGCTGAATGAATCGCCCTGTGTTCCAGTTAGAGAGTTAGACGTTTATGGGGCCCATCTCACCGATGCCACCCACTTGTTTCTGTACGAAAGGAAATAATAAAAAAAAATTGGCGAATAACTTCTCTTTGTGTTTCTCTGTTTTTTCATTACACACGTCTCTCCTTGATTCCCTTTCTAGGTCTTTTCATCTGACTGTCTGTTAAATCAGTCCAACAAGATATAATGGAAAACAACACTTTATACACTATGACAATATTTTAAAATATTTTATCATGTTTTTATTCGATAATGTAGAGGAGAAGGTGGGATTATGGACCCCCCTTTTGTTTTTGGCTCACTGTGGTCATACCAAAGACTGATTTTCATATTTTGGGGCTCTGACCTCTTACATAACTCATCATCTAAACATCCTTAAGTGGATTTGCTGTTAAATACAATTTTAAGATGTATACAATCACATTTGTGAAAAGAGTCAAAACTTGCAGGTGACCCAAAGTGGAGGGTAATATGGACCCCCACCTTTTTTACCTGATAATATATAATTAAACAGCTGGATCATCAAATATTATCTATTATAAAAAAAACTTCAATTTTAGAGACAAAAGTCGCAAATAATTAACTCAGATTCGGCTCCGGTGCACACAGAATGAGTCCAGTGTAGGCTCATAACACACCGAATCCAAAGTTCTCATGTGCCATCTTTAAACGCACCTTCACAGAAGATGTACGATGCTTCTTGCTGGTCTGGACCATCTCTGTGAACATATGGGCTTGTATCCACCCAGAGGGATGAGCTCTTCCAATTGCTCCAGATAGGGCTCCATTCATAAGCTGATTCCTTAAGATTTTACGAGGAAATATCATCATTGATGGAAAATATGTTACCCCAGCACTCATGCAGCAAACAACAGTTACCAGAGAACCACGTTCAGCTGTAGTCAGAGCTCCTACCTAATGTTTTCTCTTCAACCCAATGACTTGGGAAACCTTTGGCTGAACCACACTTAAACCAGTAACATCTACATTGAAGATTCTGGAAATGATTCCCGGAACACAAGCCTTCCAGCAAATAAAAATAACCCAGCCACCTGCTCACGTGTGCATCTTTCTGCACGTGCATATGACGTCCCTGTAGGTTTTGTGATCTAAATTTGTCTGACGAGTGAGGAATCGGTTTAGCCAGTCTCTCGCTGCTGCCTCGTTTATGGAAGTTTGGGAGATATTATTGCATTTTGAATTATTTTATTCATTTTTGTGTTCGATAGCTCTAACAATAAATATTGGACAACACTGAGATTCAGATGCAGTGACAACATTTCGAAATATATTATTCGCGATTTTGTTCCATAATGTACTTTTACTCAAAGAAGGGTCAACTTACTTCCTTTTGATTTCCCTTCTCGGCACCGTGATTTCAATGTCTCTATCGTCAAACGTTGACGTCTAACACAATACATTAGCCAACACCACGCCACTATGACAACATTTTGAATTATTTTATTCATTTTGTGTTCGATAGTGTACCTGTCCTCAAAGATGGGTCCTCGGTTTGTTTTTTGCAGACATGAAGGTAAGGCTAGCCACGCACTATCTATTTTCAATTGTACATATGCGTGAACTTGAAGATAAAAAATCGTACAATCACGCGTACGCGAGCCCATCCACTTAAAATTGAACGTATCAGTGTGAAATATGTTAGTATTAAAAATAAACTTCGGTGAGTTAGCCAGTGTTTGTGCTCTCGCAATAAAATTTTTAAAAATAAATAAACGGAAAAAGAAATGGTGGATTCATCCACTAACAAATACACGTTTAATGAAGGGGCAATTTTATAAAATATATCAAGATTTTAGTGTTTATCAAGATAAGTTTTACAATTATTGCAAAATGAATATTGATACTTTTGATGAATTATTGCACCTTGTTGCTCCATAATTAAATCTTGTCAATGTAAAACCATTGCAATGGTTTCATCATCGTTGCCAACTAGTAATTGGCAGTGCGAGCAAAGACGTTTGAATCTGCAAGCATGACTAAGTTGTCAAATCGCAATAGTTGTATTACAGACCCAACTCCTCCACGACTAAAATTTGAATTAAATGGACAGCACATAGTGCTCTAGATCCCATATGCATCTATTGGCATCGCTTGTCCACATTTTAGATGGACAACTGAAAATCGATAGTGCGCGGCTAGCTCTCATGTGTTAGCTCAAGTGTTAACAGGATATACCAATGTTCCAACCTCAACTCCACAGAATAAGTTATTTAAGGTTATTCGGAACGTCAATTACGTTCCAAGTATACTCGACAAACTGAAACTCACCTACTTTTCACCATACTGCCAGACGAATAGAAATAAATTCTATTTACAGCTTAGTGGACAGATGACCCCGAGAGGATAATACCATTCGCTGACGTCACATCATTGTCGCTAAGATACTTTTGGGTCGTAATGACAGCGAAGACGAGATCCTAACTATAATAACGTCGCTGTAAGCTTTAGGAAACATCACCAATACATGCATATTTGGGTAACTAGTGAATGCAATTCATTTACCTCAATTAGGAGGTTCTTTTGGCGATGTCGTGGGAAAACAAAATCGCCAGATTTCAAACAATATTGCCATGCCAACGTTGCCGAAACATTACAGAATATAGTATCTTTGGATTCACCAAGTTTCCCTTACAACTCTTATAAGCACAAGTAAGTCATAAGAAAACCAGAATCTTGTTGCTGATAAAATTTTGTCCTCACGCCTGAAGCATTACAAGTATTTTCTTTTTTGCTTTTAACAACTCGAGATTAGAATAATACTTCTAAAATCTGGTGAACAATCGTAGAATAATAACTGCTTTCGCAATATGATTCGCAAGTAAAACTGCAGTACCTTAATCCGATATGTGGGCAATTAGGTGTATAAATAGATGTACGGCTGAGTTGGGTAGATCTTTGCTAGAGTTACGGTTTGTAACTAAAGTAATCAGCCGTACGGGCAAAGTATGCCCATAAATCAGATAAGTTGCGTTAAAGAAAGTTTATTTTATTTCCAGATGAACATTAAGTTCAACATAACATGGACAATTCGGTTCATTATAAAAGCATAACTGAAATTCAAAATCATAAAGAACAACTTATATAAATAAGTCTCGTGTGTGCGAGCTGCCGAGAAAGTCTCGAGACAAAGTTGAAATTGCTTTTCATCCCGGAATTACTGTTGCCATGGAGAAGTTTTCCGGACTGAATTCGGGTGTCCTTATTGTTGCGGATTGTCGAGTGCAGATGCTGAATATCACTGCATCACTCCCCCCGCAGTGCTCCGTTTAAGGCACGAAATGTTGTGGAAAATGTACTCTACATCCAGAGGGGGTAACCACAGCTGGTGATTTGCTATGTGATGAAGAAATCGGGGCATGTTCGCAGTCTATGGCAAGAAAAGCAGGCTTTAGTTTGTCGATTGAAATGGTGACCTTCTCCCCTCTGATGTCGAGAAGAAAAGTTTTTCATGGCGCTGAATGACTCTAAACGGTTCATCGTAGGGCGCTTTGGAGAGGTCTACACACACAGTCGTTTCTGACGAATACGTGCGTACAATGCTGCCAATGTGGATGGACAAAAACTGGTCGTTTTCCGTGATTAGAAGTCGGCTGTGGTCTGAGAGTCGCAAAATGATGTAGGAGTTGATATAGTAAGTCTTACATGGGAACATCACTTGTCACAGGTTCAAAACAGTTCTCAAGGTAGATGGAGAGGAGTCCCGTACACGAACTCAGCTGTTGTGGCTTGAATGTCCTCTTTGAAACAAGAGCGAACGAAGACCAAGGAGAACGGTCGGCAAGATGTTAGACCAGCGATCCTTGTTATATGCTTTAATGGCTGCTTCTAAGGGCCTGTGAAATTCTTCAATTAGCCCATTGACCTGGGAATGGTAAGGCGAAGACCGAATGCGCTTAAATCCTAATAGTCTGGAGAGAGAAGGAAATAGAGAACTCTCGAACTGTCTGCCTTGGTCTGTGGTGATTCGGATGCAGATGCTGAATATCACTGCAGATGCTTTGAAAGCATTATAATTGGAGATTGGAATCATGAACCACAATAGGTCAAAAGAGATGAAGCCAAGTAAATAACCGAAAATTTTCAAAGTTTGTTTTTTAAAGGACCTGTTCCAATTTTTTCTTGCATTGGTGTTTCACGTCAGATTTCGGCAATATGATTTTGTTCTGTGTCTCATAAGATAGTATAAAAAATTATAATCTAAATATAAGAAAATGCATATATGCATGCCACGTTTTATAACATACTAGCTGAATACCCGTGCTTCGCTACGGAGTACATTTTAGGATAACTACAATGAAAAAATACTGAAATTGCTTTAAGATAAAGCTCTAAATAAGCTCCATCTCCTACAATAGGAACAACAGTTTAGTGAACATTTTCCCTGTCAATAACTAAATTTTTCTGAACCATTTTTTGGAAACGTTTCTTATCCAAAGTAACGGTAAATGTAACGGTAAATGTATGCAATTAATGTATGCAATGTATGCAAAATGCATCAATGTATGCATATATATATATATATATATATATATATACATACACACACACACACACACACACACACACATATATATATATATATATATATATATATATATATATATATATATATATATATATATATATATATATATATATATATATATATATATATATATATATATATATATATACTAGCATTATTTCCCGGCGATGCCCGGGTAGATATATAGATATAAAACTTTTGATGCATTCCATCAAAAAAATACTGGGCTACAATCCCCTCTCTTCATGTTCATCTGGCCAGACAGAATGCGCTTAGCGCGTTTCTACTGAAATGATATACAACAATAAGAAAGAAAGAAACTTTGAGCCTGCGGACCTTCGTCTGATTATACGTCTGATTTTATTGAGAATTAATAACACAGTGTTGCGTGATTCGCACGTTTGGATTGAATAAGTTTACTGTTTAATTAGATTTAATTAGATTTGTTTGATCCACTGTTTAATTAGAAATAAGTTTTATAATTTACATTTGCCTTTATTATTTATTTTTCCCTTAAAAGCTCAGTTTGTTCCACATCACCCAAGAGACGCACTTTTTTTCACATCACCCAAGAGGTAAAGTGAAAGATGCCCCTTTTATTTATTCAAAGTAAGGCGCGATTTCACATGAAGCCTATTTTCCTTACTTTGGTGATTCGGTTTTTTATTGTCGACAGGCCAAAAACCGTATCGGTTTTTAATTTTCCTAAGGCCAAAAACCGTAGAAAAAGCAAATTGTAAATCGGTTCAAGCGATGAGAAAAACTGCAAATAACAAAGGACAAAAAGCAGAGCCGGGAAAGTTGTGTTAAAACATACTAATTTGAACTGCATTCTTAAAAAACTCCCATCTCAGTTAGTCTAGTGGTTAAATTTTATTTTTACCGTATTTTAATATTCCTTTTGTCAATTTATTTCGTTGTTATGCACGTAACGCAAAATTAATTTAAAGTATCACAAAAAGAAAAGAAACCACGTGATCAACATTTCATAAATTAAATTCTAAAATTTAATTTTTAAAAATTCACCAAAAATCAGAAAAGGGAGGTAACGATTCGAAAAATATTTCGTTTTAAAGGAATTTTTATGATCTTTCTCGTGATATAAATTTTATAACCCTCGGATTATCATTTTAAATGCAAACTTAAAAAAATTAGAAAAACAGCTTAAAAATTTAATTTTAAAAATCGAAGAAGAATTTTTAAAAAATCTTTCTCAGTTCACCCCTCTAACTGACAGATAACTACAATGAATGTCAGTCTGCGTTATCTGTCAGTTAGTCAGTCAGTTAGGCACGGCAAAAATTTATTACCATGAAGCTCTCACCCCCCGCGCACCCCTCTTCTCCCGCGCGGGAGAAGAGGGATAGGTTCGGATTTCACTGAACGTCTGCATCCACAGGGGGTCTCGCACCTCTTACGGGCACAAAAAATCATTAAAAAATTAATTTAAAAAAAACTAATTGAGCCCCAAACTTCGTTTTTGCTGATTTAAGTTTCTCGGGTCCTAAACATTAACTGTGCCGAATTTGGTCTCTGTGAGTGAAACAGTCTATGATTCTATAGCGGACAAACAAACAGACAAGCTCTTATATATATATATATATATATAAAGAAATCGTATTATAAAAAAAATCTTAACGGATATTTTTATAGACAAAATAATGTAGAAGAAAATATTAAAATTAAATACAACGGTCAATGTATGCAATTAATGTCAAAAAAACCAACAAACTACGTTTATAAAAAAATAATAATTTCAGGTAGTCTCTTCTAATGAAACTACCTCGGGTTATTAACGTAGGGTTACTTATCGTTGCTTACCTCTTTCCTTTTTTTTTTTTTTGGGGGGGGGGGGGGGGGGGGGAGACAGATTTTGGTTATTTTCTGTTTAACTGTTTACTGCTTGCCCAAGCGATACATACTGCGTTTGGCACGATGCTAAAATTAAATTCTAAAAATCAATCTTTAAAAATTCCCCAAAAATCTGAAAATAGAGGTAAAGATTCGAAAAATATTTCATTTTAAAGGAATTTTTATGATCTTTCTTGTGATATAAATTTTATAACCCTCAGATTATTATTTTAAACACAAACTTTAAAAAAGTTACAAAAACAGCTTAAAAATTTTATTTTAGAAAATCTAAGTAAACTTTTTCAAAAATATTTGTTAGTGCACCCGACACTATAAGAAGAATCGCCATGCAAAATTTCAGCTCTTTAGGTCCAGCGATTTGGTCTGTGCGTTATCTGTGACTCAGTTACGGAACTGTTTTATATATATATACATTAGATACATCATATTCATAATGAACTTTCAATTGAACATAGAAATCAAGTTCACGTATTCTGCTCGCATGCTGTATACTTTGCATAAGGAAAAACTGCAAATATGCTCAGCAAACGATGGGAAATTTCTCGCTGCTTTTTAATGCAAGCAGTTTGAATTGCTGATTTTTAAAATGCTTTTATAAGCAGTCAAAGGACCGTGACATTCGAGTAACAAGCAGTGTATAATAGTGTTTGAGTTATTTATATATATATATATATCCAGAAATAAATGTTAGTTGAGTATGTCAGGCGTGCAATCGACGTTTCAGCTCATCCCAAAGCTATTTGTTCAGAGAAGTTGGGAATGTTGGCTAGGGTTGGCTAGTTTAGGCTCTTAATGAGTTAATCTCGCTTATCATCCCAATGTTAAACAATGGGTAATTTCGGTATTTTACTAATCACAGATTGGCAAATGCATATTTTTTAATTTTGTATTTTGTTAATGAAAGGAGATGGTTAGAATAAGAGAGCCGAATTTTAAAAATTTTGAATTGTTCAGAAGCTAATTTTCTACAGAGTATTTAATATTGATGTATACAATTACAAATTTATAATTAACATTTGAAAAAAGGTAATTAAAATAAAAAAATATTTTTGAAAAACACGGGCATTGTATTTAAAAGCCTATTTTCAAATGCAGTAAACATGATTAAGACTCATCCATTCACTATTGTGGAATTAGAAAAATACTGAGAGAAAAATTCCCATAGCTTAACATGGGGTTTTAAGATTCGTGATGTCAGTTGATGTATACAACCTTATGCTCTTGTACTTTCCTGTCTTCAATCCGCAAAACTAAAGACCTTTCTTTGTAAACAGATGAGAAACAAGATAAGTCAGTCCTGTTTCAAAATGTCATAGTGTGAGTACCCTTTAAGATTTGCTTTTTCCTAAAATTTCAAGAACATACTCATGTTTTGAATAAAACATAAAAACTATTAAAGGTCATGTAGGACTATAACATACTCATACATTTTTCATTCAAATTATAATTATTTTGGACTATTTTTTAGCATATATCAATCTGCAACACTATGTAAGTCTAAACTTCAATATATATTCATCATGAAAGTTAGCAAAAACTGAACATTTTCTTTAGTTAAAACAAATAAGAATAGTTTTCATCTCTTAGGTGGAACAGAGAAGATATCATTCGATTAATCCTGGAAAAGAAGAATGCAAAGAAATAGCTGACATATGCCTGATATTTACAATATTCTCTGTGTATATGTTTTTAACTTGGTCATCTTTTCTGGTTCCGCCTGTTTGGCAGATTTTCTTGGTTTTCAGAAGACATTATCATAGGGTGTAATAGAACCTTAATGAATTGATGCGTGCATGGGGCAAGCAAGGAAACATATGAGAATTGGCCTTTATCATACATTTATTAGACAATGCTAAAAATTCTTTTAAAGTGAAATTAATAATAGAATAAGGTTTCCCTTCATATTATCACTTAATATATGAGGAATCTGAAGCTGAGACAAAATATTCGGTCAAAGCAATTATTTCTAGGATCTTTCGGGGGGCACTTACTACTGTTGAACTACTGATTACTACTCGTGACCACACACCGCGGTGAAATTATAACATTCAGCGCTTCTACAATTATTAGTTGTCTAAGGCCGTCTGCACACGGAGCAACTCAAAAGAAACTGATAACTGACTCCAGTCACAAACCAGTCCGTGATGAGTCGTAACCTATGTAATTGAATGGAGCCACGCACACGGCGCAACTGGTTACAAACTCGTCCGACGAGTTTGTAACCAGTTGCGCCGTGTGCGTGGCTCCATTCAATTACATAGGTTACGACTCATCACGGACTGGTTTGTGACTGGAGTCAGTTATCAGTTTCTTTTGAGTTGCTCCGTGTGCAGACGGCCTTAGATACAGAAATAACTTTCTTTTGGTTTCTACTCATTTCTGCTAACTGCATTTTTACAAGTTGGGTACTACTGTGTAAAAATTTGAGTTTGCACTATTCTGCAAAAGTTTGAGGCTAGATTAACGGGCCAGATTTAAGGTAATACCTTGAGTTTGACTAGGAAATAAGCTTTGATCTTTCTACTTTGAAACATTTTAATTTCCTAATGTTAAGTCTGCTATGTATTAACCTTATTGGATTCGCTCACCTCAATGTTATCAACCTATGCAGAAAATTTGTCCAAGGATTGCCGACCTGGATTTAAAGATTTTTTTTTTAATTGTACTCCATAATAGAGAAAGGAATTTTACCCCTTAGGGCATTTTTCGTTTTTAAAAGAAAATCCGAATAATATTTTAAAATTTAAATTATTCGGGGAAAAAAAATCTGGCATAGAATGTTTTAAACGCTCATAAATTCCTTTGGGGAACGAAACTTATAAAATGAATCCTGTCACAAGGTGCAGAAAAGTTCAGGCTATCAGAAAATACCATTTTTATTGGATTATGAGCATTTATGTAGCTGTAAATAGAAGAAAAATTCTCTCCATAGGTTAACATTGAGGTGAGTGAATCCAATAGGGTTAGTACACAGCAGTCTTAAAGCTCAGAAAGTACGAAATAAAAAAATTAGTCCCAAAGGAAAAAAAACACTGAACTCTCTGTTTGTGTGCATATATTGATCAGACCATTTACAAACTTAATAGTAGCCATGACAATCACAAATTATTTAAGAAGCTTTTTCTATCTAAAACCCTTATTTTAGAATATAAAGCAAAATTCTACTCAAATTTTCTTAAAGGATTACAAAATTTACCTATTACTTTGAAATATAAGGAACTCTATTTACCATCAAAGCTGCAGACTTATCTGATCTAATAAAGAAATATTCATTTTAATAGAGTAATGAGTAAAATATTAAAAAAAGAAGGCATTTTTCACAGCATCATAAGCAGGGATACGTAATTTTCGTATTTACGAAATAGATGCGAATAAATGCGAAATTTGCCTATATGAGCGAATAAATGCAAAAATTATTTTTACTACTTTTGTGATAAACGGCTTTTAAAACGAAATTAGGTAATAATAGTAATAATTTATTAACATCTAAGACCATCCACGGAGTTTAACTGAGAGATCTCACTCTCTAAATTTGCTTTATTTATTTCTAAAGATTTAAGGAAAATAATGTGGAGACTATTACAATGTTAGTTTTCAACTAAGAATTTTATACTTACTTAACCAATTAAGTAAAATTGTGATTTTTTTAATAAATGCGAAATTTTTGAATTTATCTATATATATAAAACAGTTCCGTAACTGACTGACTCACTGACTGACTGACATACAACGCACAGACCAAACCGCTGGACCTAAAGGGCTGAAATTTTAAATGGCGATTTTTCTTATAGTGAAAGGGTGCACTAAGAAAGATTTTAAAAAAATTCTTCTTAGATTTTTTAAAATTAAATTTTTAAGCTGTTTTAGTAACTTTTTTTAAGTTTGCATTTAAAATAATAATTTGAGAGTTATAAAATTTATATCACGAGAAAGAGAATAAAAATTTCTCTAAAATGAAAACTTTTTCGAATCTTTACCTCCATTTTCTGATTTTTGGGGAATTTTTAAAGATTAATTTTTAGAATTTAATTTATTAAATGCTGATCACGTGATTTCTTTTTCTGGTACTTTAAATAAATTTATCGTCACGTGCATAACAACTAAATAGACAAAAAAATTTTTTTTTTCTTGCTAATGCGGCAGACGATTGGACATTATCCAAAAAAATATTAAAATACAATAAAAGATATTATGTTTCTCAAACTGCACTACATTAACTGTACTATATTCTTTAGTATGTCCTATTACATTTAATTTAAATATTTTCTTCTACATTATTTTGTCTATAAAAATATTTTTTATAAATATATTTTTTTGGTTTTTTTTACATTAATTGTATACTTTGATCGTCGTATTTATTATAAATATATATATATATATATATATATATATATATATATATATACAGTCGAACCCCGTTATAGCGAACCTGGGATATAACGAACTCCCGGATATAACGAACGAAATTTTTGGTCCCGCCGTTTTCCTATTCTATTTAATGCTAATTTACCCTTTTATAGCGAACCTCCGAAATGTTAAGAATCGGCTATAACAAACCTTTTTTTTCAGTCGACTGATTTTTTTTTTTTTAATTTTTCCGCAGTTACGAAAACATGACTTCGACTCTGATTTCATATGGAAATTTATGTCAGCTAGTGAAACACGGAGTAAATCAGCGATAAGTCTGTTTATTCAAGGGTAGAAACATCTGCATTCTTTCCCTTTTATAGCGCATATAGATTGGTGCAGAGTTCTCTGCCTGCAGACCCCCGACTCCTGTCATCACATTAGTCACGGTAACATTAGACACGGTATTTAAAACCACCCCCATTCCCGCCCCCAAGGTTTCTTTGATGTGGTGTCTCCCCCGACCCCGCTCGACACCATTTGACCCGCTGACCCCCCGCCCTTTCTTTGATGGACCGCCAGAGGAGGCGATCCACGCATAGTACAGAGTACAGAGTGAACATAAATCACTGGATTCCCCAAGGCACAGGCAGAGAACTCTGCACCAATGTATATGCACCATTACGATAGCCACTCTGCAGTTGTAATCCCGCCAGTAATTCGGTAAGCGAAACCACAGTAAGAGGAGAGAGGAGAGGGGAAAGGTTCACCAAACGCTCGAGGAGAACAAGTAAAAGCATGAACAGTATAGCATATGCGCACCCGAGAACAAGGGGAAAGGTCAGCTCAGGGTCTTGCCGAAAGATTCATTTCCACACGCAGATGGAAGGGAAGTCATTTCATCTAATTCACCTATTTGAGTGTTTATCACAAGTTAAAAATTCGCTTTTAAGAAATCATTAGGTACATCATGTCGAGCAAGCGTGAAGCATTCTGCATCGAAGGAAAAGTAAATATCATAAGAGAAATACAAAATGCAGGTAGCCAAGTTGACATTTGCCGAAAAAAAGATTTATCGAAATCTACAGTTGGAACAATATGGAAAAACAGAGAAAGCATACTTTCTGCTTTCGAGAAAAATTTGAACTCCCCAAAAAAAATTAAGAAAAGCTGACCATCAAGAAGTGGAAGAAGCTTTATTAAAATGGTTCAGCATTCAAAGAAGCCAAAATGTACCAATTTCTGGGCAAATGCTTCAGTCAAAAGCTGATGAATTTCCCAGTAAATTTGGAATTCCACTTTCGTGTTCTAATGCAGGGGTTCTCAACCTTTCAGGCTCTGTGCCCCCCTTTGAACACTGATGTGAGGTCATGCCTCCCCCGCCACCACCACTACATGTGGTCAATACAAGTAGTACAATCGGAATTTGAAACTGAAGCTGGTTATTAAATGAAAATATGGAATAGATAATTTCATACACAAAATTTAATATTACTACTATATCTTAATTTGGAGCATATTATTATTAGAACATATGAAATCAAAGAATTAAATACAGATCAAATACACTGCTGGCCACTGTAAATGCAACACCCTGAAGGAAACATGCAAATAACATGAAATTTACAACATGCATTAGCGGAGGTGAGATATGCAAATGATTAGAATTTCAGCGCAGACGCACATCACGTGCGCCTGTGGTGCCACTTCAAAGCGCTATTTAAGGCTTGGAGATTTCGACGATTTCAAGTTCGGTAATTGTGTTTTTCTTGTGGTTTTTTCAAAAAACGATCAATTATGCCTCGTTGAAAACAGCGATCATCTTTTGATCAAGTATCCGAGTTCGACAGAGGAAGGATAGTGGCCTACTGAGATTGTGGATTATCTTTCAGGGAAATCGGTAGCCGTGTTGGACGAAACCAAACAACTGTAATGCGGATATGTGATCGTTGGATGCAGGAGGGTACGACGGACCGGCGTGTTCGATCGCATCCACCTCAGCGCACCACTTCACGTGATGACAGGCAAATTGTGCGCATGGCAGTGACGGATCGCTCAGTCACATCAGGAACCATAGCACAGCACATGCAGTCTGTAACGCATCATCCAGTGTCTGCGCGTACCATTCGACGCCGTTTACAGCAGAGTGGTCTGTCCGCAAGACGTCCATTGCTTTGTCTACCCTTGACGCAGAACCACAGACGTCTCCGCCGCCAATGGTGCGATGACAGAAGGATGTGGACGGCAGAATGGAATGAAATTGTCTTTACTGACGAGTCACGCTTCTGTCTGCAACACCACGATGGTCGCATTCGAGTCTGGAGACACTGTGAAGAGAGGATGCTGAACAGCTGCGTTATGCACCGCCACACTGGTCCTGCACCGCGTATTATGGTATGGGGCGGTATTGGATATCACTCTCGCACACCTCTAGTACGCATTGCCGGTACTTTAAACAGCCAGCGCTACATATCCGAGGTGTTGGAGCCAGTTGTCCTTCCTTACCTTCAGGGCTTTCCCACAGCCATATTTCAACAGTATAATGCGCGACCACACGTGGCACGCATTGTCCAACGGTTCTTCGTCAATCGCCAGATTGAATTGCTTCCCTGGCCGCCTCGCTCTCCGGATCTTTCGCCGATAGAAAACATGTGGTCCATGGTTGCTCTACGATTGACCCAGATTCCATCCCCAGCTGCCACAGCAGATCAACTTTGGCAACGTGTGGAAGCTGCTTGGTCTGCTGTACCCCAAGAACTCATCCAAAGTCTCTTTTAATCAATGCCGAGGCGTGTGGCAGCGGTGATCTCCAACAATGGCGGCTACTCTGGCTACTGATTTTGGCAGGAACCACACTTCACAGAAGTCTATAAATTTAATCATTTGATACTTGGTCAACATGATATCTGCAAAATAAATTTTGTTGTGATATCTCTTGTCTTTCTTGGTGTTGCAATTTGGGTGGCCAGCAGTGTATATTTGAGGTAATCAAGGATCTAGGTGAGGTTGGCATGTAATACCAGTCACTTTCCCAATATTAATGAGAGGGCTGGCACTGTTTGTCCTTCACAAGATTTTGAATAGTTCAAGATTTTGAATAGTTCACAAGATTTTGAATAGTCAAGGAAATCTTGTCAAGGACAAGATATCGTTGACAAGATTTTGAATATTAGGTTGTAACTGTGACTAAGCACACCTGAGGTCACTTTCAATGTCCAGCTTTGCTCGATATTTTGACTTTATGTATGCTAATGCTGAAAATCCAGATTCTCAGAGATATGTGGATGTAAACTGCACTAATAACCTCAAAGCTTCCAAAGCAACTTCTGGGTAAACCAGAAAATAGCGTAACCTTAAAATTTTCAACATCCATGTTTTCGAATTCCGCGTTTGCTCGAGAATCACATTTTAGGTCGATTGCCTGTTCCTGAATATGATCAGGAAGTATATCCACGTCGATTTTAAAGGATCTCTTATCAACTTAAACTCCCAATTCTCTGAACTAATATCTGGAAAATAGTCTGCAATTTCATTTTGCAATGCTACCAAATGCCCTGATATGAGGTCCTGCAATTCATTTATCTGTTGCAATGAGAGATTTTTTTTGTCATCGAGGAGGTCGTTCAATCTTGGAAAGGATGAAAAGTTTGGCTCTGAACTCTGAAGACGGCGTTGCCAAAAAGTTATATTTTCTGTGAAACCCTTAACTGCATCATAAGTCTTCCGAATGTTTTTCTGACATTGTAGCTACGACAATTATCGTGTGCGTGTTTTATTGTGTTCGTGCTCGTATGTCGAAAATACGTTACGGTTACATTGTGACCGGAAAATTGAGTACAGTAAATTACAGTTAGTTTTATTTTTTATTTTTTTTAAACTCACGCCTCCCTTGAAATTCTTCTACGCCTCCCCAGGGGGGCGCGCCCCCCAGGTTGAGAACCGCTGTTCTAATGAATGGTTAGACAGATTCAAGAAGCGGAACAACATATCTTCCGGAAAAATTGTCGGAGAATCGGGAGATGTTTCAACATCCAACATCAATACGTGGAAAGAAAATATTTGGAATGACATCTCTAGTGAATATGACGAGAATGACATATTTAATGCTGATGAAGCTGCACTGTTTTACAAGATGACACCAAACCAGACATTAAAATTTAATGGAGAGAAATGTAATGGCGGAAAATTGTCGAAAGATAGAATCACATTTCTTGTGTGGGCCAATATGAGTGGAACTGAACGTAGTAAGCTTCTAGTAATTGGAAAATCTAAACACCCCAGATGCTTCAAAAATATCAAACGGCTTCCTGTTTCTTATGAAGCCAACCGTAAGGCGTGGATGACTAAGGAACTGTTTGAAAAAGAACTTCGAAAGTGGGATCATGAACTTTCAGCTAAAAAACGGAAAATTCTACTTCTGCTTGACAATTGTAGTGCACACAAAAACGATAAACAGTTACAATCGATTAGAATTGTACTCTTTCCCCCGAATGCAACTTCTGTAGTACAGCCTATGGACCAGGGTGTCATCAGAAGCCTTAAATGTCATTACAGGAAGCAGCTCATTTTATGAATTTTAGAAGGATATGATAAAAATGTAAAATGTGACGTTTCTCTTCTTGATGCACTTATAATGATTCTACAATTAGAAAATGTTTTCGACATGCTGGCCTAGCAAAGAATGTTGAAGAAGATGATGAAGATTTACCTATCGCGATGTGGATAGAAAAACACAATATTTCCTCATTCTTGTATTGTGACATGCAATTGTTCGAAACATTTGATGATGAAATCATTACATGTGAAAATCCGACTGATGAAGATATTGTGGAAGGAATTAAAATGAATCATTCTGAAATCGAAGATTCTGCATCTGATGCTGATGAAGAGGAGCACATAAATGATGAAATTCCCACCATCTTAGATGCTACAGCAGCAATGCGTGTAATTAATAAGTTTTTTTCCACTCAAACAGTGGAAGAAAGAGTGTTGCAGTCATTTGACGTACTGGACAAAGAAATTCATATAATGTTTTTGAATCACGTCAGCAGAAGATTACCGATTATTTCTGTAACAAAACAGTGAGCAAGAATTAAAGGTAAAATGAATTTATATCCATTTGTCTTTCATTTTTAATTAGTTTAATTAGTATTGTATCAGTTTAATGTTATCGATTTTAGTCAATTTAATTCATTAATGGTCATTTTTAATAGATTTTATCGTTTTTTAATACATCATTATTGAATACACATAGCAACTAATGAGTTATACATTTTGTGAACATTTTTCTTAACGGTTCGGATATAGCGAACCACCGGATATAGCGAACCAAACCTTTGGTCCCTTGAAGTTCGTTATAACGGGGTTCGACTGTATATATATATATATATATATATATATATATATATATATATATATATATATATATATATATATATATTTATATTTATTTATTTATTTATTTATTTATTTATTTGCGAATAAATGCAAAATTTTATGTATTGTAATTTTTTTTGCAAAATATCGATATTTTTTATACGAAATTTAAGTACCCCTAATCATAAGGTATCTGCCTACGTTCGGAGCATTCTTTTTTCAAAAATATACAATACAGATTAAATACATATATTTTTAGTTCAAATGTGATATAAAATCATGAAAACCAATATAATATTTGTAAACATTTTATAACATTTTAAAATAGAGGAAATTTCTTTCTAAATTTTAAGTACAATTTAGGGCTTACGCCAGAGACCCTACACTCCATTCAACTAAATAGAATATTTAAATTTCCTTTGCACAATATACTACTGTGATACTTACCTATGTTCTGAAATAAAAGTTTTACAAAATTTTCAAAAATTACTGAACTATACCAAAAAAAAGTGAAAAATCCCTGATTTGAAAAAAAAAATTATCTTTTTATAAGTACAGGTACCTGTAGAATGATTAAATTAACACATATAACTTAGCTTTTAGGTCAAAACATAGTTGGTAATATGTAAAACACTATTGCAAAATTTCATTGAAATATATTGAAAACTTTTTTAAATGATTAGCTTTCTCGTTTAAAAAAGTAACTGAAAAATAAGTTTTCTTGAAAATGCATTTAAAGATGCTACGTCCGATCTTTTAATATCGGTTTCGGTTTATCAAATTGGCCATAAGTTCTCAACCAATGATCGTACGAAGTAAAGTAAAGCAGTTTTACAATCCTAAAAGATTGGCCTTTGAAATAGAGCAATAAAATTTTTTTTCGAAATATAGCACCAAAACACCGATTTCAACGTAGGCACCTTAATTTACTCAAAGAAACTGAGTTTCTCTGGGTAATATTCAATACATCGAAAACATCCCACAATACCACCCCATTTGTAAGAAGAATACAGTGCCTTGAAAGGAGTAGATAGGGGTAAAAAAAAATTTCGCTAAAATCGGACCAGGTAATATCGGATAAAGCATTTCTCCGAGGCCATAGGTCCAATTAAACACAAGTTAGCGATGTTTTAGGTTTGCACACATTTTTGAGAAATGCGTATAAAAATATGCCGTCTATTTATCATGTACTAGCTGAAAACCCGCACTTCGCTACGGAGTGCATTCAAACTAAATACAACGGTCAATATATGCAATTAATGCCAATATATATATATATATATATATATATATATATATATATATATATATATATATATATATATATATATATATATATATATATATATATATATATATATATATATATATATTTATTTATAATAAATACGACGATCAATGTATACAATTGATGTAAAAAAAATACATTTATAAAAAAATCGTAAGGGATATTTTATAGACAAAATAATGTAGAAGAAAATATTCAAATTAAATCTAATAGGACATACTAAAGAATATAGTAGAGTTAATATAGTACAGTTTGAGAAACATATTTTTACAGTATTTTAATATTTTTTTAGATAATGTCCAATCGTCTGCCGCACTAGCAAGAAAAGAAAAATATTTTTTTGTCTATTTCGTTGTTATGACGTGACGATAAATTTATTTAAAGTACCAGAAAAATAAATCACGGGATTAGCATTTAATAAATTAAATTATAAAAATTAATCTTTAAAAATTCACCAAAAATCAGGAAATGGAGATGAAGATTCGAAAAAGATTTCATTTTAAAGGAATTTTTATGATCTTTCTTGTGATATAAATTTTACAACCCTAAAAATATTATTTTAAATACAAACTTAAAAAATGTTACTAAAACAGCTTAAAAATTTAATTTAAAAAAATGTAAGAAGAATTTTTCCAAAATCTTTCTTAGTGCACCCCTATACTATAAGTAGAATCGCTATGCAAAATTTCAGCCCTTTAGTCCAGCGGTTTGGTCTGTGCGTTATATGTCAGTGAGTCAGTCAGTTACGGAACTGTCTTATATATATAGATAAGATATGATCAATAGATCAGTTATCATTGCAGATCTTCATCCCCGTGTTAATCTATGAGGAATTTTTTATTACTTTTTCATGTAATCATAAATTAACAAATGCATATTTCTGAATTCAGTCTTTTGCATAGAAAGATAAACATTTAAATAAAAAAAAGCGTCCGATTTTTCGATAATATTTTTATTGTAATATAAATTTTTCAAAAAAATTTAATTTTCTAGTGATAGATTTCAGTAATTGAATGACCTGTAAAAGGAAAAATTCTAAAATTTCTTAAGTTTCTAAACAACGCACTCTTAATTGAAAAGCTTATCTTCACATGCGAAAAGAAAAACTCAAAAATATACATTTGCCAATCAGAATTTAGAAAAATGCAGACAGGAAAATTCCCTATAGGAATTTATAGCAATGGAATTAAAGATGTGAGATGTAAAATGGTGCACCGCCTTAAAAAAAAGTAGAATTTAATGGCTGCCTAATTCGGGAAGAAATCACCACAAAAACTGTCAGAAAACATGAACAAATAAATAACTAAACATGCAGGATAAAAATAGATAAAATTCCTTAATTATGGAAAATAAATCATAACTGAAATAAAGAAATTTTTGTCGTTATTCACACAATATTTAGCATTAAGACAGGAGTATTAAGACGCAAGTTTAGACAGGAGATGGGTTTGTTTCAAATTACAATTATTGTTGTTATCTGTCGGGAAATATGGGGAATTTTCGTTTTGCATGGCAAAAGTACTTTATTTTCAGCCTTGAGCCTAGGTCATGTGGCTCCAGGACGAGGAAAAAGAGAGGTAACTGTTAAAATATTTATGGAAACTAGCAAAAATTAGCAAATAAATCAAAAGATGTCATCGACAGCCTCTTTTGTTGAGTCCATACAAATTACTTCTAAAAATAATGAGAAATTATATATTTTAATTCTATAATTATCTGTAGTACGAACAGATTGAAATATTCGGTGAAATTGTCGCTAAATAAACGATAATTAATAAAGAAATCAGATAGTATTCTTCATCACTTACAAATGGTAGGGGACGCAACAGGTTGCATATAGTCTAGAGCAGGGGTTCTCAACCTTTCAGGCTCTGTGCCCCCCTTTGAACACTGATGTGAGGTCACGCCCCCCCCCTCCCACCATCACCACCATATGTGGTCAATACAAGTAATACAATCGAAATTTGAAACTGAATCTGGTTATTAAATGAAAATATAGAATAGATAATTTCATACACAAAATTTAATATTATTACTCATATCTTAATTTGGAACATATTATTATTAGAACATAGGAAATTAAAGAATTAAATACAGATCAAATATATTTGAGGTAATCGAGGATCTAGGTGAGGTTGGCATGTAATACCAGTCACTTTCACAACATTAATGAGAGGGCTGGCACTGTTTGTCCTTGACAAGTTTTTGAATATAAGGTTGTAACTATGACAAAGCACACCTCAGGTCACTTTCAACGTCCAGACGTACGACAATTATCGTGTTTTTGCAATTACAAAAATTATCGTGTACGACAATTACCGTGTTCGTATTCGTATGTTGAAAATATGTTACGGTTACATTCTGAGTGCAAAATTGAGTACAGTAAATTACAGTTAGTTTTACTTCTTATTTTGCTTTTTTTTTAACTCACGCCTCCCCTGAAATTACTCTACGCCCCCCCAGGGGGGCGCGCCCCCCAGGTTGAGAACCGCTGGTCTAGAGCGTATTATATACCATATTCTAAAGAAGGAGGAACTCAAAATCCGGAAAAAACAGATTGAATATAATCAGATATCAAACACTTACGTTATTAGTGCTTTCAGTCGTTGACATACAATTCAGAAAATCATAAAGTTGTAATCTATAACAAAGTAACATGACACGAATGCCGCTACGAGAACAGTCTAGCCAGGGAAACAGCACTGAAACAATAACAAAAGGTGGCTTACAAAATAATTACCGAAACCTGAGTATAAAACTAACGAATAGCGTTAAATTATTATAACCTCGGTGTTAATATTGACCACAAGAAAGAACAACTGGGGGACAGGATTGAAAAAGAACCCATCGATAACGTTTTCGATTGATTTCCATAAACATTTACAGATGTGGAAGCCTGTTACCTCAAACATCTCGTTCGGGTTTTAAATGGAAACACGATTAAATAGAAATCGCTGTTAGCTCGTCGGACATGCTTCGTTGGAGTCGATTCCTTCGTGATTTACATAAATTCAAATTACGTTTTAACATTTTAGCCTTTCCGAGTGATTGTTTGAAAAGCCTGTAAACAAAACAATTTCAATTTCGAATTGTAACGGGAGAAGACGAGCTGATTGTGATAAAGATGTGCGTTTCGAGCATGAAAAATTCATTTTATATTTTGTTCGGCGAACGGTTCTCATGCTAGACGGAGCCAAGAAGGAATGAATATTCTGTTACGAATAACAATTAACATTTCCCCATGCATATTTATAACTGTCTCTTTGATACAGTTGTTCAGATGATGTTGGATTGGAATAAGGAAAAAGACAAAATTCTATTGATCGCCAGCCAATGAAATGTATTTCCAGTTGTATATCACTTGATAATTTTTGGTAGTAAAAAAATTACACAGAAGTTTATGCGAGGGAAATGAATTACTTTGTTAACTAAAGTTTTAATCCTGAACTTCCTTTAAAAGCCTTACTGAAAATTTAAAGACCCAATAGAATATTATTGTACTCAAAGAATTCCGTGAAAAGATTCATATTTTTTAAGCAATTTTACATAAAAATTAACAAGAATTACTTTGTTATCTCAATTTTTAATCCTGACTTTCCTTTTAAAACCTTACTGAACATTTAAATGACCAATAGAATATTATTGTACTCAATGAATTTCGTGGAAAGATTCCTATTTTTTAAGCAGTTTTACGTAAAAATTAACAAAAATTAATTGTCTTACATTCCTTAAATACTAGAGGTAAAAATGTTAACATTGTTTGATAACTGATGTTAATAAATTAGCACAATATAGCCAATTCTCTTTAACACTAACAAACATTTAAAAACTCAACATCATTTTAACTCTAAACTCCTTCTTGAAATTATATTTTAAAAAATAATCACCCAATAGAGTATTTGTGCATGCACATACCTAACATTTCGTGAACAAATTAAAATTTTTTACACAATTTTACATTAAAATTAATAAAAAAATTAATTGTCTAACAATTCTTAATAACTAGAAGTTAAACTATAAGCACTTTTTAGTATGCCAGTTTTAATTTATTTGTCCAACATTTTCTTTAACATTAAACTATATTTAAACACTAAATCTTTTTAACACTAAACTCCATCCTGAAATTTCATTGAAAAATCAGCGATCCAAAATATTTTGTACGCACAAACAAAAACGCAATTGCAAATTTTCTTTAATCTGATAACAACGAGAGAAATGTCCGTAAAATCTATTTAATTCTAACTTTTAAAGCTTTTTAACATTAAACCCTCACTTGAAACTTTATCCACAAAATCATCCACAAAATTTTGCACTCACTAATCCAAGGAATGGAAGAAAACTGGATTTTCATATTGTAATTAATTAAATTTGTTGTTGTTGTTGTTGTTGTTGTTGTTGATGATATTGTTGTTGCTCCTAATGCCCCCTGGCCGGAAGTTCCAGACCAGGTCCATATAGGCTTCGGGCTGAGTAGTGCGGCTCTGGTTCATAATAGCAACACAAAGGTCGGAGTCCGATTTGGCTAGGTGCCACCACAATTTTGACCGAGCATCCCCAGGGGCGACATCTGGAGGATTGTACCTTCCCCACCCACTGACCTTAAAGATGGACTTTCCGGTCTACGGATTTAACGTGCCCATATCCGGCTTAGACACGAAGGTATTTAACGGCGCTTGTCGGAATTCGATCCGAGCAACCTCAGTTTCGAAAGCCAAAGCGTTACCAATAGGCTACCTCAGGCCTGTAATTAACAAAACTTGAATTCTAAAACAGTTTTCAAGAGTAAGAGGTAAAAGTGTGGGCACTTTTTAATATATCGGGTTTGCTTCATTTGTACAACATAACTCAGTCTCTCTAAATTGCTGAGAAAATTGTACAAAACTGCATTCTATCAGAAAGATTGCCCTGGGGTGAACGACTCGGTTAGGTCTCCTGATGAAGAGACCTGTCAATTGCCTCGTTATTATTATTTTTTATGATTTTTATTATTGATTTCAATTATGAGAAAACTGTAGATCATACAAATCGTTAAGTTTTAAGAAAAACTTTCCCATGCGAATTTCAAGTAGCATTCTATAGATCTAGCTATATCCAAACTGAATCCAGTGGATAAATTTTAAGGTGGTTCGAGACACATAACTTAAAACTTATTTTTCTGACATCGTGAGGATTTTTTCCCACATGTATCTTCTTGTAAAAACCCTTATACTAACTAATAAGAAGAGCGTGAACAATTTAAGGACTATTTTTCAAAAAAATTTAAAATCTATAATTAAGACAGTATTTTGGATTTATAAGCCAAACCAATAACTCTTATACATTTTGTTTATGTCCCTCTTGTATTTAATAAAGGTCTTAATGTCTTCAAGATTTATAAAAATTACAGTTAATAAAACATTTAATTACTTCAAAGGAAAAAAATCCTGTATATGAGTAATATTTGGTTCTCACCAAAATCACTCAGGATTTTCCCCAAAATATAAAATCTCAAGGTATTTTTGGTATGAATCCCAAAAGGACGCTGAACAAATTTTCTCAAATATACCTTGGGAGGAATTTTCGATGTATCTTTATAATACGACCGAACGTAAAAAATTCTCTACCGAGATAAATAGGCTAAAAGTACAAATGTGAAGCAGGGAGCGAATAAAGAATATGCTCTATGAGGGCTGTTTGATAAGTCCCTGAAATAAGAAGGTAAAGCAACCTTTCTCCTTTAAAAAAAAAAGATTTATTTATTTTCCTACATAATGTCCCTTAAGGTCGATACATTTGGTCCAACGACTTTCAATCAATTTTTCCCCTCTTTACAGTAAGACTTGTCGAACTCTGAAAGCATTTGCTTGCTAAATAAGAGTTTGTTTCACTAATCACTTCGGAATTTGATTAAAATATCTGCTTTGCAAGATATTGTTTCATATTCGAGAACAAGTAGCAGTCTGAGAGGACCAAATCTGGAGAATACGGGGAGTGAGGAATAATTTCTTTGTATAACTCTAAAAATGGCGACCGACTTGTAACTTAATAATGTAAAGGTGGCGACTCACTTGTAACGTAATGCTCGTAGGGAGCATTACATTGCAAGTGTACCCATGTTTCTTCGCGAATGCTCGTTTTGAATGCTCGGCTCAGGAAGCGCTCTCCACTTCAGTCAGTTCAGTGCGACTTGCACTGACTTGTAATGTAACAAAGAGATTCGCGAAAAAACCGGCAGTCCAGAGGAACATGATTTCTCAGCTTGAGCAGCTTGGCTCGTCAATCGCTTTCAGAGACTGACTAGCGAATTCTCGGGGTACATTACATTACATTACAACGTTTTGTTACTTAACAGTTTTGCCACTGCAAACGCCGAAGAATAAGCTGGGGCGTTGTCATGACGGAAAAGAATGTTTTTTCGCTAAATATGGCCTTTTTCTCGTAATTTTAATTTAAATGATCCAGTACTCTCCAATGATTGTTTTGTCTTTTTCCAAGTAGTCAATAAAGATCATACCATGGGCTTTGATTACAAACCTTTCCTGATGTTGGAACCGTTTCTGCTTTCTTTCGTTCAGGTTGACATGCTTCAACCCAATGTTTTGATATTTCTTTCTTTTCTGGATGGTAGTAATGTATCCATGTTTCGAAACGGAACAAAATTTCATCTGGAATTCCTTGAAACAACTCCAAATTGAGCTTCGAAGTGTTCCCTCGGTTTTGATCGAATCATAGCAAATGGGGCACCCATCTTGCCAACAGCTTTCTCATATTCAAATATTCCTTCTAAATATATTCTAAATATTATGTAGCCGCTCTGATGAGATTCCAACAGCTTCAGAAATCTCACGCGATTTTACGCTGCTATCCTTCGTCACCTATGTCATGGATTTTTTTCAAGAATTTCTGGCTTAGTAACTTCAGCAGAGTGGCCAGAACGCTCAGCGTCTCTTGTGCTCATTCGGCAGCAAAGGAACTTTAAAAAACACTTTAAATCATTCTAAGGGAAGGTGTAAATTACAATATTTATCAAGCCTACATTTAGCTTTTGCCGTCGTTTTACCTCTTAAAACGTAATATTTTATCAACGTGTGAAACCCCATTTTTCTCCTCAGTGTGAGCAGTAACAAGAGTTTATAGACTAACATGGCTGCCAGACACAAACAAAACGTTAATTCTGATTATAATTTAACATACGTACCTTTGAAGCATAGTGAATGTGAGAGCGCCAACTATTTCAATGCAGTGGCACTATCTCTCGGATTTTACCCGGACTTATCATACGATCCGTATACATCTGGCAATGTAATCATCGTAGAAACATGTGGTTAGCGTTTGTTAATTATGAAAACTCTGTAAGATGTTATGTAGATATAAAAGTTCATTCTTTTAAGAATTTTATATCCTGCACATCCTTAAAGAATTATTAGTCCTTACATTAAAAAATAAATTTATTACAGTTAAAAACTTCATAAATAAACATTAAGGGCATTACAATAGTATTAAGATGAATTTAGTATAGCTTTATAATAAATGCCTCAGAATCATTTAATAAGAGATATTTTTTTTGTCATAATAAAAGTTTCACATCCCTACATATGGAAAAAAAATCTTCAAAGGGAAGGTTATTAAATTTAATTTCAGAAAAAATTAACGCAAGAATTTAAATGAACTCACACTCAATACAAAAAACGAAGCTGATACAATTTTTTTATTTGTTTTAGAAGTAAGAAAAAAATTGTTTTAATTTGTCATCTATTTTAAGAGATTTTCAGAAAACGATTTTCAGATAAAATTGCCACCGTTAACAAACTCATATTCTAAAATTTTATTAATAATCGACTTAATTATTAATAAAATTTAGATTTCGTATGGTACATACATTTGATTGTCTATTCATCTGAGTTTTACCTGATACACGCTTAATTTTTTTTACAAATACCTTGGTTTTGTTTATTGTTAATTTTAGCTTGATCTGATCGTCGTTTGGATAATTATCAGCAGATTTCTGACCAGCTAAAATTGATGTAGCATCCATTGTTTGAAATTCGTATACTCCAAATAAAAGGTTTAACAAAAGAATGAATCTCATTATGTCGTCCCGGAGGATTAGTCCACTCGACAATTGTCAAAACTGGAGACCGGCGCTGCGTAGCAATTCCTGTATACGCAACTGAAGGTTAATTTCCCATGTTCGGTGATGTTTCATATGGGCCTGGGCGCCGGCCGGACAGTACAGATATGCCGACAATTGGGCATACCCTAGGTTTAACACGAGAAATGTGAACAGACAATAGCAAAAGAGTATCCTCTTTCCCCTTACAGTCCAGTAAAATTGACCACAAATCTGCTGGCAAAGTCAATTGATGAGTTTCAGTACCCCTAAATTCTAACAAAAAGGCTCTTCCCAGAGAAACATCTCCAGATTCGCATGACCTTGAAATGATCTGAACACATGGGCAAATGCGAGATAGAACACTTTCAGGGAGCACAGGACCTTGAAGCTCGACGAAATGACTGTAAATATGGTCTAATTCTAACCACAAAACCTCAAATAATATTAGAAAAAGATATTTTCTTTCTTTATACATATAAAGTACATATCTTTAACTATGTCATGCATAAAAATGGAAATTATAAATCTATAAATAATTTTCAAATTAGTAGTTTAGAATTTTATATTATTAACTGGTAATTAAAAATCACATAGTGATGCGTGCATCATAAAATTGAGATATATGCTTACAGAAAATAATTAATGGTCAGAATACACTTGTAATATATTAACCTGTAATTAAAAACCAAATAAATTGTACCAAATATTATTTCAATGAAAAATTGAGCATAAAATTGGAAAACTTCAAAAATTATCACAATCATTTGCTCAAATTTCCCACATAAAAAAAGTATTCCAAAATTGCACATTTTTTCTGGTTTTAAAATGTAGAATACCTTATACATGAGTTTAGTTTTATCAGTTTCCTATTGATAGTTTGAAAGTAATGCTTCACACAAACTCAAAATTAGTAGTTAATCATATAAAATTCTGAACTGCTAATTTGAAAATTATTTACAGATTTATAATTTCCATTTTTATATATGGCATATTTAAAGGTATGTACTTTATATGTATAAAGAAAGAAAAATTTTTTCCTAATATTATTTGAGTTTTTGTGGTTAGAATTAGACCCTATTTACAGGCATTTCGTCGATCTTCAAGGTACAATGCCCCCTTAAATCAGATATATATATATTGAAAGAGGAAATGCATTGATGAAAAGGGTAATTTATGGGTCGCGAGTAGTACACTAAATAAGACAGGGAATTAAAATATTTTTGTCATAACATATATACATGCGAATATGCATGTGATTCGCATGAATCACGTATTCGAATGAAGATGTCTTAGCTTATGTAAGCATTTTATTTATGTTAACAATTCTTTAATCCTTGATAATTACGAAGAAAATATTTCCTTTACATTAACTCTTTTAACACACATCAGACACTCTGATCTCTGCTGAGAGTCATGCGAGCGACACACGTTCCGGATTGTATATTTAGGAAGAAGTTTTCACAAGTTCTCACGCTTCAATAACGAGAAGCGTGTTTTTTTAGGAGGAATAAATCCACCGTTGGCGACGGCAAGAGAAGTTATTGATACTTTTCTTCCCGGGATATAAGCCACGGGCTAAAACATGTAAAAAAAACACGGAATTCTGGCGCTGAATCAACAAAGAAGACTCGGCGGCCGCTGATACAAGAGGAAGTTATTTTTTCGTATTAACTTGCACTTATTAAAGTTTCTTTCGTGTTAATGGGTTGCGAGACGATGCCTGAGAGCGTATGAAACCGCCGATGTTCGGAGCAGGAGGAATGGAAGCTGGGAGAGGGGAGTCGTCACACTTTGGAAGAGCCGTAGCTGATAAAATCATCTGTGAAATATCCGTGATCATATTCTAAGCATAGTATTTGGATAGTACTTTTTATTGTACTTTTAGCGAAGCTACAGGTGAACGATAAGTTCAAAATTAGTTCCATTAATCGGTTTGAATTTAGCTATTACAGAAGTGTCCAAACGTTCAAGACCACACCTACGGAAAACATTTTTAGGAAGACTTGATTAGTCTTCTTACTAATCATTAGGAAGATGATTGATTAGTTTTCTTACTTAAGAAAACTAATCAATCATCTGTACAAACTGTGCATGAGTCTAGGAGAATAATAAGGGATCCTATCCTTAGAGACTTTCTCCTTAGAGTGTTTTTTTCCGTAGGGCATAACATTTTAGTAATTAATAAACATATATTAGGTACGCATTATTGAATATTAAATTCTTTGACTAATCGTTGGAGGAATAGATATTGATGGTTTCTCGCGGAAAAGATACAACAATGAGATACAGTCGAACCCCGTTATAACAAACTTCTAGGCACCAAAGGTATTGTTCGCTTTATCCGGTGATTCGCTATATCCGAACCATTAAGAAAAATTCTAGAGTTAGCAAAATATATAACTCATTAGTTGCAATATGTATTCAATAATGATGTATTAAAAAATGATAAAAATCTATTAAAAATGATCATTAAGGAATTAAATCGACCAAGACAGATTACATTAAACTGACACAATACTAATTAAATTATGTACAATAGGAGAACGGTGGTACCAAAATTTTCGTTCGTTATATCCGGGAGTTTGTTATATCCGTGAATTCGTTATATACCAGTTTCACTATAACGGGGTTCAACTTATATAATTATACAAAGATATCGACATAGTAAAATTTATTGAAATCAATCGCATAAAGTTTGCCTGACACATATACTGATTGAATTCCTCTATAAAAACCTATAAAATTTTCATTCACAAGCCGTATGGCACAAGACCTAGGGTGAGACTTAGATGGTGTGACCAGTGGCGCACCCAGGGAGGGGGAAGGGGCACTGCCCCCCACCAAAGAAATAAAAATTGCATTATGAATATTGATTTTGAATTACAAATATTTTTATCCTTTCATCTCGGCCCCCCCCATGCATTATAAATATCTTTATCCGTTCATCTCACCCCCCCCCCCCAAGAAAAAATCCTGGGTGCACCACTGGGTGTGACTGTGTAGACAATGGTTTTTAAAGTCATTCGTATAACCAACTGGAAAACCCTGGCCCAACAGAGGGCTGAATCGAAGAATGTTCTATGAATGGTACTGTCCCACACTGGTTGTGCCAACGATGATGATGATATTACTTTTTGTAGACATTTGCACTATATATCTGATACTATATATTTATGTCAGTTTTAGGATATCTGTAACATTATGTTCAAAGGCACTTCAAAGGTATGAGTATAACATCTAAATATTTGACGATAAACATGAAGAAGAGACCGGACGAAGGGCAAATAAGAAGGGCATCTTCGGAACCACAGTCAGCGAGTTCGAATCTTTTGTAGCCTAGATGTATGTAGCCATTCGGGATTTGCTTTAAGTTGTCTTTTTAGCTCTCGTATTGTAAATGATGACAGCAGCTCTCTTATGCAACCGATTGAAGGCTTGTAGGGCAACTGAATGGCAACAGAATAGGAAGAGACAGTACAGTGTCCAGACCCTTGAATAAGGAATTGGGTTTGACATCAGGAAAATCCGCAAAAGAAACTTTATCTCATCATATAAGGCTTGTGGATGGATCTATAAACAACCAACCTGTGTAAATGTTCTGAGTATGCTTGAGAATGGCAAGTGAGATGAGTGGTTAGAATTTGAATCTGGCATAAAACATTGATTCGCTAATTGTCTTATCAAAGTAACGTCAAAATAGAACAGCAAAGTGATTATTTTCTTTTGTTTTTTTTAGTTCATGGCATCAAACTAGATCAGAGGTTCCCAACCTTTTTCCTACAACGACCCCTTTTAAAAGAATGATTTTCTTCGTCGACCCCTCACATTTTTCTCAATAGTATACAGCATACAATATAATTATAATACTAATAACTGCACAAAAAACACTTAAAGATAACAATTTGACTAAGAATATGAACAAAAAATTAGAAAAAGTGGTTCATTAGGTTTATGTTTTTTTAATTTTTGTACTATTTTCTTTTTTAATTTCAGAAGTATAAACACGATTTCACAAGCACAGTTGTAATTGCACAAACATCGCCAAGAGAAAACGAAACTGCTTCTCATGGTTGAATCGGGAGTACCCATGTGCTGTTTAAGTTCCAGTGAATTTCCCCAGTTTTGCCTAGTGTTGGTACACAAATAAAAGCCGATGGTGGCATTCGAGGCATATACAAAAATGTCATGACATTTGACTTTAGATGCGTGGATCACTGCACCTTATGCAAATCTGTATTTATACATATTAAAATGGATATTGTTATATAATAATTACATTCCTAAAAATTAAATTAAATTCTAAAACAGAAAAATTTATCATAGACCCCCAATAGACCCCTGGAATACTATAGACCTTTTTTAAACCTCCATCGACCCCCAAGGTGTCTACCTGGACCCCGTTGGGAATCCCTGAACTAGATTGTTCTCAAATCGAGAAACATACTAAACTTAAGTACTAAACTTAAAGCCTTTTTTCATGATATTAATTCGGCATATGATATCCAATGAATGAAGAAAGATATATGAGTATCATGTTAAATGTATTTATCAACTGTCCAATTAGAGTGAAAATATTTATTGCTGAATGTCATATTCTAGCCGCTTCTATATTTCACCGCGCCGTGACGTCTACAGCCCATGTCTTATTAAACAGTAAGTAATTGCCTTCCTTAAGAAATAATTACTTTGAACTCGTAAACAATGTAAAAATTTATTATTTTCCGACGGATTTAGATTATAACACTTTCATATGTCTACACACAAATATTCGACACCTCACAGATAAAATATTTGATCATAAATACAGTTTGGGGATTAAACTTTTTTTATAACAGACTGTTTTAGGAGCTATGTCGAATTCCAGTACTGCTTCTCAGTATAACTAAGCGGCAAAATCAACAAAGAATGTTACTAAATAGCTGTGAGAGTTCCAAGGGAAGTTGTTGCTACTTATACATATAAACAAATGTGAAAACATATACCGAAGACCGCAGTGCCTCTTCCATGAAATTACACATTATTTCAAAGTATATAACATTTCTGTAGATTATTGGCCTAAAAATAGTCTGTGCTTGAATTGGCAAAAAAAAAAAAAAAAAAAAAAAAAAAAAAAAAAAAAAAAAAAAAAAACCTTCAGAGTTGGCGGCAGGAGAAGATCAATGAAATGGATCCAAGTGATGAGGAGGAACGCATAGATTAGTTAGAGGAACGCATTAATATAGATTAATCAAATTGAATTATCTTCTGAGTACTTAATTCCAGTTGTTTATAATATTCCTAATATATTACGGACCGTGATATGAAATCAATTTGGTTTTGCTGGGTACTGAAACTAATGCTCTTCCATGAGTTTTTTCCATCTTGAATTTCAGTTTTTTTCCTATAAGGCTCTTGTAATCTGTTTAATACAGATTAATCAAATTGAATTGTTTTCTGAGTACTGAATTCCAATTGTTTATAATCTGTCTAATATATTACGGACTGTGATATGTAATCAGTTTGGTTTTGCTAGGTACTGAAACTATGCTCTTCCATGAGTTTTTTTTTCAGCTTTTCCCTATGTGGCTATTAAACAGATTTATCAAATTGAAGGAAAATGCTGTAGTGGTCTTAAACTGTTGCTCACTACTGTATTTCCCTCATACAAGAGGTAAAAGAATTCTTTGATTTAAAAGCAATCGAATAGAGCCAAATGACAGTGATAGTGCAGTGCACCAGCAGGTTTCAATTAATGCCGATATATCTTTATGAAAGATGACTATTATAAGATAAATGTAAATTTACGTATATTTATTTATCGTATCATTAAAATGAAGATAAATAATCTTTACTTAATCTTTTCAAATGAGAATCTTCAATCTTAATTCTAAATATTATCTAATGTGAATCATTAACCCAAACCCTAAATGTCATCTAATGTCAGTGCTTAATAATTAATCTTATATTATGTGCATTTACGTTACCTTAATTCTAAGTGTAATGTGTTCGGATACTTTTATCTCCATAGTGAATGCAAGTAAAAACCGTACGTTACATTTTGAATTTAGATTCCATATAGAGGTTCTAGCGATGATTAAAATAACTGTTGTTGTTGTTTATACCACTTGACCGACAGCAACATCAGATCAAGTCCCGAAGGCTATGGACGATGAAGGTGCGGCTCCTGTTTTGACTGGCACCACAAGGGTCGGAGTCTGAGTTGGCCAAAGGACCTGTCTCGTAATTTCGAACCGAGTCGAGACCAGACCACTTGACCCCGCACCTTCAGAGGTAATTTTGAGAACTTGAGAACTTGGAGGATTTTACGTGCACCGGCCTCCATTAGTGTACATGGCAATGGATTTGTCAGCGACGAGCATCGAACCAGTGACTTTCAGTTCACTAGCCCGCTGCTTTGCCAACTGGGCCACTGCGCTCATTTAAAATAACTTATTGTTTACTACTTATATACGGTCAAAAGGCTATCTTTAAGGCGAAGCTTCAGTTGGCATCGCAGGTTTTCAAACTCCGTGTTAACGGGAAACTTACGGACAAAAAAAACAAATATCGATCGTGTCTAAAGTTGGAAAAAATTCAGCACAAATTCATAAAACAAAATGCTACACAGAAAAATATCCGTTTTCTTCAATCGTGTTTTAAAGAATATACATTTTTTTTCGATATGCGTTCATAAACAAAAATAACACATGTTCGCACAAAAGTATAAATGATCCTGTACTTATACAGGAACTAATTACTGATAAGTTAAAACATTCTGAATAAATTGTATATGAATTATGTATCTGAAATCTCAAATTGGAACATATAAACGTCTTTCATTCCTGTTCCATTTTAGTAAGAAAGCTTATTTCAAAACTGGGATTTAAATATTAAGTTTTTTGTATTTAAAATACTCAGAGGGACGCTTTATGAAAATTCCAAATATTTGAAAAGAAAAAGTATTTTTAAGGAGAACGGAATGTTGTATATGTAATTCTTTTCTTTCACTTTTATGTCTCCCTATATAAAGTTTTACATACATACCACAGTGCCACTGTATTTAATCTTTTTTTTCCTTTTTTTAAAGTAGTAAAATAATTTTTGTTGGATTATATCTTACAAATCGTATCGAAGATAAGAAGCAGTTTAATAAATGTTCTTCTTATATATTATTGTTCTACTTTTACTGCTAGTCTACATTTAATACGTTGGAAAGCTTGAGGCATTCTAGGAAGAAGACTTTTGTATTTAAGTTTACTTGTTCTTTTGTGTATACTTGTTTCTGTTAAAACCTTGCCATTAAAAAAAAAAACCATTTAGAACATATTCTATCAGTACATGGATGTTACCAATTTTGATGAAAATCTAGAGAATATTCACTTTGAAAGATTAGACTTTTACCATATAAAGAAGACTCTGGTATTTAAAAAAAAATTATTTTAATCTCATTTTTGTTTTATTTTTGAACACTTTGAGGCCGAAAGGAGTTTTGAAAAGGGGTTCAAGCCCTCTCAGTGTCATCCCTATTGATTACGGTTCTGAGCTTAAGGGGAACAGGGACAGAAAAATCTTTTTCTTCTACCTTATTTATTTTATTCTAAAAGTTCTATTTAATTTTTTCAAGCCAAGAAGATGTGGCTCAGCCACGTCTCCTGCCAAAAAGGAAAGCTACACCTGGCGCCTTTAAGACAATGGAAACGATTTCAAACCAACAGCAATCTACCGAAATTCTAAGTCCACAAGAGTATAAGCTTATTTTTCATGCAATTAGCCCTTGAGCAACGAAAGGTGATTGAAACTCTCTCAACTCGACAGTTTTTCTTAGTTCGTCATTTTATTTCATTGTCCGAAAACAGTTTGTCTCTATCCTCGACTTCTGGGTGACTTCTCGTCGTCTCCTGTTGTATTATTTAACCGTTTCCACATCAAGATTTGTATCGCCATCGGATGAAAGTGAAGGGATTTCCCTGCATTGTATCAAAATTTGGTACAGTGATTGTGGCGCGAATGTGGTACACTCTCAAGTCTGTCTTTCGCCTATCCATTTAAGGAATCATACACTATATGGCCAAAAGTATCCGGACACCCCCCCCCTAAAGAAGTGGATCTGGCAGGTGACGCAATTTGATGCGTAACAGAAAGCTATAAAAGTGTTGGTAGAGGTTTGTTAGGTCATATTTATGTGTTTGTGAGACAATGAGTATGTCAAAGGAGCTTAGTGACTGATCGTGGCATTATAGTGGGATGCTACCTTTGTGGGAAATCAGTTCGTGAAATTTAGGACATTCTACAGAAGCCAAATTCCACTGTAAGTGATGTAATTGGGAAGTGGAAACGTCGAGGCAGTGAAACTGCAGAAAAACGAAGTGGCAGGCCGAAAAAAATTAGTAAACGCAGCCGTAGAACTCTGAATAGGATAGTGAAACATAATCGCAAGTCCTTGTTGATTGAAATCACTCAGGAGTTCCAAAGTTCATCAGGCGTTAGTGCTATCAGCAGGATTGTTCAAGAGTTAAAAAACCTGGGATTCCATGGTCGTTCAGCCACTCACAAGCCGAACATCACTCCCCAGAATGCGAAGTGTCGATTGCAATGGTGCAAAGCTCACCGTTATTGAACTGTGGACATGTAGGAAAATGTTCTTTGGAGTGATGAATCTGGCTTTACAATCTGGCTGTCCGATGGACGCGTCTGGGTTTGGCGGATGCCCGGCGAGTGCTTTTTGCGTGACTGCATTGTGCCGACTGTTAAGTTTGGTGGTGGCAGCATCATAGTGTGGGGGTGTTTTTCATCGTTTGGCCTGGGTTAGTTAGTTCCTGTGGTTGGAAACATGAACTCTGAGATGTATATAGACATTCTGGACAATGCTGCTCTCCCAACTCTATGGCAATATTTCGGGGAAGGCCCGTGTCTCTTCCAGCAGCATAACTGCTCCATTCACTGATCGAGACTTGCAGGCAGGGTTTGACGAAATGGGTGTTCAAAAACTGGACTGGCCTTCTCAGAGCTCCAATCTAAACCCCACTGAACACCTTTGGGACGAATTAGAACGCAGATTGCGTAGCCAGCCAAATCGACCATCCTCACTGCCAGCACTCATTTCAGATGTGATGGACGCCTGGAAGTCAGTTCCTATGGACACCTATCAAAAGCTGGTGGAAAGTCTCCCCAGACGTGTGCAGGCTGTCATCGATGCAAAAACAGGACCAACATCATATTAATATATGCCTCAGGACTCTCAGAGTCCGTACCACTGGGCGTTCGGATACTTTTGGCCAGATAGTGTACGTATACAGTGGTTTCGATGCTTTCCTACCATGACAGCGATAGTCAATGGGAATGTACAGGTGATGGTGTACTGTGGTGGATAATGAAATGATCAGGATAAGAAAATAAGGACAGAAAATATTTCTATCCTAATGTTAAACTATAGGGAATTTTTCTCTCCGTATTTTTCAAATAATTGATTAGCAAAGCCCTATTTTTGAGTTACATTGTCTGAATAATGAAATAGATCGTTCTATTTTTTTTAAGTATTGTTATTCAAATCTAATATGTTCAAAAAACATATCTAATATGGTAGTACGATAGACATCTACAATGTAATGCTCCGTAAAAAAATGAACTGCGGAAAAATTCAGAATTTTAAAAACTGAGCTTTTTATATAAACATCTACCTTGATATACAGAAAAGACATTCTTATGGAAGGCCTGTAACGTCAAATGACGCACGGCCTTTACAAGGACGCTTACGGTCGCTCTAATGAAGTCGAAAATTTACCAAACATGATGAACCCTCAACACATTTAAGCGAAGTTAGTAACTTTGCACTTACATTCAAAACTGATAAAAACAAATATTACGTGACTTCCGGTACGGATAAAACGAAAGGGGTGGGTACGACAGATGATATATATATATATATATATATATATATATATATATATCAAAGAAAAAAAAACCTTCTCGAACGGAAAGCGTGTAACCGCGTGCGTGTTTCTCACCTTTTCCACTTTGAATATTTCATGGGCAATAAATTCGCAGAGATACCGGTAATAATATAACGACGGTTTCCCGTAACACGTCGCGAGACAAAATACGATGCAATGAAAGTCTCATTACTCGCAGATCCTTTAACGCCCCGAAGAAAAAGCGCGGAAAAAACTATTATAAAAAGCGTGCGAAAAACTGAACGAAAAAAAGAGAGGGGGGTGAGAGAGCGAGTGAGAGAGAGTAACATGGTTGTAAACTACGGTTGATGGGGACGGGATTGTGTGCAGATATTATTAGGCCATGAATATTCATGACCTGGGTTTTATCGCTCTGGTATTTGCATCTAATCTGCATTGTAAAGCTGCTCGGCCATGATTGCTCAATTTGTTCCATCCGGAGGAGGTGGGGGCGAGGAAAAGAACAAGCGAAGTAAGAGAAGATTAGTTTTTGAATCTTTTAATGAGTTGGATGGGCCGCTTTAATTCAATCTCCCCGTGCTGCGAAGAAAAGTAATAAGTGAGTAACACGGTGCGCGTAATATGTGAGAGCTTCTAATTGATACCCGCGCTGTGCGTGTTTCCAAGTTATTGGTCGTATAAAACTCGTATTCGCTCACCACCTGCGCATTGTGCAGTCAGAGGTTCGGGCATTCCTTGGCTTTGCGATGTCCAGACCAAATGACGAGCGGTTACGCTTGACCAACGCTATAAAAGTGAAGACATGTATGCATCTACAGTGTAAGGGTATGTTCACATAGAATCCGTCAACGTCAGCGTTAAAATTTTTAACCAATCATTTACCAATTAACCAATTAGCGCAAACGGAATCTTCAACGTTGACGCTGACGGATTCTATGTGAACAGGCCCTAAGAGAACGCCAATACAGTAAGGGCCTTTTCACATAGAATCCATTAGCGTCAGTGTAAAAAAATTTAACCAATAATATACCAATCATTGGCCCATCTCACCACGTTGAAATGGCGAATTTCGCTCAAAATTTACAAATTCTTTTACTATTTTATTGGATAAAACATACTTTTAGCTTTCCGAAACAGGCTTTGTTTTGTTTTTACGATAATTAGAAGGGGAGTTATGAAGAATGTTGTAAAAGTCTTTTACTGCAAAAAAAACGGAAGTGAACATTTAATTCACCAGAAGTGGACGTTTAAATGGCCAGAAATGTATCAAAACTGTATACAAAATAAATAATTTTTAGAAATATATTTTTAATGAAGTTTTTTCCCAATGGTTAAAGTTTTTTAACGTATAGAGCAACAAGTAAATTACTTCCTATAGGGTGCATGGCATTCCTATAGGGTGCCTAATGGTTGTGTAACTGCTATTTCTATTGACAGTGGTAAAGTGTTGGATATTGAAGTAATGTCAAAGGTATGTAGAGCATGTAAAATTGTGAATGATGTTAGTAAAAAGCAATCGTATAATTGTTCAAAGCATACATTCTCATGCAATGCCATGAAACCTGTTGGATGCTATCGAATCTTTGAGAGGTCACCTCAACTTCGACAATTGCAGTATGTGGTCTTTTATGGTGATGGAGATTCAGCAGCTTTTGATACTGTAGGTTATTAAATAACCTTAAAACAATGGATGCGTGCATGTGTTGGGGCAAGCAAGGAAATACAGAGAATTGACCTTTATCATATATTTATTTGACAAAGATCAAAATTCATTTAAAGTGTAGTTAATAACAGAATAATATTCCCCTTCATATTAACATTTAACACATGAGGAATCAGAAGCAGAGGCAAACTATATGGTCAAAGTAATTATTTTTAGAATCTATCGGGAGGCACTTACTACTGCTGAAGAACTCAGCGATGAAAAATGGCTTCGACGACAGGGGCCCAAATCAAGTCATATACAGGATCCCCATGGCGGGTTACCGGCACTACCGCTAGACTCCGAGGCAGTCGGGACTATGTATCGTCCGAGCTCTAGGAAAACAGCCAGCGAAATCTCTGGGCCTCTCTTCGTTTCTTTCTTTCATGGAGGGCTGTTGTCCGTTTAAGGGGGCCATTTTGGTCCGCCCCTTTTTCTCTCATTGGGCAGTTAACTGCTTTTTTCCCAGCAGTTCCTGCCCTGATTGGTCATTTACTATATTGCTCCTGTTCATAGTCTACGAAATACCTCCCCACCATAATTTTCATTTGAAATGCAATTTTGACCATTATCTACTGAAAGTTTTATTGTGGGCCATAAAATAACATCCATCTATCTTGAAATATTTATAGCCTTTTGATCGCTATCAGTGGCCACACAGACAGTTTTTCTTTTACGTCCTCTTAGTGTTCAAGCCTTTATTTATTTGCCTCTGAAGTTTTTATAATAGTTTTGTTCTTGACCGTCTTTCGACCACACCCCGCGATGAATTATAACATTCAGAGCTTCTACAGATACTGTCAAAGATGTTTATGGTAAAGACAGTGTTAAAAAATATGAATGCAATGGTTACATTCAAAAGCGTATTGGCTCTCGACTCGGGAAGCTGAAAACAAAACAAAAGGACCTCGGAGAACAAGGAAAATTGACTGGTGGTTTTATCGACAAACTACAAAGTTATTACGGAATAGCTATTCGGAATAACATAAATGACTTAGAGAATAAGCATAGAGCAGTTATTGCTGCATTATTTCTTTGCAATTCTGGTGTAGATCAACCCATACATGGCCAGAGTCAAGATGGGCGTGACAGTTGGTACAAGTCTAAGCGTGCTGCCGCAACTGGAAAAATTTCCAAGAATAATCAAAAGGGCTTCCAAAGAGCATACTAAACATTATCAAACCTGTGTATATGAAACTGTGCGATAAAAAAATTACTAGAAAATGTTTGGATGGTAAAACGCAAAATGCGAACGAAAGTTTTAATGGAGATTTGGGGCAATTCGTTTCCAAAGATATATTTGTTAAAGAGCAAACTTTAAAATTAGGAGCATATTTGGCTGTCATACAATTTAATGATGGTTATTAAAGTTCTATTAAATGTCCTTAATAGTGTTAGTATTCACCCTAGAGTTCAAACAATTAAAGGTTCCTCATATCTGGATGTAAAACGAATTAGCCAAGCAAAATGCCAGTCACTAACAAATATAAAAAAGGCCAGGAAAAAAAATAGACTGGTAAAGAAAATGAAATTGGCTAAATATGAGCTAAAAGAAGGTACAACTTATAAATGTGGTGAATTTTAGAAGTGTGCATTTATAATTTCTAGTAAAAATGTGTAAATTAAAACTAAAAATGCTTTTTTCTCAAAATGTGCCTTTTTACATAAGTTACTTTTTTGAAAATTCATAACTCAAAATATTATTGATATATACGTTTGAAATTTTTTCTGCTTTGTTTATATACTATTTTCTAGTGCATGAACTATAAACAAAAAAAAATTTGAACAGAATTATGGCTGAATATTTGTATATTTACATCAAAAAGTTTTTGAAAGGGACATATATTGTTCTTTGATTGCTTCTAAAAGTTTTATTTATGCATATATGCCTTAAATTATAGTTCATGCACTAGAAAATACCATGTAAACTCTATTAGCAATAAAAAAATTTCGATGTATATTTAATTTTAATTTTTTTATAATTTTTGAAAATGTTGCTATTTTACTTTAAAATTTCATATATTTTATTGATTTTCATAAAATTATGTAAGTTTACTTGAAATATTAATAGGTAAATCTAAATTTGGATTGCAAAAGTATCGGAAAACTTAATTAAAAAATTTTTATGGAGTGATTTTTAAAAAAAGTGCTCCGAACGGGGTGAGATACCTTACCAATCAGCTCCAACGAATCTTTAGCGCTGACGCTGACTGATTCTATGTGAACAGGCCCTTAGGCAAATGGCTTATTAGAAATTCAAGCTCGGTTTACAGCAATTTATATTGAATTTATTTAAGATTTTTCTATTCTTTGGATGGTTTTATTGTTTTTGGCGTTGATTTTCCTGTATAAAGAAAAAGGTTCAGCATGTTCGAACCATGCGAGATCGTTGGACAATTGAATCGTGGACATTCAGTCGGAGACATATCTGCAGTTAATGACCCCGGTCGATCGGAATTATCGCAAAGTAGTAAACTTGTAGACACGCCGACTCGTTAGAACGACCTTGAAAAACCTGGAGCCGGCTGACTTGAAAAAAGTATGTGGTCAAAGAAAATCCTAAGTCATCTACAGGTAGCCGTCGACTTAAGACCTATATGACTTCCGACTGATCGACTTTGCAACTGCCACGAGAAATCAAGATAAAAAAATTTTGATAATTAAATCAAGTGCGAATGTCGTCATGTTTTAATATAAGTTACAGTTTTACAGATTACGTGTCACTTTGTAACGTCAACTGACCTCACAAAATCGAGGCGGGAAGGGTTCAAACGTCTAATCAAAAGAGAAACGAGGAAATTAACGTGTTACAGTAGTGTACGTAGTATAATTCAAGTTTTTCTTCAAACACCTCAAGATGTCTACATAGAAGAAACTGCCTTTGTCTTCTACTAAAACTGCCAATACGAAAAGAAAGGTTATAGACCTCTATACGAAGATGAATCCGATTAAACAGTACGAAGGAGAATAGGAAGTGAATGCGATAGCACGTGATGTACTTTAACTTGTCAATGATTTTAAAAGACAAAGCGAGGATTCGTGAATCTATATAAGATTCCGCACCCATGCGAGCGACCGTAATAAAGAAGCAACGGACCGTGCCCATCCACGAAATGGAGAAATTGTTGCTTATTTAGATGAATGATCAGATCCAAAAACGGATACAATTAACCCTTTTTACAGTGCAAACGAAAGCTAGAAGTTTATTTCAGACTTTGAAGAATCACGTAGGAGAAAACAAGTGTAGGCTTTATAGGAAATACTGGCTGATTCAAGAGAATCAAAAAAAAATTCAAAATTCATAACGTTCAAGTGACAGGAGAAGCAGCGAGTGCAGATGATGATGGAACTCGAAAATTTCTTGAAAGACTGGATGAACTAATTATGGAAGAAGAGTATCAAACAGAGCAGATTTTTAGTACAGAGGAGACAGGATTGTTTACGAAATAGATGACAGCACCTTTTATATCCACAAAGAATAGAAAAGCGTGCCTGGATAAAGGACATTTTTGGATAATCTGACTTTGCTGCTTGGCGTAAACACGTGGGTTTAAATCTGAAGCCTTTCCTGATTTATCATACTGGAAACCCGCGTGTGTTCAAGATTATGACAAAGCCCAACTTGAACATGTCTGTGAAAAAAAACTTACTTCTCCAGTTACCCCGTGCACTGTCCCTGATGATGACATACATGATCCGATGACAAGCATGAGAGACCAATTGTATGTTTCCTGCTGCACTAATTTTTTTACTCTCTGCTAATTCAACTACGTACTGCACTGCACTTCTAAAATGCCTTCTATTTTATGTATATGCATCATCTATTACTGTATGATTGCACGTTTTACTTATATTAAACCAAGTGTATTGATATAAAATAATAAAATAGAAAAACATATAAAACATATAAAATAAAACATATATAAAACATATAAAAAGGTATAAAATAATGAACCTAAATTGATAATATAAAAAACTGTTGTCCGACTTCCGACGAAATCGACATCCGGCAGGTCGAAACAAATTACGGCCGTAAAATCAACGATAACCTGTAAATCCCATCTGTCGAAAATCCCTTCCGTATGAGCACGGGGGCAAAGGTCATTGATAGGACTTTCCACCTACAAGAGCTTACACTTCATTTTACTGGTCTTCTCTGATTCTCATTGATTACCCGGGTCATTGATCCCCCGCACTCAACATCGTTTAGGAATGGCGAAAACAGAGCCTGCATTTCTCTGGGGATGAATGGAAGAGGGCCATTATAAAGAGATGAGTCGCTGTACAACTGGCAATCCAACGGACGAGTAGGGACTCGATAAGAACGTCTTGGGATGCCAGATATTTTGATGACTGCATTGTCAAGGACTGTTTTACTCGGTTTGTGGAAGACTCCATAGTTTTATAGTTTGGATCTTCGAACCCTGGTGTCTACCAATACATTTTGGACAATAGTGTTCTCCGCTTGCTGTGGAAAACAGTTCGAAAAGGGTGGTACTTTCTTTTTGCAGCTTGACAACACACCTGTGCGCAAAACAAAGTTCCTAGTTTCATGGGTTCAAGATTAGAGCTCGAAGAGCTTAAATTTCTGGCCTAAAGCTCCAGCTACGCATCTTCGAAATCAATTGGAATGCCAGTGGTACACCAGACATATTTCACATCTACCATTTGTCAAATTTCGTCATGTGACTGTAGGGACGAGAAATGAATTTCAGATGAAATATACCGAGACGTACAATAGCAGCCAAGCGTGAATGGACTTGAATGTTGTTACCAGCACCTTTGTATTTGAAGAGAGATTAGCGGTGGGTATTCATTAAGTTTTAAGAAAACATTACAAGGACAACTTCACACTAGGTAGGTAAAAATAACGGGAATTTGTAGCTAAATTCCCGTTAATAAATAATTAATAAATGTAAGTAAAAACCATATGTTGGATTTAGAATTTAATCCATTTAGCGATTCTGAAAAGGCTTATAGAAATATATCGTCTACATACGCATATACCTGATCTTTATGGCTGTGTTCAGACATAGACTACTTAGAGAAGGTAAATAAAATAGCATGTTAGATTTCAATTTTAGGGTTTATTTGAAAATTATTCTTGATGATAAAGGAATTTATCGTCTACTTATTTACATGGCCCATAAAGCTATCTTACGATCGTCATATAAACTATAGCTTCGGTTGACATCACAGATTTTCAAACCCCCTGCAAACGAGAAATTTGTCTAATTCCATTCTTAATCTTTTAATCCCATTCCAGTTTTGAAGTATTTTTAATGTAACATCTAAAAAGTTATGCCAATTTCTTAGATAATTTTCCCAACTTGCACTCTATAAAATTCGAAATTATATATTTAAAAGTTATAAATTTCGAAAGAGATGTTCCGGGGCTGCTGGGTACTCTGCAGATTCCTAACTTCAAATAAATTATGGACAAGAAATTTTGTGCAAAACTTTATCTCTTTGGCTGTCAAAAATGTCAGAGAATTTTGTGAAAACTCTTTGGACAATAATAAGCTGTCAGTGATGCGCCTATAACGACAGAAAAAGTTGTACTGGTGTGTGGTATTACAAGACCGGCGATGCCGATATTCCGTTAAGGCTGCCGTACACTAACCATATTGGATTCACTCACCTCAATGTTAACCTATAAATAAAATGTGTCCGAGGACTGCCGACTTGGATTTAAAGATTTTTTTTTAATTGTACTCCTTAATAGAGAAAGAAATTTTACATCTTGGGGTATTTCTCGTTTTTAAAAAAATAAATGCAAATAATATTTTAAAATTTAATGTTGGGTGGATTAAACCGCATAATTTGCCCCATACCTAATTTTCTGAAATAAAAAAACCTTTCACAAGAAAGTAGACTTGATGAGGCTAACTAAAATTCCTTTATTTTTCTTATTTTACATAAAAACATAGTAAAAAAAGGGGGATCGATTTGATCCAATAGATTGGAAGAAAAATATTTACAAAAACTTAACCATTAAACAAAAAAGAATACAGATAAGCGTGTCATGAACGGGCGAAAATTAACCAACTTTAATTTTGAAAAAACTACTTAAACTGAATGGTAAAGCTTGGAATAGGTATAGGAAGAAAGAAGGGATACAAGCCTAATGGTTCGACAATTCGTCGCAAACACATCTAAATATCAAACTTGCTGCGAAAACAGCTACTAACACTATGGCTGAAAGCCCCAACTCACTCGCAGAATAGCTACTGCTTAAAACCCACTCGCTGAAAAAATACGTACATCTTAAATACTTGTTGTATTTATTTGTACAAATCCCATTGGCTGTGACGCGAGAGCTTCGTAATTCCAGTCCTGCCTTCAAAGTTGAAAAATCTGCATATTTGTTTTTAACCATCCGTTCATGACACGTTTTTAAATGTCGCGTTTTTCGATGAAGGGAAAACAAATACTACATTTAAATTATTCGGAGGGGGGGGGGGAATCTGGTATAGAGTGTTTTAAACGCTCCTAAATTCCTTTGGTGGACGAAATTTATAAAATGAATCCTGTTGCAAAGTGCAGAAAAGTTCAGGCTATCTGAAAATACCATTTCTATTGGTTTAGCAGCATTTATGTAGCTGCAAATAGTAGACACATTTTCTCCATAGGTTAACATTGAGGTGAGCGAATCTAATAGGGTTAGTACACAGCAGCCTTAATGACTTCAATAATTACAGCCTTTTTAACCGTCATTAAAGTGTGCCGTTTTAGGACAAATATAAAAATTTGCGATTGTCTTCGCGTCGATCGCGAAGATTTTTTTCAAAGAGCGAAAGCCCCTTGAAGCAGCAGATAAGTTTGCCACCCCTCCTGTATTCGATACCCCTTACAAGCAATTTTATTCCATAAATTATTAAAACTATACTAGTTCGTAAATCTTTATTTTTGCGTATTTTTTTTCATTGTTGTTTCAAAATCGTCCCCATCTGTTTCACTGCCGGCTAAATGAGCAATCAGCGTTAGATTGTTCTGCAATGCAGATTAGCTTATGGCAAAACTGTTTCAATGAAAACTTCGGCATGAATATTCATGGACTGATAAAAATCAGACAGACCTCCCCTCTCCCCCCTTTCTTCTCCTTTTACCTCCATCCATGCGCCACCAATGTTTTACAAGCTTGTAATTTTTTTTTCCCATCCCATTTTTTTTTCAAAGCAGTTTTTTTTTTCTCTCGCTAAAAGCCGAAAGTAATAAAAGTTTAAGTGCTTTTTATTTTGTCTTATGAGAAGTGTTATACGAGAAAAAGCGTCACTTACCGAACGGGTGAAATATTCATAATAGCTCGATCTAGATGTAACAAGGAGAATAGGTTGGGGCAAAAAAAAATCATTTTTAGTTTAATTTTTTATTAGTAGCTCAAAAAAGAAAAAACTTTTAGCGGGCATCAGAAGGGGCCAAAAAGAAGTTTTAAATTGTCTATAATGAAAACAAATTAGGGTCTCGTGGTTTTTATTTAATATACATATCTCTGAATAAAATTTCAGCGGAGTGTTTTTGCCATTTGGGCCGAATGAAAAAGGTGCAAGGATTACGGTGTTAGGTGGAGACCGCTGGTGGTAATATAAAATACTTTTCGGATATTTCTTATTTGGGCTTAGCTATTTGCTCCTTTAAAGAGACATAATTTTAATACTGATTCTTCTGTTATGTGATCCTTCTCTTATCTAATTCTCGTTCAATTTTGTATTCATATGACTTTTCAGTAATACTCATAAAGGAATTTGGTTATGAAATAGTTTCATCTTTTTCTTGCAAGGAATTTCCTTGTTGCTTCTTTTCTTGTAACAAAAATTTGTAAGGTTTTGTAGTGCCTTTTTTTTCGTTTTGAAGTCAGTAATGAAACAGACCAATAAACTCTGATGGTCTCTGTGACGGCGCACCAACTATTTATTTGGTCACACTCGTCCCTAATTTATTTGGGACTCTACAATGGAATGTATTGGTTATTAAATAACCTTAAAACATTGGATGCATGAGTGTGTTGGAGCAAAAAGGAAGTCAGAGCATTGGCCTTCAACATACATTTATTTAATAATTCACAAAATTCAATTAAAGTGTAATAGCTACTAGCACAATATTCTCTTTCATATTAACATTTTACATACGAGAACTCAGAAGCAGAGGCAAACTATATGGTCAAAGTAATAATTTTTAGAGTCTACGGGGAGGCACTTACTACAGCTGAAGTATGCAGCGATGAAAGATGGCATCGACGACAGGGACCCAAAATCACGTCATATACAGGATCATCTTGGCGGATTACTGGCACTTCTCCTTGACTCTGAGGCAGTCGAGACTTTCTATGATCTGAGCTCTAAGAAAAAAGTCTGAGATAAATCTGGACCTCCTCTCCTTTTTCTTTTTTACTTGGAGGGGCTGTTGTTCGTTTACGGGGGGGAGGGGGGGGCATTCTGGTCCGCCCCTCATTTTCATTGGGAAGTGGGCTGTTTTTCTCTCAGTATTTCCTGCCTCAATTGGTTCCTTATTTTACTGCCCTTGTCCATAGTCTACGAAGTACCTCCCCACCACAATTTTCATTTGCAATACCACTTTGACCCTTATCATCTGAAGGTTTTACTGTGGGTCATAAAATAACGACCATCTATCTTGCAATATTTATAGACTTTAGATCGCTATCAATGGCCACACCGACAGCTATTCTTCTATTTCCTCCTGGTATACGAGCCCCTATTTACCCCTGCCTCTGCAGCCTTTACAATAGATTTGTTCTTGGCCACACACCGTGGGGAATTATACCATTCCGCTTCTACAGAATGACTCTGTTTCCCGTGTGATTTTACAATGGCGTCACTGAGAGAATCCGACTGTGATTCATATTTAAGTGACGTTGTAATCAAGTTCTCTGAGATTGCTTTTTGACAGTAACAATTGCAATTTTCAGAATTGTTTTTCATTGCAAACCTTGCAATGACCTCACCGGCAAAATATAAAAGGTTTGTTAACGGGGAATATGACCGAACCAGTGACCGACCTGCTAAAGAAGTGGAAAAACCAAGTCGTAAAAGAAAGTTCACCTTTAATTAAGCAGTGGACAGCTATTTGGAAGCTCGATGAAGATAGTCTGCTGCTGGAAGGAATCAGTTGCCGTTTTTGAATCAGTGAATTCAGCAAGCAATCTAGATTCAATAAAAGCACTTCAGAGCCACATTTTTTATAGCGACTAGTAGACTGTGGCTATAAAATCTTATCCAAGGGTATGGCACACAAAATTGTATATATATTTTATATTTTCATACATTTCTTCATGTTTCTTATACAAAATTGTCATTACACGTATAAAAAATATTTCAAGCATTTGAAATTTTGTTTATAAAAAATTCAAAATTCAAATTTTAAAGCTTGTTTGGTTTTCCTTGTATCTCCTGAACCAGTTGCTCAATTTGAAAAATTTTATTCGTTTTTGCACGTAAGAAATGTTTCAAAATAATCTTGTCTTCGGTATGAAACCTTTAGTATTAAAATTTTTAATCTCTTTGAGGGACGAAAAAGTAATTTTTAGGAGTAACTTTTGAATGATAGAAGCTATTATCAGAATTTTTATTCTAAATCAAAATTCTTTGAGGTCAGCTTAATAAAAAATGAACAAAAGAACGTTGTGCAAAATTTCATTGAGATGCCCTGCAATGAAGCTAGGGTGTTTTCTTTTAAACATGGAAAATCAGGAAAAATTCCCTTCCGAGACAAGTACGCCTAAAATGTAGAGATGTACTGGAGGGTAAGCATTGCCAGTAAGAGGAAGGCAAAAATTTAGTATACGGGTCAATCTGATTACCGTAGAAACACCTGGTTCGTATTTTCTGTTTCTAAAACCTCTACAGTATGTTTCAAGCAAAGAAAATAAAAATGTGCCGTTTTGGAGAATTTTCTGAGCTGGACCCCATTTAGATGTATGAATTCCTGAGGTATGAATATATTCTGAGTTACTATCTTTACTTGCACACCCAACTAGATATAATATAAATCTTTTGTCAGTTACTCGGAGGTTGAGGATTAAATTCTTCTCAAATGAATCTTGTTTGTTGTGTTGTGACTGATGCCACTTGACCAACAGTATATTGTCAGTTCAAGTCCATAACGGCTATTGGATGAAGTTTTTAATAGCACCCCAAGGATTGAAGTCCAACTTGGATAGAGGACCGGTCCCGTAATTTTGAACCGAGTCAAGCGACGACACCGGAACACTTGACCCCGCCCCTCCAGAGGTAAATTTGAAAACTTGAAGGACATTGCAACCACGACAGATTTTTCGTGCACCAGCCGCCACTAGTGCACACGGCGGTGGATTTCTCAGCGACCGGCATCGAACCAGAGACGTTCAGATCACTGGCTCACTGCCTTTGCCAACCGGGATACAGCGCCCATATGAACCTTGGTAGTCATGGTGAAACTAGTTGGTCCAAAATTTAGATTTATTTTCAAAATAATTCTCGAAATATCCTAAAACTCTCGCTTAGCAAAAGCTAACTGTAGAGGTCTAGAACTAACCAACCCTGAGAAATGCAGATTGTCTCTGTGACGACGCATCTTCTTTTCATTTGGTGATACTCCTCCCTACGATAATTCAATTGGAACTTTACAATGTAGTGACTCTGTTTCCCACGCGATTTTACAATGGCGTCACTGAGAGAATCCGAACTGTGATTCACATTTATGGGAGATCGTAATCAAGTCTTCTGTGATTTCTTTTTGACAGTGAATGCATTGCACCTTCACAATTTTTTTTTATTTGTTTCACTTAAAAGTTAGCTATAAAAAAATTAAATTATTTTTTCCTTGCAGAGAATTTTTACTCGCAAAGCTGTAACTTTTTCCAGTAAGACAAAATTAGATAAGAGAGTCAAAATTAGATAATACGGAATTTTAGAGTGCTTTACATTCATGCTTATCCTCTTCTCCCCCTGTTGGGCTATTTTTAGGGGATACCTCTACTAATAGTAACTTTCCCTTGGCTGTACTGGGAAAAAAAAAATTAGTATAAGCTTTCGAGTTTTTATTTTCATCAAATGTTTGAATTACAGTTTTACATTTATTGAATTAAAACTTCTTTCATTGTATGTCCGTCTTTGGAAGTAGTTTTACATTTTTTCATTCCAACTTAGTTTGAATACATTTTGGTATGTAAGGGTTTTCAAAAATTGTTCATCTGTTCAATTTTTTTTAAACAGTTTATAGTTGTAATGAATTAAAGGAAATCAACCCGACTCTCTAGAGGAATAATAATAAACAAATCTCCTTATCTCATGTTATCGTCATCAGCAGCCGCTTCATGGGAAAATGAACCTAAAGCCCAATCTTTCTGAATAGATATTACAGAAGTGATATATTTGTGAGGAGTTTAAAATTGGATAATAAATATCAGGTATCTAAATGTTCTTCACGATTATCAAAACACAAGCCTAAAAGAAATAGAATAAGTGTTGCCATGTCAAAAAAAGTAAACTATTGTTAAACAAAAATGTGTTTATAGACTACTACTAGATTAAGCATACAGTAAAAAGATGGCATTTCGATCAGAGTTCATAGATAAGGAAAATCACCAATATTCACCAACTAGAAGAGAAGACTCTCGAATTATACAAAATTCCAATGTTATGTAAGTGTATATATGACAAATGTAACGTTCAAAATAGAGATTATAAGAATAAGGAAACATGTACTGAAAGAAAAGGGGGGAAAAATCCTGTGGATAGATTAAATTATTATGTAAAATAGCATAAGCTAGTGACGTAATTGTAAAGGAAATGGATAACACAGAACCATAAATTTAAAAATACTGTGAATATGTATGTAAGTAATATTTTCAATACAATGCAATTAAGCTATATATATATATATATATATATATATACGTGTGTGTGTGTGTGTGCGTGTGCTTATTATGTTGTCATTTAGTTAAGGTAAGGTTAACTACAGTTTAAAATTATGATCATATTGTGTTGATTCATATAATGTTCCGTGATTAAGTTAAAAAACTTATATATATATATATATATATATATATATATATATATGGAAACTAATCATATAGAATTATTTAACAAGAAAAGTTTTTTTATGTTATCAATGATGCATAATTTCGTAGATTCTTTTTTTTTTCATTTTAACGTTTATTATTATATATTCCTGATGTGATAGGAAGTTTATAACTCTCTGCTCTTCAAATAGAAGCCTGCTTAGAGAACTTATTTTGTCTTCTTCATACAAGAAAAAGGATTCAGATTAGATTTTTGCAATTTTTAGGAAAATTTAGCGTCATCTCGGGTTTCCTGGGTATAGAAAGAGAGGGTTTTTTTTTTGTCTAATTACGGCATGCAATATTTATTATTAATTACACGATGACATAATACTCATTAAATACATCAGTAATATCTTAATCGATTGGAGTTTCTTATCGATGCGTCTGATTTGAAGACCGACGCATGCTCAGTAGCATGCCGCGAAACTGATACTTAATTGCTATCCTAATTAGCATAATTAAGGAAGTAATTAATGTGTGAAGATAAATATACGTGTAATTCATTTTCCGAGTTATCTAATAACAGGTACAATTCGGGGAAAAAACAGCGAGGGAGACAAAAAGTCGCAGGGTTTTTTTTTTCCTCGCGCAATAAGTTCACAATTATCTTGAAATAGTTTCTAGGTAATTATGGGAAAACATATGACGAACAAATTACTTTTCATTAAAATTCTCCGCTAATTTGTGTTTAATTTTTAGCTATAACTCTAATAAACCTCGGTATGAGATGAAATCGTTTTAGTAGGCTGCTATCTCTAGTTTTTGAAGGTTTGATTAAATTATGAGTTAGAATAAAGATCTCACGAAACGAATTCTGAAACTCTGAGAAGTAACTGTAACTTCGCTTCTAAATTTTGTACGTTTAGATGCTATCTGGGTCAGATGTATTGTGTTCTTTTTTTTCTTGTTATAATTCAGGTTTTGTCCAGAGCTGTATACACTTAACTAAGCGGTGGTAAAGAGAAAAACCATAAAACACGTATCGCCCCAAAATAATGCTGTGTCTATGTGCGTGTTATGTGTATGTGCGTGCTCATAATGTATCATTTAATTAGTGTACGGTTAACCCAATTTTAAATTTTGATTATATTGTGTTGATTAATGTACTGTTCAGAAATTAAGTTTAAATAAACATATATATATATATATATGTATATATATATATATATATATATATATATATATATATATATATATATATATATATATATATATATATATATATAATTTACCTCTGGAGGTGCGGTGTCAAGTGTTCCGGTCTCGTCACTTGATTCGGTTCTAAATTACGGGATCGTCTTGTAGGGGATAATGCTGGCCACCTATACGGTGTTCACTTAAATGAATGGCCAGCAGTCTCTCCTTTTATTGAGAACAAATGGCGTCATAGCCAATCTTCCGGGCATTTGTAATATATATATATATATATATATATATATATATATATATATATATATATATATATATATATATATATATATATATATATATATATATATACAGGTGGTTATGAAAATAATGGGAACACTAAGAAACATCATGAAAACCTTTATTTATACGGCGCAGGATCATCTTTGTCATAATAATACCACCTGATTCACCTTGGAATTGGTGATTCAAGTCATGGATAGTGGTTAAGAATATATTATACCAATCTTCAGGGGAAAATCATGAAAGTTCCTGTAAAGATGCTGTGGTGGATATCGATACCTAGCTCTATCCGCTTATACAAATCACAGTGGTTGGATGATAGATAGTCGGGGGGATTGTACAGGGCAATATAAGATATTTGACGTGTTTTTCATACTCTTCAAACCAATACTTGATAGGTTTAGCTGTATGTATAGGGGGGTTATCAACCTGGAGAACGCCATCTCCTGCAAGAAACAATGTTTGCACCATGGGATGGACTAGTGAACTAAAATTTCGACATAGTGCTTCCCATTCAATCTCCCTTTTAGGGTTACAATAGGGCCTGAAGAAAACCATTAAGATGCCATCCAAAACCCTGATAGATTTACCTCCATGATTGACAGTTGAGATGAGACAGCCAGAATCTTACGCTTGTGTAGGTGTTCTCCAGACATACGCACGTCCTATTACGAGGAACAATGTGAACAATGATTCGTCGGACCAAATGCCGTTTTTTCGACATATTACTCGACCAGGATTTGCACTCGTGGCAACATTGTGGATGATATTTTGTATTAGTATCTATTACGAGTGGTTTGGGAATAACTATTTATCCGTAAATGCTTTGTTTGTGAAGTTCCCTTCTGCCTCTGATGGTTGATACCGGAACATGCAGATGCAGATTGAGCTCTTCGGTCATTTTAGTTGCAGTTGTTTTCTTTCTTCATTCACAATCCGCTTCAATACCTCGTCCGTCTCTTTCACTTAGCTCTCCCTTTCATCCACTATTCTGTTTGGCAAAGGATGTTTTTCAGTGCACTCTGTATGCTATCATGATTTTCGATACCATAGCTCGAAAAACACGATTAGCCTGGGGGTTGCAGTAACAGATACTCCAATTCAAACGCGCTCCAACAATTTGCCCTTTTTGCAAGGTCTGCAAGCTTTGGCATTTTACGCTGTTCCCCCCAAAAGCACAATGCCCTTAGCTTCATTACGGCTACCTGACAGTAGAATAATACATACACTATATTATATAAAAAGAATACCGGTGGACAGACTTGTTTTTTAAGGAATACGAAGCACATTCATAAACACCACTAATATTGATAGATGTTTCCATTATTTTGATAACCACCTGTATATATATATATGTAACAAGAAAACGCGTCTTCCTAAATTACTTTACTTTAAAGCATATTCTCTTGTTAATAAAGCACGACCCCTTTTCCAAAAATTGCAACCTAAAAGTAAAGTAAGTATAATTTATATTAGCCCTGCAGATCATTAAGCAGGCATGTGAAGTATCTGAACTCAATAACATCCCCAGATACGAGTGTTCAAAGTTTATGAGATTCCGAATGTCAGTATAGTGTCAAAATTCCTGAAGAGCCCTCGAATCACTCTAGAGTTATGTCTTCTATAACGTCAAAAAACCCACTTTGCAAGAACTTTATGGGCCACTTATCCTACGCCCAGGTCAACAGTTCACGGTTCTAACAAGCGCGGTATCTAGCATTAAAGTCCCCGATAAACTTAAGTGGACACGTGAACTCCACGAATCTAAAGTTGCCCAATTAAAAATTAAGTGGTTTAGGCCCTCTGGCGTCAATATCGAAAAACACCCATTTAATATTGCATGAACAGAAGACTTTTCTCGCTCTTCGTTTCTAACTCTTGTTGCTGTCGGACCTACTGTCCACAGTCCGGTGGTTACAACGCTTTTCTCTTAACTCTCCAATGTAAGCACTGCTGTTTTTACGTCCCGTCCTGGCATGGACGCCGGACAAGTCATGTGGCCACTGCAGCTAATGCCTTCTGATAAATAAAGCACGTCTTGGAATTTGTGCATTTCATCAATGGCTCTATGTTTGTTTCTCCTAAATTTTGTAAGTGCTTCCCTGGATCAACACTACGCCCGACTGCATCTCTCCAAGTTGTGCGCAGCGAGTCACTGTATGATCAACACCCTCGTGCCGACTGCATCTCCGATAACTTCTACGCGTTCCAAATGTGATTTGTGCTAAATTTTCCAAATGTGATCATTATCACACACACATATATATATATATATATATATATATATATATATATATATATATATATATATATATATATATATATATATACATTCAATGTATGTATCATTTAATTAGGGTGCGTGTGTGTATGGGCTTTTTAAAAGAGAATTGGTTTTAAAGGAATCCCATATACTTTTAAAAGGAATTTATTTGAAAATAATAAAAAAACTGACATAAATTCCAACTTTTTATCTTTGAAAAGCCTGCTGTATCCCTTTCTATTATCTGTGAGTACGTTTATCTTTCTTTTGGACAGTTTGTATTTTATTTCTAATTTTGTAAACAATCACCGGCCAAAACCGTCGAGAATGCAAAACTTTCCGGCTGAACTGCAAGAGTGTTATTGCGTCACGAGAGACCAGGTGCTCTGGACAAGTTTATTCATTGCTGACCGCACAACAACGAACACGTACACACGTTAAACATTTTTTCCCTGAATAATTAAACACATAATAGGGTAATAATTCATTTTGAATTATTACCTATCGTAGAATTATAGCTGTTTTAGATGTAGATAGGTAGATAGATCTCTTGGAGACTCCGTTAGCAAATATTTCAGTATCTGCAGCAAACGTACCGTGTTAATAACATGAGAATATCTTAGACAGTAATTACATCTTACAAAAATTATTTATTTTAAAATAATCTTTGTTATTATATTTTTTTAGGAATAACAGTAAATTTGACGTTTTTTAAATGAATTAAAAGCAGCGTAGATGGAAGTTAATTAAATAGTGTAATGTTTCATTTAAGAATCAGTTACTATCGCAATGCCTAATAATTCCCTTACGTAGAAATAATAAACGTACTTTACACAAGAAAAAAAATATTTCATTTTAATGAATTATAAAGTTACTCAACTCGATTTCTGAAATCTTAGTATAAATTCCAACTGGAGCTAAACCTTTTAAGATATATAATCGTTAAAAAGGATATATTATTTTAAAAAAAGGATAAATTATTTTTAAAAAAGATTGAAAGGCAAACAAACAGATGAATATCGGGGATTGTGACGTCATCAGTAATGTCTAGAGCAGTGTTTCCCAAACTTTTTGATTGCGGAACCCTCGGAACATTTTTCAAAGTTCACGGAACGCCCAACATTTTTTGATCAATCGACCCCTTCCTCCCCAAAATTTAATGTGTTGTTGAATGAAACGAATATTGTTTTAATACTTAGATTTTATTGAATAAAACAAAATATTAAAAAAAATTCTTTATAAAGACAAATAATAGTGATTATAAAAACAAAAACATGAGAGTAAATAGACTGTCAGACTGTTTCGAAGAACCCCTAATTTTTCGGTGGAACACACTTTGGGAAACTCTGATCTAGAGTGATAGTTCTTTTAGTGATTAAGTTTGTAATTTGAAACATTACTTTTTTATATCAGCCTTAAAAAATTTTCAGAAATTTATAATATATTTTTCGTATGCATCCATTTTATGGATGGATGTCTTTACAAAAGATTTTCATTTTAAACTCTTAATTATTTATAACTGCAATGACGCTCAGATCGAATACCGACGTCGCGCCACTAAAATAGCTCCGTTTGTGTCGTCCCTTAATAGGGTATAATGCTGGTCCGCCTATATGGTGCTCCCATAATAAAATGGCCAGCAAAAACTGCGGTGAATAAAGACGCATGTCTATCCGACAAGTGCCTCTGCATTGGAAAAAAGAATAATATATATAGAGAGATAGATAGATAGATAGATAGATAGATAGATGCAATGACGATTCTAATAGCACCTTTGATTTTATCTCTTGAAATCTTCATTCTTAAATCTCAAACCCTACAGTTACTCCTACAAAGTATTTATATTACTCCTATCTTCTTCATTGGTATGTGAAAAGCTTCTTACAACTTGCAGCACTGGATGACAGTCATTAGCTTTCAACAAAATAACTTGCAGGATTATTGCAACGCTTCTAAAAAAAACCTCATTTAAAGTCGGACACTTATTCAGATATTTTCCCACGATGCGCTCTAAATTTATCAATCAGAGATATTGTAGTAAAGGAAAGTGCTAGTGAGAAAGTTTTAACTATTATACAGAATAGTTTTATTGTAGTACAGGCTATTTTAAAAGGTAAATTGGATACATAATATTTAAAAGTTCATAATCATAGATTGTTAACTACAGTATAATGATTAAGGCTTCAGCGTACTAACCCTATTGGATTCACTTACTTCACTGTTAACCTATGGAGAAAATGTGTCCAAGGATTGCCGACTTGGATTTGAAGATTTATTTTAAAAAATTGTACTCCATAATAGAGAAAGAAATCATACACCTTGGAGAATTTTTCGTTTAAAAGAAATGCAAATAATATTTTAAAATTTAAATTACAAGCCGCTGCGCGACCAGCATGGTCGCTTTTAGTTTTATATTTTCTTTTCAAAACAACTCAACTGAAAGAAACGTATGTAAGGAATGTTACTATTACCTGTCATCTTACTATTAACAGCTGAAGGTAAACAAATGTTAGTTTGTTAGTTAGCAGACACGGGGACGGGCTAATCTCGCGAACCGAGCATAGCAGGATATCGCGACTGGTACCGATATACACGGACGGCCGAGACGTGTGCACTGATGCTATCCTCAACTTTCACAACTTTAAACTTTTTTAATTATTCAATTAAAACCGCCGAACTCAATAGAAGAGGAGAGCAGAAAAAGTTGACATTCCGGGTGGGCCAGCTCCTTTCCGTTTCTCAAAGTTCCGTTCACCGAAGTAACTGTGGCTCAGAGGTATCGCTCCTGACGTCTAATCCTAAGGTCCCGGGTTCGAAACCAGCAGCCGTCGGGTGCAAGAACATATTAGAAGAATATAATTGAAATCCACAAGAACATAATTGAAATAAATTTGAAGTACCAGAAATAATTTTAGTTTTAGGAAAGGAGAAGTTAAAGCCTTTAGAATTTTTTTGTAATTGAATGACCTTTTTTGTTTAAAATGCAAAATTTGAAAAAGGAAATTTTAAATAATTATTTTTTTTTAAATCTAATATATTTTTAAAAGGGAATAAACAGTTTTTAATCTTTAAGATATAAAGCCATTTCATTTTAAATCAAAAAAAGCAACACATCGGGTTGCCACTCAGCTAGTCATAAATATACGTTGTTAAGTGGTAGTGCGATCTCAGCCAAAAAATTTATAATCATTGCAAAATTCTCTATAAGGCTGATTCTAAAACATCGTGATTAAAAAAATATGAATTTTCATTACTTCAGAACAGAGTTAAAGATAAGACTGAGAAACCTAACAACAAAGATTTTAAAAATTACATTCCTCTCTGTATGTAATATTTTTCAGAATTTAGATATCTACCCTTTATCATTACATCAAATAAGAAATTGTTAGAGACAAATTTTTTCACTAAAAAAGGAGTAAAAATGCAGCAAGTACTAAAATATAGTGTGGATTACCTCACTCTCTATATGTACTATTGTTCACAATTCAGATATCTACATTTAATCATACCAAATAAAAAATTATTGGGAAAATTTCTTCACTTATAAAATGGAGTAATATGATATTCCTCAAACTTCTTGATATACAAATTTTCTCCATATATTGACATTGAGGTGAGCGAATCCAATAGGGTTAGTACATAGCCTTAATGTGTCGTCAGAAATAGGAGCTACTACAGTGACAGAATCAAAAGAACGGACTCTACTAGATAAATCTACATACAACTGTCCATGACTAAACACTGGATTTGATAGGTCTAAACGTATTTTGTCAAAAGTTTGTCCTCTTACTTACATATAGAAAAACCGATGGAACAAAATAAATTATCTCGTGGATAAATTAAAATTATTCACGAATAAAATACAGCAATTAAATTGTACCAAATTACGTGCTATCATCGAACCACTACATACACTCGGTTGGCCGCTAATGTTTACATCTGGTTATTGCAGCCATTGCCATTCGGAGTGTAGAAATATCGCCGATTTTTGTGCCGCATACCTACGCGTTTTATATATATATAGATTCGGGGGAAAATCTGGTACAGTGTGTTTTAAACGCTCATAAATTCCTTTGGTGGACGCAATTTATAAAATGAATCCTGTTGCAAGGTGCAGAAAAGTTCAGGCTATCTGAAAATACTATTTTTATTGGATTTTCAGCATTTATGTAGCTGTCAATAGTAAACAAATTTTCTCCATATATTAACATTGAGGTGAGCGAATCCAATAGGGTTAGTACATAGCCTTAATGTGTCGTCAGAAAAAGTCGTGACTTTAGAAATCTGATGCAATTATACTTCTTTTACTATAACGAAATCAGTTACGCGCATCTACCGGTACACTTCAAAAAAATATGCCTCACAAACAAAAATTAAGAAAGAAAAGTTAAAAAAGTTAAAAACTTCATAATAATAAAATTTTGTATAGTATTAAATTTAAGAAAAGTAGATTATTATAGAAATATCATATGGATTTTGATAACATATTTGAGATGTATTAAGCTCGTGATATATCTCAAATATTTAACCAAAAAAAGAAATAAAAATGTTTTCCTTTTCAAAATTTATATGAAATACACTAAAGCATTTGAAGTTTCAATGTGAAATTTTAGTTAATGTAAAGTGTCATATTTTGAAATGCATAACATTTCAATACCTCAAAATAAAGATATATATGAAAAACCATGTGTTTCGTTATGAATTATGTCAAAACTTAATTATGAACGAAAAAAAGGTTTTCATAAATATTTACATACGTTTTGTGAAAAAAAATTAAACCATTTTAAGGTTGAATTTTATTTCTTTTCGAGTATTTACTTTGAAAAAATATGTCAAATTTATATATCACAGGGTGACGTAACATTTTAAAAAATGTACGTCTAAAAGCAATTCATTTTAAATAGATATTTTTTAGTATTAAAAATGTAAAAAAATTAAAGCATTTTGAAATTTACAGTTAGTTTTCATCTTCTATAAAAAAGTGTTAATGCAATAATGAAATATATCACATGTATTTCATATTATCTGATTATTCAAAGAGCACATTAATAAAGTAATTTTTGGAAAAAAAATGTATTTTGAAAGTTCATCAATACCAGAAAAATAAATAGGTACTCTTCAAATGTTAAGGCTGTTGTGTACTGACCCTATTGGATTCACTCACCTCAGTGTTAACCTATGAAGAAAATGTATCTACTATTTATATCTACATAAATGCTGATAATCCAATAAAAATGGTATTTTCAGATAGCCCGAACTGTCCTGCACCTTGCAACAAGATTCATTTTATAAACTTCGTCTACCAAAGGAACTTTTAGAGTGTTTGAAACCCACTACTCTAGATTTTTTTTTACCGAATAATTTAAATTTTAAAATTTTATTTGCATTTAAAAAAAAACACGAAAAATGCCTCAAAGTGTAAAATTTTTTCCTCTATTACGGAGTGCGATTTTTTTCTTTTTTTTTTCAAATCGTTAAATCCAAGTCGGCAATCTTTGGACACATTTTCTCCATAGGTTATTTAGGCGAGCGAATCCAATAGGGTTAGTACACAGCATCCTTAATAAATAAATGTCATATTTTTATAAAGCAACAGCAGCCTAAACAAGTCACAGTAAATAGATTCTTTCTTTGCTCTGTAGTTGATAACCCACTTTCAAAGGTATAATTTGTAATATTAAAGAAGCTTTGTACGTAGTACGTAAAAAAAACAAAGTGTTGAGTCTTATTCAGGTCACTCCTCGTCCAGCTTGTGATGTTGCAGACCAGGATGATGCTCCTAAAATCCGAGATGATGCTTCAGTCATTTTGCTGCCTACTCTGTGTTTAGTTCATATTGTGGTTCTGAGGTTTAAAGGACAATAACTGATATTAATCGTTGGGTGCTCACTTTTGATTGTTCCAGTTGTTCGTGAAACAGATTTCGAGTGTTTAGATTTCAATGTGATAAAGAAATACAGAAGTAATACGCCATAAATTGCAGAATATTTATTATGTTTACCAGACAAGTTTCGTCAAATTGCACTAATGGGTTTTCACATTGTTTGTATACAGTAAATATTAGGAAATATCTTATTTTAAATGCGTTAGTTACAAACATACGATTTACTAAAATCATATCAGTTCTTCCTCACTCTATGATTATCCCTTTTTTAAAACCATAACATTGTGTTAAAATACCCTTTTAGATATTCACTATGATGTTATCCCTTTATACTTTATTTCTTCCCTGGTATTAAAACGTCTGTAAAATAAAAATGTCAAACAATGAGAATATTTTTCGGGACACATTAACGTAGGTGAAAATTTATTACACCTCATGAATATATAAGTAAGGTACTGTGCCATTTATAACAGCAACAAAAAAATAAAAATAAAAAACTCTCCGGTTGCATTTTCCTATTGATAATTTATATGCATTTCGCAAAATGCATATTGATCTGAACAAATGTCTGGTCCGTTAACCTTCAGTAAATTTCAAAGTTTTGTCGATAAACAAAGTGCTGTCATCTAGCGGGGATTTGGGATATTATTTGTCAAACATTGCAAAATTGTTTCGCTGAAGGAATACATTAGATCGGTTATTTAAAGTTTGTTTTTATGCAGCTATCTTCAGTTCCAGTGTTAAGCTTCAGGGTAATTATTCAGAGAATTTTTCTCTTAATATTTTTAGAACCACAGATTAGAAAACGTATATATTTTTTAATTCTGATTTTCCTTCTTTACTGAAGTAGGCGTTTGAAAACAGAGCGCGTAGGTTTTAAAATTTTAGATCTTTGAGTCGTTAACTTTTTGTAAAAAAATAACGACGGAAAAATTATATATTAACTTCTAAAAAATTATACAGGATATTAAATAAATGATGTCTATTACTATATATTAAATTTGTTTCTTGAAAAAATTAAATTAAAATAAAAAAGATTTTTGAAAAGCGCACACTTTGCATTTGAATTTTTTTTTTTCAAATGCAGAAAACTGAATTCAAAAATATGCAATCGCTAATCTGTGATTCTAAAAATACCGAGAGGGAAATTCCCCATGACGTAACATTGGGATGTGACGCCTGACGAATGATGTGCCACCATATATGTTTGAAAGTTTTAACTATGTTTTCGAACTGACATAGAGTCCCTGGCGATTTTTTAACAGAATTTTGCAGTTAGCATATCTTTTAAGGCCAATTTTCTTAGGTAATTAAATTAATAACTCATATTGAGGCTCGAAAACTATTGATTATTTGACAAAGTTGTCTATTTGTTGATCCATAGTTTCTAAACATAAAAACTTCATTCCCTGTAGAGTAGGAAAATAAACGGATTTGTATTTGTATGAACATTCATCAAAGGCACAGCCATATTAAGGGCTGAGGGGGATTAAGCTTCCTTCAAACGTACATCAATATTTGTTGAACAAATAAAAGCCAAATACCACTTTCAAAATACTTCTAAAAAAATTCACAATCTACTGTTAATGATTTTTTTTTCCAGTAGATTTAGTCATTTAAAGAAATTGACGTTTTATAGAATCCTACAGTCTTCGTAGAATACATTATATCGAGAGAATGTTTACTACTCTTATATGAAACCTGTTTCTTTATTACGAAAGCAGATACCCTATTAAAGCCTTACGTGTAATTTAAGCATAGCTCAGTATTTTTTAACGTAGGATTACGTTCCTCAATAACGGTCCTCCGGAAAGAAAAAATTCAGAGTCCGTCGAGAATTAAAATTTTGGCAGAGTGCCAAATTTATTATTTTGACAGTGTGCCAAACCCAGTAGCAGTAAGCAGTTAAACAGAAAAGTACCAAAATGCGTCCCCCCCCCCCAATAAATAAAAAAAAAAGCGTTAATCAACGATAAGTAATCATACGTTAATAACCCGCGGTAGTTTCGTTAGAAGAGACAACCTGAAATATTTTTTCTAATTTTTTTTAAGTAGCTATTAATGAAATATTGTTTGCTTTTAGCCAATAATAAAATATATCCTTTTGATTCCATTTAATATTTTGCACATGAAGAGTTAATTATTGTAGATTTGAGTGTAATAATTATTCAGTACAAAAAACTTTAAAATAAACTAGTTGACAAATTAAAGATACTTACAGATATGGCTAAAACACACCGCTTCTTAAAATCCACAATAACAATTTGGATTTATTATCGATTTTAAGAAGTTGCGTATTTTTGTATTACCAACCTCTGCAAATTTTATGTAAGTAAGGCTTACAGGTAGCTCATATACACAACTTTTCAATTTTGCCATTATAGTTATACTGTAAAAGGTTTTTTTCAAATTAGGATCTTTTATATATTTGTGAGGTTTTTTAAATAACAATTCATTGATAAAAAGAGTGAAATTACTTCTTGAATTAAGAAAAATAGGTACGGATTGAATTATTTAACTCATTTATTCTCAAAATAAATCTTTTTGGTGCAATACTGAAATTATTTATTTATACAGTCGAACCCCGTTATAACGAACTTCAAGGGACCAAAGGTTTTTTTCGCTATATCCGAACCATTAAGAAAAATTCTAGAGTTCATAAAATGTATAACTTATTAGTTGCAATGTGTATTCAGTAATGATGTATTAAAAAATGATAAAAATCTATTAAAAATTATCATTAATGAATTAAATCGACTAAAATCGATTACATCAAACTGACACAATACTTATTAAATTACATACAATAGGAAAATGGCGGGACCAAAATTTTCGTTCGTTATATCCGTGAGTTTGTTATATACCGGGTTCGCTATAACGGGGTTCGACTGTAACCCATGAATAAAGGGTAACCGCAAAAAGTCTAATGTAAAACTAAAACTTGGAGGGTTTTCTTTATTTTTTAATAAGAACCCTGTTTGTAAGAATACGGTATACTTGAGATGATTGAAATCAAAGTAAAATAAGGTTCGTTAAAACTGAACTACATGCTACCAGGTTAAGTTTTTTGGTAGTTAATTTAAGTCAAAAAAATGTGGGTTCACTTCAAATTTCACCCTTTCAATTTTCGGGAGAAAAGATAATTCTCTTTATGGCAAAACAATTTTGCAGACAGAAAAACGACTCTAACTCTTCGTCTCTAAGCCGAAGGGAGAAATGAGAAGATGTTTGGGTAGTTTTTGAAAAGTAAGAAACTAAACCAAAAGTTGACCACCGAAAGTCTTTTTTCTATCGAGCAGTGAAAAATTACTTTTCAAAAGATTGAGCAAAAATTCATTCTTAATCTTGAATTAACTCGAAGATTTTGAAACCGTACATAACTACTGACAACCAAAATAAACCTACTTATACCAATGCTAAAATCAGTCATTTTTAATTGTTTTGATAGTTTAAGAGCTTAATCATCTCTTCATTTGCAATATTAAAATCAGCTGACATTCTTCACTACTTAAGAATCGTGATCACTCAACAGCTGACGGGTGGTCTAGTTTTCATAATGAAGCGCTATCGTGTCTTAATTTAGGGATTTCACAACACCAAAGTTTGATACTAAAAAAATTAATAACTGTACTTGAGTACATAAGATGTACTCAATCATTAAGATATTTTTGAGCCTGTAATAACTGATTTCTTTTTCTCTAAGCCGGTGCAACTATTTATGGTGTTCCTTTGCTATAACAGAATGTTCTGGTTCAGTATTAGACAGCTGATTAACCATTTTCGGCGCACATTAATTTTAGACTCTTTATCTAGATTTCATAGTGATATAAAAGCATACGGCACTGTCAAACACACCTGTTTCGTCGGCAAACATCTCCAGCGTATCCCGTATCCATGCACCTACGATTAGCACTTGTTATGAGCTGCTCATCATAACACAGCCGATAAGTACACTGGAAGAAAAAGAATTCCAAACGCGGAATTTTTCTAAATGCGAAATATTCTCATGTTATGCAAAGACTTACGCTGGAGATTTAATTCTCTGCATAAAAGACCTCCTCCATGCGGAATTATTTTTCCTCCAACCTACCTTTCGGCAAGGCCATGCTGAGGAGACTATGATGTCGTGGCCCCTCAACTAAACTTCACGATTCAAGAGAGGTTTTTTTAGAGAGGACAAAGCCGTTTACTAGAGTTAAGCTCTTTTATTCGTTAGCTGCTTCGTCTTATATGCAGGTATAGGTACAACAGTTTCGTACAGCATCTAATCTGCACCACCAGACAATCGACATCATGCATTATCGCGCAGAATAGCAGGTCTGTCAATCCTTCCTCTAGCGATGGCCTCTGGTGCTCTATCCCAGAGAAGCAGCTACCCTGTCAGTCTCTCGTCGCTCAATCCTCCTCTAATCATTTTTGCATTCGGGCTTGCCTTTTGAAGTCCCTTACGAATCTCCTCGAACCATCTAGATTTCTTTTCAGAAACTCCCGGCGGTTCAGTGGAGACTTTCCCGCGGTGTTTAATGATTTCCGGTATTCTTAGTGAGGCTGAGGCTGGACCGTACTACCACATCCGCTGTACTAGTGAAAAATAATTATACACACATTTAACTGCCGCTTTAGAGAATAGGCCAGGTAGGTCAAGGAGGGGGGGGGGGTATAGCCACGTTGCTACAAGTTCATATCAAGGGTAAAACCGAAGTCCATGACTACTGGGTTAGTTGGAGGTGTATATGTGTGCTTCTTATTGAGGTGTATTCTATGCATTTTTTCCTCCTGTTACGGCTTAATTTTCATATATCTATCTCATTATACCATTTTTCAATTATCAGTTATGATTCATGTTGAACCTCTGATTTTCTGTAAGCGTGGATTATTCCATTTGAGGATCATTGGGGCATTACAAAAGTTTATAAACAAAATTCGTATTATCCAAATAGAAGTTAAATGTAGAAATTAAATAAAATACCCGAAATTATCCAAAATATCCAAATAATATAACACGTATAAAGCGAATTTAACAGAATTTCTTTTAGAAGAAACCTGGAAACTTTTCTAAGTATTTGCATTGTTTCAATGAAGTCCTTGTCAAATCTCTCAATGTAGTTAAAACCTCCCATTATTTCCTTGTGTTTTTTTTTTTTTTTTTGTAAGGTTCAGCGCTATTTTTTGATTATCCGTTTTTCCCAAGCACCCCTGTAAATTAACTTTCGCTTAGAATCGGGAGTGTCTATTTCACTATACTTAAAAAATTTCGACTTTGGATTTTCAAATTCCTTCATTAATAACTTTATATTCTTCCTAGCCTATCTGTGAGTCTTCCCTTTAGAAACAGAAATGTTTCGTTACAGAATGCACGTTTTCAGTTTCTTTTCTAGCTCAATTCTTGGTTAAAGAAAACTATTTCATAAAATCGAACGACATTAGTCGTTTAAATGTCCAGGTAAAAATTAACTAACCAAATTATGAGAATTTGGAAAACCGCTTGCTCTGCATCTTATGAGCTGCCTTTCAGGTGCCGAGATAAACAGAATTCAAAACTTCACCTTCGGTTATTTTTATAGTTAACCAATATACCTTATGAAAAACTTTCCTTTTCATAGCATGGGAATTGAATATCGAAGTGATTTGAACTTAATCAGTCACTCAACATTAGGAAGTAAAATGCAGCAACAAAACTTGATAGAGGTAAATTATTTCTGTCTTAAAAGAGCATTAGTTGACACTGCAGATTTTCAAACCCTGTGAAAAAAATTCAAGAAATTCAATGCAAAAAAGAATTCAAGAAATATTAAATCACCAAGAATTCAAGCGTCAGGCTTTTATTCGTTCAAGAGTCCAACTAACTACACACGCTTCACGCAAACCGCGAAACAGCCAGGTGGAGCCACCAGTACGCCCAAAGCAAATTTATCATTTCAATTTGCAACATCCTGTATTAAACCTTGGATATTTTCCTCTCAGTGTTTTTCTAATCACGTATTAATTAGCAAGCGCATATTTTCCAATCCTATTTTCAGCACACGAATGTAGACGTTTAAAATAGAGAGAGCATAGTTCTTAAGGTCTCAAATATTTTTTAGTTGTTTATTTCTTACCTGGCATTAAACTAATTTCAAATGCAGAATGCAGAACTCATGTACTATGTACATTTCCTAATACGTGATTAGAAAAATGCCTCGAGGAACATTCCCCTCAGCTTATCATGAGGATTGAAGATCTGTGGTGTCAACTGATTCCCTGCCTTAAGTGATAAAATTAATAAATTAAATATCTTAGTTATCTCTTCGTCAGTAATGAAAAAAAGAACTTTGCTAGAGACTAAGCAAAATCTAAAAGCATGCTGAGCAGTTTGAGAAGCTGGTTAAAGCCAAAAGAAATTTTATCCCAAATGAATATTACGTACATTTGTCAAATTTAATATGGTTATTTTAATAAATTAATAACAACTTATTTATTGTTATTATTTCCTTTATTAGAATGAAATAACCGCTCCCACTGATGCCCCATTTTTACAAAACCCACAATACAGTTATAATATTTACCTCAAGATCAATTCCTTTTCATAAGCTATCGGTGCTATTCATTCATATTTATATATATATAAAAAAAACTTTATCAGGGAGAGTGGAACGCATGAATAGACTTCGTGCGCAAAGATGTGAAACTGCGTCCGCCCAACCCCCTCATGACACCTTTTCGGCTTACGAATATATGTCAACTAGAAGAAGACTACTTATCTGAATATTTCTAATTTTGAAACAATGGTTCTTCTCATTTAAGATAAAATATAAATCTACGTTCATAAGGATACGAGTTTCTTTCAAATATACGGTTGAGAATAGCGAAATTTTGAATAATGTCGAAAATTAGACATTTTTTTAATATTTGAAATTTTTTGTATTAGGACCTGTTCACATAGAATCCGTCAGCGTCCGCGTTACTCGGATTGAAATATACAGGGTGTCTATAAAAGAACTCCGGGGTTTTAAAAATTCATATCTCACTAACTATAAAAGATAGCAAAATTTAGTCGATTTCTCTGAAAAGAGTAGCTCAAAAAGTTTTACTCATACCAATTGGGAATGTTTGTATCAACTGTTGGCGGCGCTGCAGGGCGTTGACCTTGAAATGACGTCGCGAAATTTGAAATGATGGCGACTCCGCAACAAAAGGCTCAATGTGTTATTTGGCTCATAGAAACGAAGTCTGTAGTTACCGTACAAAGAAACTTTCGACGTAACTATGGTGTTAACCCGCCTTCTGACAAAACCATTCGTCAATGGTTCAGTGCATTTAAGGAAACAGGAAGTGTTTTGAAGCAAAAGTCGCCGGGTAGGCCGAGTGTGTCTCAAGAGAAAGTGGACAGAATCCGAGCTTCATGCCTTCGAAGCCCTAAGAAATCGTTGACAAGACGCAGCCTGGAGTTGGGGTTACCAAGATCAACTGTCGGTAAGGTACTTCATAAAAGACTACGGACATGGGAAGAGGTAGAATACCGTTTAGACGTCTGCCGTGCCACTAACGGGGCTCATATAGAACTTTACTAAGTGTTAAAAAAAACTTGAAAATGTAAGCTTTTCAGTCATGTATAAAACATGTATGTATGTTTTTTATTTCATTAAAATATTTTGCCTCAAAACCCCGGAGTTCTTTTATAGACACCCTGTATTTAACCAATTACAAGCCTCCAAACGATTAGCCAGGAAATTGTTAAGGTCTGTGATTGTTTTAAAATATATGTCAATAAGAGTAACACTGACGCTGGCGGATTTTATGTGATCAGGCCCTCACTCAAATTTACGATGTACAGAAGATAATTTAGAGTGGGTGAAATTCAGTCCTCTAATGTAGTATAATTACCCATCAGACTCAGTTCTCAAAAATAAATGTTTTGTCTTATTATTTAACTAGCATTATTGTCCGGCGTTGCCCGGGTATAGATATAAAATTTTATATCTATATAAAGATATAAAATTTTTCATGCATGCCTTCAAAAAAATACTGGGCTGCACCCCCCCCCCTCCCCCCCCGCTCTTCATGTCCATCTGGCCAGGCAGAATGCGCTTAGCGCGTTTCTACTGAAATGATATACAAACAATAAGAAAGAAAGAAACTTTGAGCCTGCGGACCTTCGTCTGATTTTATTGAGAATTAATAACATCGTGTTGCGGGATTCGAACGTTTGGATTGAATAAGTTTACTGTTTAATTATATTTGTTGGATACTGTTTAATTAGCTTTAATTAGATTTGTTTGATCCACTGTTTAATTAGAAATAAGTTTTATAATTTACATTTGCCTTTATTATTTATTTTTCCCCTAAAAAATGAACTTTTTTCCACATCACCCAAGAGGCAAATTGCAAGATGCGTTATCCCCTTTATTTAATCAAAGTAAGCCGGGATTCCCCTTGAAGCCTATTTTCCTTACTTTGGTGATTCGGTTTTTTATTGTCGATAGGCCAAAAACCGTATAAAAAGCAAATTGTAAATCGATTTTTAATTTTCCTGGGGCCAAAAACCGTTGAAAAAGCAAATTTCAATTCGGTTTTTAATTTTCCTAAGGCCAAAAACCGTAGAAAAAGCAAATTGTAAATCGGCTTATAATTTTCCCAAGGCCTAAAACCATTGGAAAAGCGAATTGTAGTTCGGTTTTTAATTTTCCTAAGGCCAAAAATCGTAGGAAAAGCAAATTGTAATTTGGTTAAATTGTAATATTGTTCCTTTTTCAAATTCTTGTTTAACCCTTTCAGGACGGGCGTCTCATACATGCATTCCCTACGAATGTCGCTCACAGCCGGGCCTCCCACGTCTGCATCACTTTCCGCTTGAAAACGAATATGACGTCATATTAGCATCAAAACGATATGTGTCATCAAAACCATCTGCAGATTTCACAAAGCAGAGCCAGGAAAGTTGTGTTTATCTGGGGAGCCAGGGCCAAAGGTCATTCCCAACCCTCTTCCTCCCGCGCATTGGAATTTGACCCCCCACCGTCACCCCTAGACCAGCCCTCTTAACGCAGCTGGTTGTGGTGAATGGGTTGTACCCACGGGTGGTACGCGCACCTCTTAGGGGCACAAAAATCATTAAAAAATTAATTTTAGAAAAAAACTAATTGAGCCCCAAATTTCGTTTTTGCTGCGTTAAGTTTCTGGGGTCCTAAACATTAACTGTGCCGAATTTGGTCCCGGTGGGTGAAATAGTCTATGATTATATAGCGGACAAACAAACAGACGAGCTCTTTTATATATATAGAAAAACAATGATGAGAACAGTTTCAGAGTTACTGTGCCGTGAACTCTCTCAAACAGTTTGATTAGACATCCATAAACCATTCCTGACCTGCAAATTACCCTTTTTATTCTTGTATTTTCTCTTAATTTCTATTTTTGGAACGCAGGTGTGAAAGATTTCTCTTAAAGTGTAAAAAGTTGCATTCATCCGCGTTTCTTGGGACGAACTATTTGCTAGAATTTATGTGATGAAACTTATGATTGACATTTGTGTGTGATTTGGTCAGGAAGATGGTTACATTCCCTTGAGCAGACCGGGAGTACGTTCGATAGGGATGAACATGGCGACCAGTAGAAAGACGAATAAAGAACTATTTACAGTGGATCTGCTGAAATATTATTTATTATCAAGTTTATTCTGGGATTATGAGTGTACGGCCACAAAGCCTTCAAGTAAATAAACAGGGGTTGTCCAAAATAATGGAAACACCTTGCGGAAGCAGGTATTACAGACCTAAGATAGTGTTAGAGCACCTTTGGCATATAAAACTGCTTGAATCCTCTGTGGAATGGATGCATTCAAGTCTTGGATAGTGGTAAGTGTTACATTACATCATTCTTCAGGGAGAAACCGTACCAATTCCTTAGAGATTCTGGAGGAAAATAAAGGGAACTCATTCTCTTTTCTAATCCAGACCACGGTGGCTCGATGATGCTTAAGTCTGATGACTGTTCAAGCCAGGGAAGGTGTTCAACTTCATCATCGTGTTTCTCAAACCGTGATTTAACTGTTCCAGCTCCATGAATAGGGGCGCTATCATCTTGAAATATGTAATCTCCTGAAAGAAACAGTATCTGCGCCACTGAATGGACATGCTCTCTCAAAATGGTTACATAGTCACTGATAGTTTGCCTTCCTCTTAAGGTAATAATGGGGCCTGCTGGAAACCTATGTGACCCCCCAGAGCATGGCGGAACTTCAACAATTTTTTACTGTATGAAGGAGACACTTTGGATTATAATCTTCTGTCCGTATTCCCCATAGTAAACACGTCCTGAGGTGGATAAGAGTGTGAAGGTTGATTCATCTGAAAACAATATATGTTTCCATTGATCAGAATTCTGTGTTTTATGTTCCTGGCACTACTGCCGTCTCCGTTTTGCATTCATCTGTGACACAAGGGATTTTGGAATAGCCGCTCTGCGGTAAATATTTATCTTATACAGTTCCCCTCTCACTATATGAGCTGGGTTCTGTACTATACATATTAAGCTCAGAAGTGACCTTTGTTGCAGCAGTATTTCTGTTTGAGGTAACAGTTGTCTTTAATGCCCTCCTGTCTCTGTCAGTGAGTTTCATTTTGCTGCCACAATTGTGACTCCCAGACGATGTTTTTGCCCCGAACGATATATTCTATCATGACGTTAGACACGGTACCTCTCAATACCCCTAATAACTTTGCAAATAAGGTTACCGGAACACCATGTAGACGCGCACATTTTAACCTCTTCGGATCTCGGTCAGGTCACTCATTTTGTCTTCAGCTTGAACTAATTTCGACAAAGCACAATTTAAAATGCATTCGAATAGAGCCCATCAGAATATAAGCAAATCGATCACCCCCCCCCCCTCCCCCTCCTCCACACACACACACACACACACAAAAGAAAAAAGTGTCTATTTTTGCAATTTGCTCTGTAATCAGCAGGAATCAAATTCCTTTTTTTTCTTTCTTTCTTCTTTAAGCGTAGTGTTTCCATTATTTTGGACAACCCCTGTATATATGTCTGTGTGTACATATGAAGAAAAACCATATCTAGAAAACTCTTAAGATAAAGTTTAACGATAACATCTGTTTATCAACAGTGCAGTTATTTTCATTACACGAAGGATTGTTTCTGACAGATAAGATATTTACACGTGAACTGCTCCGAATGTATTCCAAAGTCCTTGAATTTCACAAAAATAAATGCCACAGATTATGATTTAGAAATTATTTTACCCTGTATTTACACGAAGTTGCTAGTTCTACGAAAAGAAATTTTTCTTAGAGTTATATTTAAATTCCTCTTTAATAGATGGCAGCACTATCTTAAGAAAAGCATCCATCAAAGTTCTTTGTTATTGAATTTTTGGAGAAAATGCGAGCTGAACTATGATACAATATTAGTTGAGAGTATCAGTCGTGTTCAATCTTTCTCTTACGTAACAAGCAGTTTATAAATTCTTGTGCCGATTTATTACTAACCGAGGTCTCTTATAAACTTAAAAATCATAATATTTACTTAGAAGGGGAATTCAGCCAGGACTCTGATCGGAGGGAGGTTTTATATTTTCTATATACAAAAATAACGAATAATAAGAAAACTTTAAATGATTTACTGTAGATAAATTACAACATTTGAGGAGCAGTGGTTGAGATTTAACCTCAAAGTATCCCCCTTTCTCTACGTCTCTAAATTTGAAGAACGCCAATCACAACATGTTGTTCCTCTCAAATTTTTTTCTTTTTTAGTGTTATACACGTTTTCAATTCTATCAGTCTAAAAAAAGGGTAGTAGTTAGATTCTCATAAATTGTGTCTCGGAATCTGCAGAAGTTTTGCAGGTAAGAAACGCTTTCTAGCTGCATGCGACCCAGCAAGAAATGCATTCCATTTATTTACCTATATACATTTTTTTTTTAAACTGACACTACTGAGAGCAATCTGTAACGCGATCTATCAGCCGGAATTCCACCAAACTTGATAGAGGGACTAAGAACGACATGGGAAAGAGTTTCTGTGAAAAGAAAAAATAGTTCCAAAAGTCGACGATAGGAGAAGATGTGGCGCTGTTGTTGTCGGTGCACCCGAGAATTTGCATAAAAAGAAAGTGAAACATCAAAATACAAATTCACGATGATGTAGTCGACAGCAGCGCCAATGTTTCGGACTATATAGGGAAGGGATGAATGCCGAAAAAGTTGTAAGTAGATACATGAATAACAAAGAAATTTCAATGCAACACTACTTTATGCAGCAAATTCACTTCTCTTTCCTTCAATGTGACCACAGTCCTGGTGGACGACACATTGCATCCTGAACACTACGCTCTCAACAGCCAAGCGTAACATGTCTCAAGGAATGTTCATCAAAGTCCGGACTATGTTGTCCTTTAAAGCCGCCAAGTTCGAAACTCCACCAAGATATACCTTAGACTTTAAACAACCCCACAGAAAAATGTCCCATGGGTTAGGTCCGGGGAGCGAGGTGGCCGTGCAAGTGGAAAAAAGCGACTGATGACCCCTTCCTTCTGCAAAGCGAAAGCGCAACAGATTCCGCACCGATCTTTATAGTCCAAAATACTGGCGCTGCTGTCGACTACGCAGTTATGAATTTGCACTTTGGTGTTTTACTTGCCTTTTATGCAAATTCTCGGGTGCGCCGACAACAACAGCGCCATATCGTCCTCTATCGGCGACTTTTGGAACTATTTTTTTTCATTGAAATTCTTTCTCATATCGCCTTTAGTCCCTCTATCAATTTTGGTGGAATTTCGGCTGATAGATCGCACTACACTTGTTTTTGTTAAAACTTGTTTGACACCTTATCTATATATATAAAACAGTTCCGTAACTGACTGACTCACTGACATACAACGCTCAGACCAAACCGCTGGACCTCAAGGGCTGAAATTTTGCATGACGATTCTTATAGTGTAGGGGTGCACTAAGAAAGATTTTTGAAAATTCTTCGTACATTTTTTTACATTAAATTTTTAAGCTATTTTTCCACTACCGCTTTTTAGTCTGTCTGTTTTGGAGTTAGTCTGTCTCTGAGTTCACGGGTGAAAAGGTATCATTTACAATTTTTAACCTCGTATAACTGCGATAATAAATTCTACCTAGGGGTGAAATCAGTTTAGAAATGTTATGAGCATAGATGAGTAATATACCAGTTTTCAATGATTTGTGGTATTCTGTTATTTAGATCATTACACGCTTGGTTGTGTCTGCATGTGCTAAAATATTATGCTTACTAGTAAAATACAACGTATTAATCTAATCACTAGTGAATCAGTATTACAAGACGTTTTGCATTAAACTGTACAAAATATTCACAGGTATAGTGATAATATACTAATTCGGCCACACCATGTGCATACAGTTTCAGTTTTCATAGCCTTATGCTTAAAATAATCACACAATACAACCATAAGGCTTCACAAAATAATATAAAATGTATAATTAAAAAAACTTGAATACATTTTGCCTAAACTAATAAATTGACTTTTGTGAATTTTTACCACACGATTAGTAAAACTGAATAAATTACTGATTGTAAAATAAATGTGTTATATTGACAAAATATCCAACATAAAAACAATTCGGTATTAAATTGAAATAATACAAAAATTTCTTGATCAAAGAACTTTCATAACAGCAAAGACAAACAAAAATAACATAGACAACTACAAACAAAAATAACATAGACAATGGATTTATATCTTGATGGTTATATTGAGATGATCCACGGGATTCTTGGAATCTAATTTTTTTTTTACCTTCAAATTTAACAGCCAGCAAGACTTAACTCTTAAAAACGGATATAATTTAATCTGTTCCAAAAGTGTAACTCCAAGTAGCTAGGTCTGAGAGACAACAAGTTGCATAAATAATTATTAAAAACAAACAATTTCCTAAACAGTAATGGTAGTGTAGTTAAAAACAGGAAATAATTTAAGTACAGTTTTTAAAAAAAAATTGTGAAATATAGTTCAAAATCAAACAATTAACTAAACATCTGATATCAGAATTCGTCAGGAAGGAATAAAGGCATGTTATAAAATTGTTAATTTTAACTAAAATGGGTATAAAAATAAATTTTAGAAAATAAATTTTTGAAGAAAAAGCTTATACATTATAATTTAATGAACAGTTATTGCAAAATTACTTATGTGACACTATTATCCTTCACTTAGTGTTTATCAAACAAATAATAGTTGATTTGTACGATCATTTTTTAGTAAAACATTGTAAAGAAATCTAAATTATACACAAGACTAAATGTAAGAGGAAAAAATACTATAAAAGGCATAATTTTATGATACGCATATGTTAACATTTGTTCTACCAGGAGATACGTACGTATTGTTTTATACTCACAGTAAGAGCATATTATGCAATAAATCAGTTAAATATTTTTTAATTATGATCAATAACCTTCATCTTTCCCCCTTAATTAAACCATGATTATCTACTTATTTCGAAAAGCATCAGGAAAATTCTCCATAAGTAATCGTAGTCAGAGGAATTTAAAATGCATCAATTAAAAAAATATATATTTAAATTGTGAATACCTCTAAATACTAATTGAACTCAACCAGAAGAACATATCTATATAATATATGTAAAAGGTTTTTTATTTGGAGAATTATTTTGAGAGAACGGCTGAACGTAAAAACATGGTTGGGGCATCATAATAAAAGTCTTGCCGTATATACGTGTCATTCGAAGAGAAAAATGAGATTGGGTCAACGATTCGAGTGAGTCGAAGCGGCAAAGTTATCATGTAAAGTCTATGGGAAAAGCATGCGCGTGCTCGCTTCTTTGCTTACATTTACTTTTATCTCACGCATTGAACATTTGAATTTTAAGTAATACAGAGGCTGTTCACACATTTTTTAGACGATGTATATTGTATTCACAAAACTAAATTACATAAAATTCTTGTGTTTTAAATGTTCTATTTGACAAGACTATCCGCAATTTCTAGGATAATAATGCCTTTTGAAGTGTCAGAAGAGGTATTCTATCCCATTCCTCCTGAACAGCTTTCCAGAGTCCTGTAAGGGTTTTGGGACGACGTTTGGATAATGCAGATTTTAAAAGTCCGAAAGCACAAAAATCCATAGGTGATACATCGGGAGATTTAGTAGGGATATCAGTGAAGAATATGGCCTTGATACCAGTTTTTTGTTCCATTTCTTTTAGGAAATTTACAGTGGATTTTCATGTGTGACTGCTAGCTTTGTCCTGATGGAGTCTCACAGAATGATGGCACTGTGGGTAAAGCGATGGTATTTCATTCAAAAAAATTGGCGATAAAATATGTTCCTGATAGTATTTGGAGTTAATCTTGACATTTTTTTCCACTCTCTTTATTTTTAACTTGCCATTATAAGAAAAACCAGCAACAATCATGAATCCCTTAGAAAAACTTTCTTTCGATTCTTTGAACCATGTACTTAAATTTTTTTCTCCCCTTTTATGATAATAAATGGCTCTTTTTTTTGTTGCAATCATTTAAATACACCCATGATTCATCTATTGTGACAATTGTTTTCCATTTTTCTTTGGATAAGTGTTTCTCATATAGAATTCTGCAGCGTGTCCTGCGTTCAGCGATATGATTTGGAAGAAGACGATGCACATTGCGTTTTTTTCGCTTTCTTAAGATTTAAATCAACGTTTATCATTTTGTTTACAGTGGACACCGAGCATTTTAATGAGTTTGCAACTGTCCTTTGACTAGGGGGATTTTCTTTTAACATTAAACAACGTACCTTTGCAATAGTCGAAGATGTCCGTTTTTTCCTTGGATACTTGTTTGGAATTTTTGTCCCACTTGAGGCTCCAATTTGACGTTTTTTTTTTTCCTTTCTTGTTGACGATATTACCTATCGACGCTGTAGATATCACAAAACCATGACTCTCACATCGTTTTTGGATAACGGAGTATGCATATTTCTCTTCGGAAAGAGCATAAATGTAGCCTTCGAACCACTGCTTTGTTAAAAACGCCATTTTGAATAAAAACAAAACTTTCAAGCCGCAGATTATAATTTTGACTTTTAAAAACATAGTACAATTGCAATTATTTCTTTTGCAGCAAACGATTTTTTATTACCGTTTACCAAAATCGTCTAAAATATGTGCGAACAGCCTCTGTAGACCATTTGTAATATATTTTTATTGTCATTACTCTTATCTACATAAGGCGTTCAGTTCAGTGTCAGATTTGGTGTCACATGGTGTTCTATGATCAGTATTATAGTGGATAAATATATTTGCCTATATATTAGATTTAAGGTTTTTTTTAGACCTATTTTGAGAGAATGAGTAAACATAAAAAATATGGTTGAAGTTTCCAAATGAAGGTCTTTCAATAAATTTGTATCTTTCTTTCAATCAAATGAAGTTTACCTTTGTTACTTAGTAATGTGTTTACCCTTTAAAAAACCATTAATTTCGAAGGGTTTCTACTGTACTGTTAAATAGCAATAATCTTATATCAATGAAGTCAAGCTGGAAAGTCATTCCCCTTGCCGACGACAAGAGTAACAGAAAAGCTATACTAATAACGTGATTTGTCGTCATTGCATCATTAATACTGAAATCTTTTCCCGATGTTCAGCAACCAGAAGAAATCGCACCTAGAGAGGACGTCTTTGTTCAAAATTAGAAATTTTCTCTTCGATAAAAAGCCTGCTTGACTATTCAGTTTGATCAATCAGTTGAAGTTGATAAATTAGATTCAATGACTGAAATGTTAAAGTTCAATCATCATTAAGCTCCGTAAGTTGAAATCTTTCTGTTATTCCGAAAATGAAATAAAACTTGCTCGAAATCGAGCAACGGGGCCACTAATAAGTTTTTAAAGAGGCATAACAAGATTTGAAAAAAAAATATCAGAAATTTTCCTCAATATTATAAGTTTTATTTTTCATCTATGCAGGATCACAAACACGTATCAATCCAGATAGGTCGTAATAATACATCTGTAAATGGTATAACTTCAAAGCATCTTGCTCTCGTTTGATTAAGTTTAAAGTTTCGCAGGGAAAAAAAGACAAATATCTGTTATAAGGTTGGATGCCTGATTGAGACGGATGGAAGCAGATATTAAACTTAACAATAAAACTTTATTCAATCTCCTTCATCACCTCGGTTACAGATCAGCGAGCGAAGTGTTCGCAAGCATTGAGAATTTCTCGAGACAATACTGCCACGCCACCTATCGGTGTTGTGCAACATGAAATGACATTGGATGGTGGTGCCATCTATTATACAGTAAAAGAAAAGAAATGCATTTATAAATTAAATAAAATAGGTTATCACTACATATCGTATGTTGCCGTCATACCTGTACGCATACAGCTCAAATCTTCAAGAAAATGAGCTATTCTAACAATCCCAGGCCAGGTGACCGAATGGCTAGGGCGCTGGTATTCGGTTCAGATCCTGTGGGTTCGAGTCCCACTGTTGGCATGGATGTTTGTAGCCGTTCGGAATCGGCTTTAAACTGTAGGTCCCGGTCTAATTAGCCCTCGTGTAGCAAAAAGTTGACCGTAGAAAAGTTGACCGACCAAACCAAAAAAACAAATCTAACAATTCCAAAATGCTTTGGCATTTTTAACATAGGATTACGCTCTTCAATAACGGTCCTCCGGAAAGAAAAAAATCAGAGTCCGTCGCGAGTTATAATTTTGGCAGCGCGTCAAATCCAGTAGCAGTAAACAGTTAAACAGAAAAGTACCAAAAATGCGTCAAAAAAGAAAATAAAGAAAAGAAAACAAAAGACATAAGCAGCGATAAGGGCCTGTTCACACAGGAGTTCAGTAGCGGAAGCGTAAAAGGGGAGATGGCGCTGAGACGGAAATAAACCAATCACAGGCGTTAAAAATTTCGTTGCTAATCTTTGGAGGTTTGTCATTAGTTAAATATATTTCAATACTTTAACGCTTCAGCTACCGTACTCATATGTGAACAGGCTCTAAGTAATCCTACGTTAATAACCCGCGGTAATTTCGTTAGAAGAGACTACCTGAAAATATTTTTTTTTTTCGTACAGTTTTGGTTTACAAGGTTACCGTAGGAGATGGTTTATTATAATTTTTTGTTTGAATACATATGTCGCCTACTAGACAGTGTAAGGACATTCATAGTTAAATAATATTTATTTTTTTTCTCATTTAATAAACGCCATATCTAGGTGTAAATTTTTAAAAAATTGCAGGTTATAAATCCATAAGTGTGTACATGGAAGGAATTTCGTTAAGTATCAGTAGCTCTTGAGAAAAAGTCTCCTCTAAATAGAGGCCATAATAAATCTCCATAGGGTTTCTTAATTTTGTTCTTCAAAATTCTCCAAGAAGGCCGCTTCACTCTGATGGTGTTCCTCTCCATGGCGCATTACTCTGAGTCCCCAAATATACTCCAGTACAAGTATACTTGTTCTAATCCTTAAAAACATTTGATATATAACTTTTTATGAAGAATTCCATTGATTTTTTCAGATGTTTATGATATTAATCAAATTTTTAACAGAAGCTTCAGTAACATGGATCTCTATTTTTTTTAATGACACCTAAAAACTTCAACTTCTATTTTGTTGATATAAGCTTTACTAATTGCTGTTTGGCAACAACTCATTAAAACAAAGAAACTGATGCGTAATTCTGAAGGCTAGCAAAGTAGGGTGAAGGATGACATCTCTCGTAATATTAGGACGTCGGGGAAATTTTGAAATATTTTAGGATGCATGCACTATATTTGGAAGAATATTAATTTAAGGTAAATTATTTTCTATTTTTTTTTTTTGGACGCGTGTTTTTTATGTGGGTGTTCCAAACCTTGTTCCAATTTCACGTTTTTCTTAATTTGACTTTTGAATATGTGACGAACGTTTAAATTTTGTTCATATCTCCTCATATAATCTTGGAAGATATGAAATTCTTATTTTTTATCCGCTGATAAATTTACGTCGTTTTGAATGTAGGTAATGTAAACTCGTGTTTCGTTGTTACTGTTATTAAACAACTACCGCCAAATTTTATCAGCAAGGTGCATTCCAACAAAATTATTTACTTTAACATTTAAATACTTTGTTAGTTTATTTACGTATCTAAGAGGGAACATTTTTACAATGTTCCGCCCATCTAATATTCACGTGGAAGAAATTTGTTTTCCTTTGTAAAACTGGGAGGATAGGAAAGTTTTTCGTATTTATATGTTGCAATTGAATGTTCAGAGTAATTTGTATCCAAAACATTCAGCTTCATTCTGAAATCACATGATATATAATGAAATTTTGGGCATAGTTCCGTATCCGATGCCGCTTGGCGCTCAATTGCTAAAAGTTTTAATTTGCGCCAAATGGCGGTTTCCTTCATAAGAAATTTAGGAAATCACCACTAAACACAGTTTTATAACTTTTCGCCAGACATTTTATTCAACTCTGATTAATTGAATGCCAAAATTCGACTGTAATAATCCAGGTAATTTGCTATTAAAGATTGTAAGAATGATTGAAAATGTTGAATTATATATTTATAATATATAATTTAGTAAATCAGCTTAGGTTGAAGTAGGGTAAGTGAGAATGCAGGCTTAAAACCCTAATAAGTATAACTTAAAAAAAAAAATTCAAATGTACTTTGTAGGAAAATTCTTGCTGTACTGTTATGTTTAGTTTTTATTTACAGAAAAAGAACTAATTTTTTCCATGTCTTTTTGGTCTTACAACATTCAGTAAGGCCTAAGCAAAGGAAAAAACTTCAAGTCGTATAGAATTTTGTTAATATTCGGAGGTTGCTAACACTGCTAACTTGAATAACAAATACCTCCACAACAAAAGAATGTAAAAAAAAATAGCCTTTTGTTCAGCATATATTCTTTCCCTTGCCCCACTTAATTTGCTATAAGCAACTATGATTTATCTGGACCCATGTTCTCACTTGCCCCCAAGTGTAGGGGCAAGTGAGAACACAAAAGCTTTAAATATTTATGGCAAAAAAAGTTGTAAATAGATTTTTTTTTTATAAAACTATAAATGTAGAACATAACCAGAAGTATGTATGCTAATTTTCATACAAATACAACTTGTTTGGGTTCAAAGTGGAACTATATGATTTTGCTTTCTCACTTATCCCACTTCACCCAAAATATTCGTAAACTATCTTAAATTGATTGATCAGTTTTAAAAAGTAGGTCAAGATGTAAATTATACCTTACAGGAAACTTGTGGGAAACATGCAGCTTCTCAAAATCCATGGTATAAATATGGATTTTATTGTATGTTTTCCTTTGACAGAATTCTAATGTGTAAAAAAATTGTTGTAGAAAAAAAAAAATTTAAATACAAGCATTCCTAAACCTAAAGTGACTGAGTGCAAACAGAGTAACAACTCTTAAAATGTAATCATCAAATTTGGCACTGTGTTACTTATGATAGTGCTAAAGTTCATTTATACCATAATATTCTAGTGGGAAATAGATTCCAGTTGTGAAGATTGATTTATACTATTGTGTAGTTTAATATATATGTATGTTATGTACAATATTCCTAGCTATCTTAGAACTTCAAGAACTATGTTCTCGCTGTATCTTATCTATTTTTACCCAAAATTACTCAGGTTACATGCATATTAATTTTTCATTATTTTCAAACAAATCTTATTTCTATTAAAATGTTGAGGTATCAGTCTGAATTTCAAATTTACATGGTAAATTTTAGGGCATAATATCAGTGTTTGCTTTGCAAAGGATGTTAAGTCCAAAATGGGCTAAAATGAGTTATCGAACTAGACATGTTGGAAAAATCGAGGGCTACTGCAGGGTACAGAAAACTAAGTCTAATTCCACTCCTTAATATTTTTATTCATCAGGGGAAATTTGGGGATGTGAAACAAAACACAGACATGTTAGTGTTAAAGGGGTTATGTCTCAATCAAGGTCTTAACACTCTCTACTGAACAAAAATAAAATTAGAAAAATTTACTTTAAAAAATAATTAAACTGTGAAAAACTGACTTTACAAAAGCTTTTTTTTTTCTTTTCAATCCCGTTTTTAACAAAAATACGGTTTTTGACTTGACACTCTTTTCACTGCAAACACAGATATATTTTAAGACTTATAATTCAAACTTGTGTATTTGAAATTGATGTAGTTTTATACTTTGTCAGAAAGACTATGAAAAATTATAAATTTATTGCCATATGTACATCAAATATTGACTGCTGACAGGTAATCTGATGATTCTATTGAGACATGCACTTAAATGTTTAAAATTAAACTGATAACATACCCTTTTACTCAAAATGGACCTAATATGGTTACTATTTCGTAATTTCATTGTGTCAGTTTTTTGTGTAGGTGGGTTATCTGTCATCTTTAAGGCTCCGCTGGAGTTATTTTTTTTCCCCCGTGTTCGCTATAACCCACAAGAAACCTCCCGAGGAAGGCAGGGACTATGTCGACATGATTGACAGAAAAGCAACCAATCAGAGAGGCAATAGTTTTCGAAGTTGAGAAGGGGTAGAAAACCCCCTCGTAATTTGAAACTGTCAACAAAGCTATCAATGGTTCTTGCCTACACTTCGACTGAACAAGGGGATGGGGTCAGATATCTTCCCCTATTTACAGCCTTTCACATTCAATTCTTCCCCCCCCCCCCCCCACACACACACACACTAACTTCCTGCATTTTAGTGATAAGACAGACAGTTAGTTGGGATTTGGAAATCTACCGCTCTAGCTATGCGACCAGAACTTTAATTTCAAAGAAAATAAATTTATCAGTTTTGCAATTCCTTATTTATCATTTTTTTTATTAATATTAAACTTAATTTTAATTTTTAATAATGTGTTTTTATCAAGTAGATCGATTAATAAGCTTTCCCGTTAACAATTTAGAAATGAGAAAAAATAATTTTAATAGAAAATTGAGTTTTCTTCCTACAACATTTGTTTAAAAACAGTTAAAGTTACGAACACGTTTCTCACAAAGTCTTTTATGAAAACTCTGACGGTTTTATAAACAATTTTAAAATGCATATGTGTATTTATTTGATACAGTATATAAGGATTATTTCTTTTGTACTTGATTTTTGCATTTCTTTATTTAGAATATTTCTGTAAAGGGAAAATTTTCAAAAATGTGAAAATTTGTTAAGCAATTAACCTGTAAAATATTAGAATTTGTGTGTTTTCTTTCTACTAACTTATGAAAACTTTCTCTACGTACACAGAACCGTAAGCTAAAATCGTCAAGAGGGTTATAAAGATTGATGAGATTTCATATTTTAGGATGATTAGATCCATCTTTGATATTACATAACAAATACCAAAATTCTGGGATGATTTCGCAAAAGAGACACATATATTATGATTCAAACGATATGTTCTTCATTTGTATTATTTTACATTCATTTATTTACAAAATTACATATTCAAATCACATAATTACGTTTACATAATTAAATAACTCTTACATGAGAAATTTGAGAAATTTTTGATTAAAAAAAAAAACAACTCAATAAACCCATATGGTAATTGAAAGATCCAGATCTGGGTTTAAAAACCCAGCATATATATATATATATATATATATATATATATATATATATATATATATATATATATATATATATATATATATACAGTCTTAAATAAACAGGAAAACTAACGTAAACAAAGCACAAATAGCAGTAAGATGCAATAATTTTTGCATACGGCTGTTTCGAAGCTACAAAGGAGCTTATAGAGTCTTAGACAAAAAAAAAGACACACCAAGAAGGGGTAATGCAAATTGGACACAAATTGATATGCATACATGTTTCGACGGAAAATGCAAAATTTTAAAGTTTGGCGGCCAATGAATGAACATGTGACGCTGCAAAGCATCTTAACTGGCAGGATATTAAAGAGGATAAATTTCGATTCCAGGTCATAAATTCTTCGCGAATTTCATTCCGTGTACTCAGGTAGACAGTAACTATGCCTCGCATACAGGTGCGCGAACAATATGCGCAGATGTCAGCATTTGAGAGAGGACGTGTTGTTGGGCTGAAAGAAGCCGGTTAGTCTAATCGGTGAATCCCTCGACATTTGGATAGGAGCGATGCCACTATCAAACGATGTTGGCAGGAATGGGTGAACCATGTCCGAACACAGCGTCAATAAGGAAGCGCTCGGCCTAGAGAAACAACAGAATGTGAGGACCGAGCAATCGTCAAAGCGGCACTCACAGCCCCAGATTCATCATTATCATCGATCGTACGTGCAACTGGTGCTTCAGTGACCATAAGGACCATTCATAGGCTGCTCATAGAAAGGGGGCTGAGCTCACGACGCCCCTTGCGCCGACTACCATTGACCTCTGTACTCCGAAAAGCCCGTTTGCAGTGGTGTCAGACACATTCGACCTGGAATGTCACTGACTGGAGTAGAATTGTCTTCAAACTGAGCTCCCATGACCAGCGAATACGTGTTTGGAAAGCCCCGGGCAGCAGTGGGATTCCAACCTGACTGTCTTCCACTATACGAGTGGACAACCAGGATTGATGGTCTGGGGTGCCATCTCATTTCATAGCAGCACCCCTTCGGTTGTCATCTGCGGCACCCTTACAGCACAGCGATACGTCGACGATATTCTATGCTCCGTTGTGTTGCCCTTCATAACACGCCATCCTGGGCTTGTATTTCAGCAACACAATGCCCGCCCGCACACGGCGAGAGTTTCTACTGCTTGTCTTCGTGCTTGACTAAAGCTACCTTGGCCAGCAAGGTCGCCGGATCTCTCTCCCATTGAGCACGTTTGGAGTATTATGGGCAGGGCCCATCAACCAGCTCGGGATTTTGACGATCTAACGCACCAATTGGACTGAATTTGGCACGATATCCCGCAGAAGGACACCCGCCACCTCTATCAACCAATGCCAAGCCGAATAACTGTTTGCATAGGGGCCAGAGGTGGACCAACGCGTTATTGACTTTTTCACTTTGTGAAGATCAATTTCTCTTCAATAAATCATCCAATTTTTCTCAGACTGTAATCATTTGTTTTTCTGTACATGTACATCACATTTGCCGATTTTCGTCCCATTCGGTTAACTCCTTGGTGCGTCGTTTTTCTTTTTCTTTTTCTTTTTTTTGTTTTTTGTCTAAGAGTGTACATACTCACATACACACACACGCGCACACACACACACACACACACACACATATATATATATATATATATATATATATATATATATATACAGTGGTGACAAAAGTCCTGAACATACTCATTTTTTGCCTAATTTTTGTGTTTGACTTAATTTTTCGTTATGAAATTATCGTACTATCGTAACTATTGTTAAAGATTTTAATGTATTTTTTCATGCTGATTTCAAATCTGTTCATAGAATTCATGTAAAGTAAATAGTTTCATCGATATTTTGAAATAAACCATGATAAGACAAGCACAAGGTCACTGTAATAATGAGTGACTGTTTTTTCAACTAATGAAATGCTCCGTTATTCCAACCAATCAGAGACTAGTACTAATGAAGGGTTGAAAGCAGAATATGCAGCATGTTTTAGTGTATTGAAAGCAGTTGTGTGTTGCAATTTGAAGTGCTTGTGTGGAAAATATTGGAATTATGGGTAAATTTTCATTTCTGCCTGATGATAAATGGAACAAAATAATATTTTTGAAGGAAGAAGGTTATCCTATGCACCAAATTGCTGCTAAAGTACCATGTGGTCTTTATGCTGTCGTGAGAACGTTGAAAAGATATTCTGAAACAAATTCTATTGCGTACAGGGAGCGATCTGGACGACCGATTAAAACAACTTTAAGTGAAGACAGGGTATTGCACAAGATTTCACTTTCAAACAGAAAAATCAATTCACCATAAATTTTGAAACAATGGACTTTAATATCGAATGTGAATATGTGCCCAAGAACTATGACAGGAAGACTGCTGGAAATTGGATAACAAGGCTGCAAACTCGCTCAAAACTACCGACTGTCCGATTTTCAACGCAAGAGGAGCTTTGGGCAAGGGATCATTCGTTATGGGCTATTAAAGACTGGGATAAGTATTTAGTAATGAAAGTGAGTTTTGTATTTCTGGTAACCAAAGTAGTGCCTATGTAAGACGACGTACTCATGAGGAATTCAGCCCTCAGTGTCTGAAGCCCACAGTAAAGCACCCGACGAAAGTGATGATATTGGGGCTGTATGTCTTCTCGTGGTGTTGGAAGACTTCACATCGTGAGCGGAATAGTGAAAGCCAGGGATTACATTGGAATACTACAAAATAAATTGCTACCAACAGCAGGAGATCCTTTTGGGAATCAGTCTTTTTTTTTTCAGGACGATAATGCTCCATGTCACCGTGCAAATGTAGTCCAGAAATGGTTCGAAGACCATACTGTGAATAGGATGAACTGACCAGGACAGTCTCCGGATCTTAATCTAATAGAGAACCTATGGCATAAAATTGGTTATGATATTTCAAAGAAAAAACCTTCAAACAAACGTGAATTAATTGAAACTTTAATATTTTCCTTCAACTATGTTGTCATGAAAGAACTTGAGAAATTGGTGCATTCCATTCCAAAATGATGGAATTAAAGCAAACGGCTGGCCCAAAAAATATTGATGTTCAAGCATGTAACCACCAAATTTTCAAAATTCATATTAAATGTACCGTATTTGTAAGTTTTTGGTGTTATTTTACTACGTATATTATGTTATTCTATATTGTGTTATTCTGTACATACTACACAATCTTGTGTTCAGGCAGCTGTACTACAAAAAATACTTGCGGCATTAATTATTACCGCTTACCAAAATTGTCTAAAAAATGTGCGAACAGCCTCTGTATATACATACATATATATATACATACATATACATACATATATATATACATACATATATATATATATAGTCCGGTCAATTTAGACATAAAAATAGTGGTCAAATAACAAAAATTCCCGGAGAGCCAAATATTGGTGGAGAGCTGGGGTTTACCATTACAAATAAAGTTTTAAAAATCCCCATCGATCCTATGTGTGCTACAAAAGTTATTCGAGTATTCCCATTTAGTACTTCGAGTACCCCATATACGAGTTTTCCCACTTAGAATGCTCTACGATGCACGAACGTAATTTTTGTCAACTGTGGTTTCCACTTTCAAAAGATAAAAGTCTATGTAATCAAACCAAAATTTTCCTTCTTTTTGTTTCTTTTATACTCGATAGATAGCAACACTATCTTTCATATACCTGTTTCTTTTAGTGCTAAAGGTTCAGTTCAAGTGAATATACGTACTTATTTCAAGCGTCTACCATTTAGGTTATTTGTGCTATTTTATAGCTCGAAAAAATGTCTCAGTTTTGCTTTATTTGCAATAAACTTTTAACTGAAGATGAAACAGTTGTGGTTGATAATGGAATGCCAACTTTAATCGAGGCTAGTGTCGCGAGAGGTGATGAGTTTACTGAGTATTTAAGAACTCAAAAGTCCGTTACAATATACGTGGATTGCAGAAAATCATACACCCAGAAAACTTCAATCGCTGCAGTAAAAAGACAACGTGAGGAAAAACAGGCTAGTACTTCAAAATTAAGTCCACCTCGTACTAGAACGCGAGTAAGTGAATCAAATTTTTGTTTTAAAAAATACTGTTTATTTTGTGGCAATGAAGCCAATGAAGAAACTGAGAAAAAGAAAGCACAGCATCTTCGAAAAAAATTTATAACGTGACTACACTAAAATTCAAAGAATCCCTGTTGAAATTAGCTAAAGATCGTTCTGATGATGTTTCAAAGGCTGTTCTTGAACGTATTAATTTTGAGTATGATTTAGTAGCTGCTGATGCAAAATACCATGACAATTGTTATAAATCTTTCTTAAAACCTAATACTGGTGGTAAAATTGGCCGTCCACAAGATGAAACTAAACTCTGCGATGGAGAAAATTTTTCAATTCATAGAAACGAGTGATGATTGCCAGTTTTCGTTGGATGAATTGAAGAATGTTTGTCAAGATGGAGCTTTAGATGACAGAACTATAAAAATACGATTGAAATTGAAGTATGGCAGTAGAATTATTATTACAGAGAAGCCTGGAAAATTAACATTTATTTGTTTTATTGGGATAGAGAAGAAACCTTTAGCGTTATTTTTGAAAAATATGTTCAGTATCTACGCAGACATTATGGGCTTACAGTGACGGTAGTATTTGACGGCTACAGTGACCCGACAAAGAATATTAAAACTGCAGAACAACGTCGTCGAACTACAAAAACATCATCGGGTTCCGAGATTATCTTTGATGAATTTATGACAGTTCCAGCGAATCAACAACAATTTTTCGCTAACATTAATAATAAATCTCGTTTCATTTCCATGTTAAGTGACAAATTAACAGCTGCGAATATTGCAGTGAAACAAGTTCAAAATGACACAGATGTCCTCATAATTGAAACAGCAATAGAAAAATTTGATGCAACAAACACAACAATTGTAGTTTGTGAAGAAGTTGATTTGTTAGTACTACTTACTGCAAGGACTCCAATGGATAAAATTATTTGTTTTCTGAAACCTGGAAGGGCTCAACAGCGAACAGAAATATATTCTTCAAAAAGTTTATCTGCTTATCCCAAATGCCAAAACTATATTTTTTTTTTACATGCGATAACCGGCTGCGACACTTCGTCAGCAATGTACAGAAGGGGCAAAACGTCAGTATTTAAATTATTCGAAAAAAAAGATTTGACTGACTGCGCTAAAGTATTTACAGAAATTGATTCCACACCTCAAACAATAATTACGGAGTAATTCGCTTTCTTCTTGCGGTTTATGGAGCTCCAAAAAAAATTACTTGCATTGATAAATACCGATACTTAACTTTTGTAAAAAATACGCGAAACAAGAAACAAGTACAACTATCATGTCTTCCTCCAACATCGGCATCTGCTATTCAACACTTGTATCGAGTATACTATCAAGTTCAAACATGGCTAGGCAATCAACTGAACCCAGAAGACTGGGGTTGGAAATTGATAGATAATACTCTGGAACCGATTCAAACTTTACTCCCACCTGCTCCAGAAAAACTCCTCAACACTATTTTTTGCAATTGCAAAAAAGGTTGTAGTGCCAAATGTGGCTCTAAAAAAGTCGGGTTGCTGTGTTCTGCCAAGGTCAGTCTTGCTCAAATGTCCAGTTGAGTACAATAGAGGAAGATTCCTGTGATTTTAATGAAGAGACAAATGACTCAGCCACATTTGAACAATTTATGAACATCCAGAAAGAGGAAGAGGAAGAAGAAGAAATCGAAGAAGACATGATTGTTGAAGTAGACTTTCAAGAGTATGAATCTGATTAAAATATCTAAAGAAATCAAAACAATAGCTAACCCAATAATCAATAGCAATATCAATAATCAATATCAATAATAAGGTAATATCTAGAACTTGACGGGTATTGTTCCCTTAAATTATCCTAAATTTGTCATGACAGTTAGTGGAGTAGGCCTACAGGGGAAACCAAGGTAAAAAAAACGCGCCGAGTACACTACCTCACAGGTCGCGTGGAAATGTGTGCATATCATGTATAATGTGACTCTTAGAATCGCGATATCTCAGGAATGGTAACTCTTAGGAAAAAAATCATGTAGACCATTTTCGTAGAGAATTTTAAGATCTACAACTTTGGTTTGAGGTTTTTTTTTTACAAAACTTACCGTTTTCGAGAAAAATCCAAAAAACCTCAAATTTTGACCTTTGACCCCGAATAACTTTTGTAGCACACATAGGATCGATGGGGATTTTTAAAACTTTATTTGTAATGGTAAACCCCAGCTCTCCACCAATATTTGGCTCTCCGGGAATTTTTGTTATTTCAAATGTCTATATTGACCGGACTAATATATATACATACATATATATATATACATACATACATACATGTATATACATACATATATATATATATATACATACATACATACATGTATGTATGTATGTATGTATGTATGTATGTATGTATATATGTGTGTATATATATATATATATATATATATATATATATATATATATATATATATATATATATATATATATATATATATATATATATATATATATACACATATATATATATATATATATATATATATACACATATATATATATATATATATATATATATATATATATATATATATATATATATACACATATATATATATATATATACACATATATATATATATATATATATATATATATATATACACATATATATATATATATATATATATATATATATACACATATATATATATATATATATATATATATATATACACATATATATATATATATATATATATATATATACACATATATATATATATATATATATATATATATATACACATATACACATATATATATATATATACACATATATATATATATACACATATATATATATATATACACATATATATATATATATATACACATATATATATATATATACACATATATATATATATATATACACATATATATATACACATATATATACACACACATATATATATATATATATACAGACAGACAGTCGAACCTCCATATATCGAACTTCCACATATCGAAATTTTCTATATATCGAACTCTTAGTAAATCTCCATATTCATTACATAGAAAAATTGTTTCTATATATTGAAAAAATCTCTATATATCGAAATTTTTTTCAAGACAAATTGGGAGATTTTATTCCACTTTAGAATAAAATCTCCCAATTTTTGGCATTTGAAACAATATGTCGTGGATTTCAATTCGCCGAAAATATCCCCGATTAAGTTTTTAGTAGACTGAATAAATACGAACATTTCTTTGAACTTTCCGCAAAACTCACTGTTCAGCAAGATATTCGTAGTTTTTTTAAAAAAGAATGTAACTGTGATCATTGTAACCACTGTCTGGATTATTGTTTTTTTAAAGGTATGCAGTACTCAATAAATCTTTCATATTAATTCATTTTTTAGTTATTAACTTTCATTTAATGGGATTCGCATATAAATTAGAAATAGAGTTTCGTATACGAAAATTAGCTTTAATTTTTTTTCGGAGAATTGTGATAAAACTAAGCTCAATTCTATATATCGAAATTTCTATATATCGAATTTTTTTCCGGCAATTTGCTACTTCGATATATGGAGGTTCGACTGTATATATATATATATATATATATATATATATATATATATATATATATATATATATATATATATATATATATATATATATACACATTCATATATATACATATATACATACATATATAACTGTTAATCTCAGCGACCCCGAAAACTTTGGATTCGACACTAATATCAGTCATTTTGGACATTTTATATTCACCTCTTCTTTCCCCCCCTTCCCCCCAATGCTGATGGGGGGCTTAACTTGCACTTAGACGGAATCGGGAGTGTCACTATTAATCTCAGCGACCCCGAAAACTATGGATTCGACACTAATATCAGCCGTTTTCGATTATTTTTACATGTGCCCCCTGCCCCCCTGGGGATGCTAGGGGTGTCTCCCCCCCCAAGTGTTTCTTTCCAGATTGTAAGTGATATGTGTACCAAGTTTGGTTGAAATTGCTCCAAGCGTTCCAGAGGGATACTGGAACGAACACTCACACACACACACACACACACATATAGTGAAACTTCTCTATGGCGGGCCAGTCATGGTTAAAAAAAAAAAGTGGCCGTCGAATAGAGGTGCAGGCAAGATTATATATATGTATCTATATCTATCTACAGATTTTTTAATGAGGATATATTGTACAAAAAATCTAAATGAAGAAAAAGGTTCTGAAAGAGAAGGCGATATCGTTCAACCGAAAAAATGTTCTCGTTTGATTGTACTGAGCAGTGATGAGTAAGAAATTTATTTAATTAAGGTCGTATTAAATGAAAATAATATTTACTTGCTTCTTTTCGTTTTGTGTTATGCATACATTTATAGTTTTAATAAAAATTAAAGTTGCTTATATGGAATTTTAAAATAAATGTTTCTTTTTAATAAGTTTTCAGAACTTAAACACACCCCCCCCCCCCCCCTGAACTATATCTTGGTCTCATATAACACGGTTTCATACAACACGGCAGTTTCTAAGAACCTATGTACCGTGTTATAGGAGGGTTACCTGTATATATATATATATAAATTGGTCAGGGCAATTAAAATTATTAACATTTCTTATAATTTTACATTCCATAATACATTTCATATGTATACATAATATTTACATTTATACATATTTACTTTTATAAATATTTACACATACTAAAATTATATTTATGCAAACTATTTACATAACGACAAAAATTAACTCAAATATATATACATGTATATATATATATATACGAAACATGATGAAAATGATAGCCAAAATTTAGCCAGTGATCAATATACATATACCAGCTAGGAATCAAGTTTTACTTAGTTCTAAAATCTTTACCCGTCAGCTGAAAAGGCACATAGCAAACGTTTGTGCTCTTTTCGCCAGGAACTCGACTATCCATAAATCACCGTCCCCCCAACCCTTGTGTTTTACCGCCTGGGGTCCCCCTGAATTCTTTCCCCTCCCTGAACCTCACTGCCGGCGGGAGGCGTGGTTTTTGGAGAAATGTTCCGATTTTTACAAAATTTCCCCATTTTTACTGACAAATTACTCTTACCCTAATTTGCGTAAAATTAAGAAAAAAGTATCTTTGAAAAGTCAAAAGATTCAGGAATCCCGCGTATTATTTCATATTGTATTATTATTTGATCTCAAGTACTTATAAAGAGTTTAAAGTAAAAGTACCTCTTATTTTTTCAGTTCAGAAATTCGAGAGTCATTTAAAATTAAATTTTAAGAGAAAACCAAAAATTGATAAACAAACACGAATTGTTAAGTCGTCAGGTATCTTATGCAGAAAAAATTTTCTCAAAATATTTAAATGCGAATTTGCAATTTGTTAAGAACTTCCCCATTGACTTAACATTGGCTTCGAAACATCGGAGGCTCAGTCCAGCGCCCCCTTAAGAACTTCAATGCAATATTAATAAATTAGTTAAAAAGCAAATATGAATAATTAAGAATTAAATTTATACATTCAAGATTAATTCCTGAAAAAATACCCTATTAAAAAAGTTTGATTTGAATTTGATAAAGTTATTGTTGTATGTAGAGTAAAATAGCCCAGAATAGAGGGCTGCCCTGGGGTAGGTACAAAAACTTATGTATACAGGAAATCTTAGAAGTAATAGAAAATACAAGGTTTCCTTAACCCTTCAGCGGGCATGCCAATTTTTGGAACACCAGCAGGTGCACATGGCACAAAGTACGTTTCTTTCAACTTGGATTATTCCTTTTGTAATAAACTTTTTCTTTTGAAATTGAAAATGATTCTTAGTTTTATAACAAGATATAAAATGTTGATAGTATTGAAATATATTTATAATTAAAGGCCAAAGAATGCAGATAGAATTGCCTTATTTCAAAACAGTCTGATTTGTTAGATCTTAGGACAACTTGTGAATTGATTCCTATTATGTCCAAAAACCTAAAAAACAATGAGATTGTCCATCTTCATGATATGCAGATTACCGTGTAATAGCTGCACATTTGATCGACTACATCAACTCCTACTTTTTGTCGTATTGTAATCTAGTATGATTGCTGGTTTACCAATGTTAAATCACGACTAACAAATGAATGGAAAGGAATACATGGGTCAGAAAATCATACCTGCTGTAGAAAGGGTGTAGCTATAAATAGAAATTGCTTAGAATATTCAAACCTTATATGTAAGAACAAACCATTCAAAATTACTAAAATGTTGCTCTTTATACATAGGCGTGTCCACTAAAGGGTTAAAAATGAGGTTTATTCCCAAGAACCAGAGGAAATGTTTCATATATGAAACTGAAGATGTTACTGTTTTAATTGCATTCTGTTTCTTATAAGTAGGTCCTAGTATAAAAAATCAGTCCTATTTAATGGATACAAGGCAAAACAGGCAGTCAGTCACCAAGTTTTTGCTACCTTTCCTTATTCCAACCCAATATCTTCAGTGAACAAAAAGTAATCTGATTCTTAAATTGCATCAAGAACATTTATCATTTCAGAAAGTTGCCTGACCATTGCCAACCTTCAGCGTGTATTTTGATTTTACTGATAGCAATTTTATATTTGGATCTGTTATTTGGGAATTATATGTGGTTGACTTATTGGATTAATCTGTTCTTTCTTATTATCTTAATAATAACAAAATACTTACTCAAATTGCTATTTTATTTGATAAAAGATTTTCCTGGTTGTTAACAAATTAAACATTAGAAAAATTATAGTGAAATTAAAAATGTATACATGCAAAGAGATTATATGATGTGTAACTTTTTTTTTTTATTTATTTATTTTTTTTCAGTATAATTATCCTTTTGTGTCCATGTGGAATGTTTACTAGAAAAAAGGAAAGAGCTTGCAGAACTCAATGGTACCCAAGTAAAAAGGGGAAGTGTTAATATTTAACTAGGTAACTATAATTTAATATACTGAGAGAGATGTTATATATTAGTGTTTATGCATAGTCATTTATTTGAAGCAGACTGATTGAGGATCCCTTTTACATGAAAATTAGAAAGAAATCATTACCTTCACATTAGGCATTATCGGTTGCTTTCTGTTCAAAGAACTAATCAGCTCTATGATGTTACTTCTAAGTAACATCATACCATTACATCAATTAACTAAAGTTAATTGATGTGAAAGTCCATTATAATAAATTGTCTAGAGAGTATATATACACTTAAGTCCTGTTTCATTATTTTTTAAAGTTTTAATATACATATTCATGAAAAAAAATTTATATTTCTTCAGTCTTGCTGTTAATGTTGGCTTAGTTCATCCCAATGTGTGCTTGATAACATCTTTTGATATCTCTCTGAGTAGTAGCATGCTGACCACAAGCTTTAGCAGTTGGATTTTATTGCAGTATGATCTGCTTTACATAGTTTGCATTATTGCCATGGGGCAAAACCATTTAGTTGTTTGTGTGTAAAAATAAAGGCATACGTAGGCATTACATTTCAGGATTTATAAATTCAAGATATAGTCGACTTCCCCCTGCAACAATATTATTGATGTATTAACATATTTTCTTTATACACCTATACCTCGCTATGCGGCCGCTCTTTATACGGCATTTCATTATAACAGCCATTTTTTAATTATGGCACTTTTGATTTACGGCCCACAATATTTTGTTATACAGCGACAACAGCGGAAAGTGGTGATGGCAGCATATTATAGCTTAGTGATTCTTATTTTTATGTCAGCATTTTTATAGGAAATAAAAAGAATAAAATGTGTTATGAACTAAAAATTGTATTATTTATATAAAATTGGAACAAATTCAATTAAATTTGTATGGATTTGTATCAAAATAATTGATTCATTATTTTGCTTTATGCTTTACGGCCAACTTTTCCTGAACATATCTAGGTCGTAAAGCGAGGTATGGGTGTATTGCAATCATCAACTGCTTACTTACATGATACTTGATTTTATAATTATTCATGATATGATTGTATGATATTAAATCTGTATTCTATAAATAAAGTTTTCACTAAGTCCAGATGCATAATAAACATCAATCTTGAGTACTCCCAAACCCAAGCAACACATTGATTCATTATTTAGCTTAATATCTTGTTATAAATTTTATATACATAATTACAATAACAATTTAAAATTATTCCTTGAAATATATCTAGAGGGAAAGGATCGTTGACTGTGAATCAGCAAGAAAAACAGCGTGACTCTAAATAGTAAAGTCAGATAAATAAGATGTCACCTGTCTAATGGCTTCAATTTCAGCCTCAAAGTTCATAGCATTTAAGCCCACAGCACAAGACCCCTCGAAAAGTCTCATAATAATATCCGGCCCCGGTTATTTTAAACTTTCATGTATCAACAATTTTATTGTTTCTCTCAGTTTGTAGCTAGTTAATCAGACTTCATAACTTAGTTCTATATTTCTCTGGAACAATTTATTGCTAAACTATAAAATTTCCTCTCATGATTAAGAATATAGACATAATTGGTTCAAAAGTCTATAATATATTTTGTTAATTTAAACTCCTGTTACATTTTTCTAAAGTTTATTATGAAACATTTTTTTCTGTTTATTAGAAATATTTGTAGTTTTGTTTGTTGTGTGTCAGTACTTACAATGTGCTTTTATTTATTTTTTAGTTAACTGAATCATAAAAAGACATATGGCTGACACTGAAGATTGTCAATTATCTGATCTCCAGAGTGAATTCAAAAAGCTTAGAGTGGATTTTAATAGGTAATTTTCTGTGTGGTTACAATAATGCTTTTTTTTTTCATGTAATATACATGTATCTAAATAAAAATGTTTTTTATTAGAGTTGATGTATGTGGATTGGAGGATTGTATGGCATCCATTATACTTGGCTCTGATAATCTTTAAAATATTTTTCTATTGATTTATGAAGCCTTTTTCTTTTGCAACAAACTGTATTTAAATCAAGGGGTTTCTCTTAATAAAGTGTCAAAAATAAAAGATGCTGATTATACATTTAAAAATATAACTTTTATGAAATAATTGCCCTGAGCTAGATCATATTGCACCCAGGCAAGAAAAGTGACATAAGTAAAAAAATGGCAATTTTGAGGTTATATCATTGAAAAATATGTATGAAGTGTCCCATTGTGCACAAAACGTGACACATCTTTATCTCATTTGTCCACCTGATGGCAGTTGTCAGTTTTATTGTATGCTAGTTCCAGCTTTAAGTATTCTTTAAGTTGTTTTTTCTCAAATGCTGTATTGTGTTTTATTATTCACGGTACCATTTACTTTCATTAAGTGGGTAACATTTAACATTGCTAACACCATGGGATAAGTTTAGAAGGTTAAAGGCCTGATCGTATAGATTTGGTTTTTTGTTTCTCTAGTTCATTCTCATTAAAGTGGCTCCCCTCTTTACCTTGTTTGTTGGCTCCCCCCCATAAAGACAAACACACAGAAATAAACTTAAATGCAGTTTTAGAGGCAAGTACAAATTTATTTAATAGCCATTAGGCCAACTAACTTGAATTACACAACTTATGAACATGACTCCATATAGCAACAACTCTTCCCCTCTCTAGGGATTTTACAAAAACATACTAAGGGGGGTATCATTGAGATGAATCTGGCTAACACACTAGCACTTAATATATTTAATAAATAAGTACTTAATATATTTTTGGGTTCTCTTAATCCCTGAATTTGGCAAAATTTTAAAGTGATTTCACACTGCAAAATAACACCCAGCATTTGTCCTAAAAAAATATGAATTTATACACATTTTTAAAAAATTACATGAAAAAAAATCAGCCTTAGAAAAATTGTGCAAAATGTCATCAGTGGAAGAGTATATTTGGAAAATCTTTATTTTTTTATTTAAATATTTTTAGTTATATTTGTTCTTATCAACATTGTTGTGTTTATTGGGTAAATATAAAACTGCCTGTTATTTAGTTGAAAACTGCCCAGTTGTTATTTTAAAGGTTGTGTGTTTCTTCCATAAAAATATGTGCTGACGTTAAAGAACAATGTTCATTTCTATTAAGTTATAATTTTTTTTTTTTAACCAAATGAGATAAAATATAAGGGAATTATTTTTCTGTTATTTAAAATACTGTTTTATACTAAATATGTGTTCTATTTTTATTTAATACACATTGTTATACGTATTTGGGTTTAGCATCTGCTTATTGAAAATTCAAAGATGTAATAAAATTTACAGCTAGATGTTCTATTATGTGATGTTTTTATTTTCTTCAAGAGAAAGTACTACTCTCCAGATTCAAATTAATGAAATCTTCATAATGATGCAACAAAATTGTCTAACTCTGAGGCAGATTAAAAAGATTTTTTTTATCAAAATTTCTTTATCACCACATTTCATGTAAAATGCAATACTTGTAATAGCATGTCGGTATGCATTTAATCTTCAGGTCTGATTTGTACTTAAAAAAAAAGAATATGATTAAATCTGATAATAAACAACTTTGTTTTATGAGAGCATAACAGCTACTTTATAAGTGATTAGTGGCTTAGCCATTCATTTTTCAGTGTTTAAAAACGAATTTTCTCTTACAAAAAAGTTCAATATTTTAAAAGTTCTTGTTTGCTCAAATGTGTCCAAAAATAGTGTTGTGACCTTATTTTGAAAATTTATTATTGAAAATTCACTATGAAAGTATGTTTTTATAAACAGATAATTTGATTTGGGAGTTTATTGTGTATATCTCCACAAGTGATATTTGTATTAATTTTTTTTTTCCTTCCATAGCAACCTAAATCTCTTAAGTTCTTTTATGCTGGAGTTTTTAGATTGAAAATTTGGATATTAGAACCATGTATTTCCTCTCATGTTGTATTTACTTTTTTTCCGTTTTCTTGTAGCCTGTGTCGAAATCATGATAAACATCTGCATAAGAACTACTGGCGAAGCCATATTGGTTCTGTGAAGGACAGAGACCCAAGTCCTAACTTTTTGTACTCATCTAAATCTGAACATTATAAGTGTCGCATGATTTGTGCCTGTTCAAAAATGTCCTGCCGGAAGCGAAGGAAGAAATTCCCTGCCAAAAATCACCTTGTGGAAAAACCTCTTGGTTTAGAAAATATTAGTTGCCTAGAGTCTGGTTTACAGGATATAATGGAAGCCGTAAAACAGACAGTTAAGTCTCAGCAGTGTTCCGATACTAGCATATTAGATCACAGGTTATCCATAAGTGTTGAATATGATGACCAGTCATCTCCAAAGGATCATGCAGATGATATAACTGTGGATGAATTAGCTGGCTATTTTGAAAATTTTGTTTATATTCCTAAAAAGATGTCACATATGGCTGAAATGATGTATACATAACTTGAAAGTTTTTAGAAGTGTCAATATATTAAATGAAAACTAATTGTTCATAACAGATCTAAAATGAAATATGAAATGACTGATTAGCTTATTAAATTTAATTATACATTGTGAAATTTAAAGAAAAATAGTTTTCCTTATGTTTAATTGCCTTTTATGTGAATATATTTATTGACCCAGATAAAAGGTTTTTGTAACAAATATATCTTTTCTTTAAAGGTTTTGTTTATTAATTTACTTTGTTATTTAAAATGTATATCCCGTTTTGAGTCTTTAATGCACAATATATTTTTTTCTAAGCTATCTAATATATACTTAGAGTATATTTATCATAACAACATACTATTAATATATATTTATCATAAGTTATATTTTAATATCACAATCGTAAAAGAATAGTTGGTTACCAGCAGGTTTAAGAGTCTTAAGTATACACAGTATATAAATGTATACAGTATATACTTTTTTTTGTTTACTAATCTTTCTTGTTTTGTTTATATATGAAATACTATGCAAGTATAGACTTTTTTTATTTATTTTATTTACAATTCAGAGAGGTTTCTAGCAATGCCTCCATGATGAATATGCTCTTAATCATCTATTATGTACTAAAGCGGGTAATACAAGAGTACTATGCATTTAGAAATTAATCCATTCCTATAGGTAGATGTTAAATCCATCACTTATTGATTATAAAAAATAATACATTGTAACATTAGCAAAATAAAATCTTTGGAATATTTAAATAGCTACAAAACTTTTTTCTCTGGTTTATATAAATAAGATTTTTCTGATTAAAAAAAATTAATTGGATGTTTGAAATGTTTATTAAACTGTTGTTTGGGAAGCAAAGATTCATCAGATTCTTTATTTTTTCTGTCAAACTCCTTTCATGTTATTTTGAGCAAAGTTTTCATATGCTTGTTTTACATTTAAGATGTTTTGGTTATCATTTCTAAAAAGAAATTCATTTTGAAGTATGTTGTGAAGTATAAGCCTTTGTAATTAATGGTTTGCAAACTTAGTGAATAAAAACCAGATTCTCTAAATCTAATACATTCTCGTTGCATTTATTCATATCTGTTTGAGTTTTTTTTAAACAGCATTTAAGTGCCATCTACTATGATTAAGTTTGATGTGCATTAATTTTTTCTCAGGATTTATTTCCATTATAATTCTTATGGTTAATGTTTTTTTATCATGTCAAATTCAGAACAGGGGAATGTTTAATGTGTTTTTTTTATTATGCTTTAATTATTTTAGAGCTTGGCATTCACAGAAATTAGATTAAAGGAACTAAATAATTATAGTCTTGAACTATATTTGACAACAGAATAATTCTTGGAAAATGCCTGCCTTCACTTGATTATTATAAGAAGTTCACTACACCTATCCCTTGATTTACGAGACAGATGTGTTCTGTGTTGTAAGCGAAGCCATGTAAATTGAATTGAAGGAAATGCATGTATGTATATGCATACATTATATACATATACATTTATCCTGCTGATAAATTTATGCATACATTATTGTGATAAAGGGAAATTCTTGTAGGGAAAATTAAAATTTTTTTAAACCACGTTAAACTGAAACTGCATAAATCAAGGGATGGGTGTATTTCTAATGCTACATTTTAAATATTAAAAATATAAAAAGGTTTTTAATTTTGAATGATATTTGAAATATTCCTGTTAAATAATTGCAGGTCTAATATAGTGAGAAATAGCTCCTTTATGCTGCAGTTACGGACATCATGAAAATTTAGATAGCATTTAAGTTATCTACTAATTATGAATACCAGATAGTTTTAATCACATTATTAGTTTATCAGTTTTATAATTTTTTTTTTTTTTTTCAGGCAATGTCCTGTTTATCTTGATATACTTTTTGTTTTCACAGATCTAAAATTTATTTTCTGAATTTCCTTCTTTCAAATTTTACTAGACTTAGTTTAAAATATTGGTGTTAGTGCCCCAAAACTAGGGAAGTACTATTTAATTACTGTAATGTTAATGGGGGATTTTTCTCAAATGTTTTAACTAACAGTTACATTTTTGTAAGAGTTTTGTAGAATTCCAATTTTTATAGTTTTCCAGTGTCACTCAAGTCATAGGATGACTTTATCAGTAACCAGCAAGGGAATTTTACGTTGTTTTTTGTATGCAATCTGCTGTTGTCAAAGTGGGTTTGTTTGTTTTTTACTACTATGTGTTTACCATTGGCTTTTGATAATTTTTAAGGCAGAGTAATCCTAAAATATTTTCCTGTTCATTGGAACATAGCTTTTGAAGTTCCATTAAGACTATTTGTTAATTATTGTTGCCTATTAACATTAAATTTCAAGTAATTAATGATTGTTTTATAAGTTTTATTTTCAGTGGGATCACTTTGTTACAAGTATTATGAATGAAGTCTAAACATTTTCTGAAAAGTTAAATAATGTGTATTAATATTTTTTCCAGCCTCTGAAACAAAACCTTTTTTTTTTGGGGGGGGGGGGAATCAGAGAAGAGGCTATTAGTTATATATTTGTTGCTGTTCACATCGAATGCCTTAAGTTCTATTTTTAGAGATTGGAACATTTTCGTTTTAGAGAACTTCAAGAAATGTAGGGGGAAAAGTTCATATGCTTTTGACATTGCATGTTTTTTCATAGAAAATTTGTGCCTCCTACTGTTTGTAGATGTACCAACTTAAAAGTTTTTAAAGTGTATGTTAAATAAATGTTTAATAGAATTTTCTTTGTTTATGGTCTATTATTTATAATATTGCTCACTCCTTTCAACGTCATATTTCAAAAAACATGGAGATTGATTTTAAAGTTTAAAAGTAGAATAAAATGTATTAAAAATAAATATTAATTCTGCTCTCTAGCAGCTAAATATTGAGCGGTGACATATGAGGATCTTCCAGGGCATTCTGTAAACAGCCATAACTAAAAATCGCTGGTTTTTTTTTTAGATATGACGTTGCTGAAAGGAGTGAGCGATATGTACTTCTAAGTTACATTTGTTTTTCAGTTCCAGCATAAATCCATATGTAAGTGCAAAATGTTTACAGTACTAGCTGATATCTTAACTCCATTTGCTGCGGTTTAAAGTATGTTAGTTTGACTTCGTTAATTATAGAATACCTACCCCAACAGAATATTTGTTCAAACCTTTATATAAGAAAGCTTAGCTATGTTAGTCACACAATTAAAAACCTGACAATTTGCTATTTAACTACATTTGCTCATGTCCAGCTCAATATCTATTCTGCTGTTGGAGGTTAAAAAATCTCCCTTTGTTGCAAAATATATACTGTAAAGACTATTGGTTGTGAAACTGTTAAACTAAAGATAAGTAACTATCTTAGTTAAGCAATTAGACAGCTGATTGTTTAAATTTATACCTGGACACACTCCAGTACACAGGATGGGGACCAACAGCTCAACTATAGCAATGGGGCCTTCCGGTAGAAACCCCCCCCCCCCCCCCCCCTAATCTTTGAATATTGACCGCGACTTGCGCCACTCAGGCCCACCGGAAAAGTCGAGGGAAACAGCAACTGTAGGTCAACGGCGAGAATTTGGAGTAACAACTAAAACGAGTTTGAAAAGCCGAAAACTAGGATCGAAAGGAGAACAAAATAGCCTAGAAATACGCACACTTATTAAGGGTAGGCGATAATTTAATTTAAACAAACGCATTATTTCTCTCTAGCACGCGTGCATTTGAATCATCAACCACTAGACATGAGCATACTAGAAACGCGAGTTTAATTCACTGATAAATCTTAACTTGAAGCACTAATGAGAAAATGAAACAAAAGCACATTGGTTAATATATGATTGTGACAGTATGTGGATCTAGCTGCTGTAGACCAGGAGTGGCCAACTCAAACCAAATCGGGGGCCACTAGAAAAAAAATATTGGGGATGGCGGGCCAAATGTAATTTAGGAGGGAATTTTGATGTCTGCAGAGCGAAAGGCGAAATTGCTGTCGTCAAATATCACACCTGCATGCTGTGCTAAATATTTTGATTAAAATCAAAAGTTATAAGTTTATTTAAAATACATACAAATACAAGGTCTTCAAAATATTCCGCATCATAATGCAGGACGAATTGTATTACTGATTTGTCAGAAAATACACTGCTGGCCACCCAAATTGCAACACCAAGAAATTCAAGAGATATCACAACAAAATTTATTTTGTAGATAACATGTTGACCAAGTATCAAATGATTAAATTTATAGACTTCTGTGAAGTGTGGTTCCTGCCAAAATCAGTAGCCAGAGTAGCCGCCATTGTTGGAGATCACCGCTGCCACACGCCTCGGCATTGATTTAGAGACTTTGGATGAGTTCTTGGGGTACAGCAGACCAAGCAGCTTCCACACGTTGCCAAAGTTGATCTGCTGTGGCAGCTGGGGATGGAATCTGGGTCAATCGTAGAGCAACCATGGACCACATGTTTTCTATCGGCGAAAGATCCGGAGAGCGAGGCGGCCAGGGAAGCAATTCAATCTGGCGATTGACGAAGAACCGTTGGACAATGCGTGCCACGTGTGGTCGCGCATTATCCTGTTGAAATATGGCTGTGGGCAAGCCCTGAAGGTAAGGAAAGACAACTGGCTCCAACACCTCGGAGATGTAGCGCTGGCTGTTTAAAGTACCGGCAATGCGTACTAGAGGTGTGCGAGAGTGATATCCAATACCGCCCCATACCATAATACCCGGTGCAGGACCAGTGTGGCGGTGCATAACGCAGCTGTTCAGCATCCTCTCTTCACGGTGTCTCCAGACTCGAATGCGACCATCGTGGTGTTGCAGACAGAAGCGTGACTCGTCAGTAAAGACAATTTCATTCCATTCTGCCGTCCACATCCTTCTGTCATCGCACCATTGGCGGCGGAGACGTCTGTGGTTCTGCGTCAAGGGTAGACAAAGCAATGGATGTCTTGCAGACAGACCACTCTGCTGTAAACGGAGTCGAATGGTACGCGCAGACACTGAATGATGCGTTACAGACTGCTTGTGCTGTGCTATGGTTCGTGATGTGACTGAGCGATCCGTCACTGCCATGCGCACAATTTGCCTGTCATCACGTGAAGTGGTGCGCTGAGGTGGATGGGATCGAACACGCCGGTCCGTCGTACCCTCCTGCATCCAACGATCACATATCCGCATTACAGTTGTTTGGTTTCATCCAACACGACTACCGATTTCCCTGAAATAAAATCCACAATCTCGGTAGGCCACTATCCTTCCTCTGTCGAACTCGGATACTTGATCAAAAGATGATCGCTGCTTTCGACGAGGCATAATTGATCGTTTTTTTTTGAAAAAACCACAAGAAAAACACAATTGCCGTGTGCAATTGTTGCAATTTGGGTGGCCAGCAGTGTATATATATATATATATATATATATATATATATATATATATATATATATATACACACTTGACTTGATTCTTTCCAGTGAACGATGAACCGATCGTTCAGAGCCGTTCAGTTAAGTGAACGGTTCCCAAAGATCCGGATCTCTCTACTGATCCGTTTTGCCCATCACTAGTTTACACGACAGAAATGAATCTGGAGTATATTGTCCACCTCCCTGACACCAGTTTTAGACCTGACACCAGTTTTAGGGCTGCTATCTCGAGGAGGTCGATTCTCAGAATGAGAGGTATGGGATAATCAACAGCTCATCAGCATTACATGTTGTAATATTAACGAAATAAAGTGATGACTAGGTGAATTTAGGACTTTAATGAATAGAAAGTAGGAAGAGAAACATAGTACGTCTTGCTGTTTACATAAAATTACAATGGAATACAAAAAAGGTGATGCCAGGTGCATAACACATAATAACACAAAATAAGAGATGCCACTCAATAGCACGTAATATTAATTGAAGGCTCGATTCTCAACAGCCTCCTTTGAGCATGAAAATAGTCATTGTTAATATGGGTTAAACTGTCACTTATACATATTGACTGCTTTCACACCGAGTAACTTCTTTTGAGAATGAAACTGAGGTGCTGGAAGCGTCTTCGTCAGAATGTCTGCTCGCTGCTCATCACTTCTGACATAGCCTAATTCAAAGTGTCCCCTTGAGAACTCATCTTGAATAAACTTGTACCTTTGGTAGATATGCTTTGTGCGTGCGTGGAACATCGGATTTTTGATGTATTTGATGGCACTCTGATTATCAATCTGCAGGATTGGTAATGAGACATTGTTGGCTATCTCGCTAAACAAGCGCTTCAACCATATCAGGTCTTTTCTGGCATCAGCTGCTGCCATGAACTCTGCCTCTGTCGTTGAATTGGATATGGCCTCCTGTAGCTTACTTCGCCATGTAATGGCGCCTCCACCATAGAAAGAAACTACACCTGTGCGAGGCCTGCGTGTTTCTGCACAGCTGTTGTTATCTGCATCACTAAATAACACCAAGCTTCTGTCATCTTCATTATTGTACACAATGCCGTGTCCAATGGTATTGTAAAGGTATCTTCATGTTGTCTGCACGATTTCCCAATCAGTCTCTGTGGGGTTGTCCAACTTACGAGACACCAAACTCACTGCGTAAGCAATATCTGGTCGAGTCCCCATCGCCAAATAGAGCAAACTGTCAACTGCTGATCGGTATGGAATTTCACTACTGAGAGGCTTCGCCTCCTTGATCTTGATCATGCCATCGTCATTTGACTGACCATAGTCGACCTTGAGACTCGACTTCTTTACTGGGATTATTTGATGTCTTGGCGTCTCCAAATCGCTCTAACATCTTTCTTGTAAATGCTTCTTGGTGCAACAAGAGTGAGCCGTCTTTCAACCGTTCAACTTGCAGACCAAGTAAACAATTCAACGTCGTCTCTTTAATGTTGAAATGTTGCTTGAGCTCGTCCATAAATGTGAAGAATGTCGCTTCGTCCTGAACAGCGACAGTGCCATCATCAACATAAATCGCCATCAGCATCTTGTGTCCGTAATCATTGTGTATGAATAGGCAGTGGTCGGATTTACTTTGGGTCATGCCATGTTTCTGTAGCACGTCAGTAAACTTGACATTCCAACATCGTCCAGCTTGTTTCAAGCCGTATAGAGGTCGGAGCATCTTGCATATACGCCCACTTCCGTCATCGTATCCGCCGGGTTGATGCATGTAGTCGCCATAAGTCAAGTCGCCATAAAGGAATGCCTTCTCCATGTCAATTTGAAATAACTTTAGATTCTCCTTGGCTGCAGTTGCAACTACAGCTCGAATAGTGTTGTAGCGGCACACCGGGCTAAATGTTTCTCTGTAGTCGATATCCGCCGTCTGCGTATACCCCTTTGCTACTAAACGAGCCTTGAATCTCTCGATTGAACCATCAGGATTTGTCTTTACCCTGTAAACCCAGCGATTATCGATCCTTTAGGATTTTCCGTCCTTTAGGTGGCTCAACAAGCTGCCACGTCCCGTGCTTGGCATGCGAAGCCATTTCGTCGTCCATGGCTCGTTTCCAGTCGGCATATTCAGGAGACTTTGTTGCTTCGTCATATGTTTTGGGCTCATTCAACTTTAGAATGCTGCTGTACACGTCGTAATCGTTAAATCGGACAGGACGTTGGCTGTCGAACGGTCTCGCAATGCATGCGCCATCAGCTGTGTTGGTTCGTCTTCATCATTGCAAAGATCACCAGCCTCCTGCGTATCTTCATCATCGGAAGTATCCAAAATTTCATACTCCATACCATTTGATGGACCGGTATTAGATGTCGCTTCTAAAGGCTGGGAAGTAGGACCGATTTTCTGTTCATTGAACACTACGTTGGCACTCTTTATCGTGTCATTCTTTGATGGTATGAAAACACGATACCCATCGTAATCACAATAACCAACCAAATAGCCCTTTATAGCCTTGTCGTGAAGTTTACTTTTGTTGACATCTGGTACATGTACAAATGCAGTTGATCCAAAAACTCGAATCCTGTTGATTGCCGGCTTGCGTCCAAACCATTCATCAAATGGAGATTTTCCTGTGGTCTTACTTGGCCCAGTTCGATTCAGAATGTAAACAGCTGTAGATGCTGCTTCTGCCCATAGGAACTGTGGTAGACCTGTATCCTTGAGCATAGTGCGAACTGCATCCATTATTGTACGATTCTCTCTTTCAACCAAACCGTTTTGCTCTGACGTATACGGCATAATAATTCGCAACTTGATGCCTGCATCATCAGTCAGTTTTACCAATTTAGTATTGTCGAACTCACGACCACAGTCTGTGACCAGTTCTTTTACATTTATACCATCCTTGTTGGCCCGAGCAAGAAACTGCCCGATTTTATCCACAGCCTCGTCTTTATGTCTGGGAAATTCTACACTTCGAATAATCGTCCTTAAGCACTAACATGTACTTCTTTCCACCTCTTGACAAGACTGCAGATTCGAGCAAGTCTGCATGTATGATTTCACCAGACTTTTTCGTCTTGAATCGTTTTGATTTGAATGTTCGTCGACTTTGTTTACCATAAGTACATGGCTCGCAAAACACTCCATCGTCGATGAAATCGATACAATTCTGACGCAGGTACTGTTTCACATACTGTATTCCCTGGTGCCCAAGCCGTCGATGCCAAAGTGATAACGGCAACTTTGTCGTCGTCGTCATTGCCGTTTCAGGAAAAGGAATTGTCATTTCTTTGTCAACCAAGTAGGCTGAAGCACCAAAACTCCCTTGGGGCTTGACCGGTTTTGCACGCAGTTCAAAGAGTCCATTTGATGAGCATGGAGCCTCTAAAAGTACATTATCTGGGGTCTCCTTGCGGAAGAAACGACAAATGTCATCTGAATCTCCGAAGTTCGAGATTCCTCGCTTCATTGCCTTTGAAGCTGATAACAAATTTTTGCCGATGTCTGGTGCATACAATACATCACTGAGTTCAATAGATTTTTGTACGGTTCCAACCGTTGCGCACATGTCAATGTCCCCGCAGCCATAAGCCGGTATTGTCTGCTTGTTACCGACTGTGATTTCTGCTTGTTTGTCAAAATGGCGGTACGTCTTGAAGTACTCTGCTGAATTCGTAATGTGTGCTGTAGCTCCGTCGTCCTTAAGCCACATATTTCGGCCACTATCATCCTCTTGACAAGCATATGCACTGCATTGAGTATTTGCAAAGGTTTCTGTTCTGCCACCCGTCGTGGTTGGCTTGTCAGGGAAGTCTGGACAAAATTTTACAATGTGCCCAGGTTTATTACAATGAAAACAGATGCCATTGAAACCTTTCACACCATCACTGGTCCTACTAAGTCTATTCATCGTTTTGGCATTATTTGTGGTCAGGGGTTGGGGTTGGTTCACCATCTGGGGCCTTTTCCCACCTTTCTTCCATTTCTTTCCATTATGTTTTGCACCATATTTAGCATTTGCCATAAATGCTGTCGTAGTATCATCTCTAAGCTCCTGATTTCGTCTTTGCAGTCTCATATTGATCTGTTCGATTAATTTTTCAGATGACTTTTCTGTCCTTGGCGTTGAGTCCCACTGGGACTTGAACTCCCGATATTCATCATCAGGAAGAATAGACAAGATGCGTGGTGCTAGCAGGTTTTGCGGCAACTTCCCTTCACCGCTCAGCTCTTGCTCACGTTGAAGATCCACTCACAGTGTACGCAAACGTGCGAGTGAATGCATTACATCCAGTGGCGTAGCAAAGGGGGGGCAAGGTGGTCTATCATGCCCCGGGCGCCACTCGCAGAGGGGCGCCAATATAAGATCCATATATTATATTACTATGTTTTCGAGGTGGATGCCAATATAAGGTCTATATATTATATTACTATATGTTTTTCAGTGGAGGTCCCCAATATAAGGTCTATATATTATATTACTATATGTTTTTCGGGGAGGGCGCCAATATAAGGTATATATAATATATTACTATATTATTTTGTGGGGGGCGCCAATATAAGGTCTATATATTATGTTACTATATGCTTTTCGGGGGGGGAGTGCCAATATAAGGTCTATATATTATATTACTATATGTTTTTCAGTGGAGGTCCCCAATATCAAGGGTGCAGAATATGTCCGAACGTGCGAACGAGGTTCGGGGGAAATTCAGGCAGCTGTGGGGAAATTTTTGTCCAAGTATAAAAAAATAAAATATAAAATTGTCATCCGTGACGAACAAATATTTTGTCCAGCGACTATGCGTAATGGTTACAGAAGTTCCAGACAAAAATTAGAAAATCTTTCCATAACATTACTGGAAAAACTTGAACGTAGAATTTCTGAACCTCCAATTATAGAAAATATGCGGAAGTATTTCAGTAGCAGATATATAACAAGCCCTCCAGATACTGCATATGAGCATACAATTCAGGAATCTTTAGAAACCCTTACCATATGGGTGAACAAAAACCGAGGGTGCAAGTTAGATAGCAAAGTTCTTTTTTCCCAGTTGATTATTATGAGAAACAACCTTTTAAACACACCTTTTTTTAAAAAAACTACTTCATCCTTTTCAAGAAAATCAAAAATCAAGCTTGATCATCCAGGACAACAGAGTAATAAAAGAAGCATTTACTAACCCTGAAGTGTATGGCCACATCCCAGAAATTATTTATCTGCTCGAAAATTGTTTGAAAATCTGCAGTGAAGCTGTCTGTGAATCAGTTGGATCTGTAATTGGCAACCATCTACACAATCGGAACATCCAGTCCAACACACTTTTCAATGAAGTCTTCATTTCATGGAATGGATCTCGTATTCATAAGGCTTAACAACTATTAAAAGAATCCTTGGACAGGCATTTCCATGATACCATTTCACGCGGTTTTCTTCAGCATCTCGTCTCAAGGTGTATACGACGTCAAAGGTGATTGACAACCTTCACAAAGAGACAGGAAGGCTGCCATTTCTTGGTGACAACTAATGAAATCCATCAAGGTAAAATTATTTTTTATTGGAATAAATATTAAGTTATTTTTTTTTTAATTTGTAAGTAATAGTCTTAAGGGGAGTTCTTAATCATCAACATTGTACTCTAATAGTCGCTGGAATGAAAATACGGGGACTTTTCGGGGAAATTTTGGACAAAACAAATTGTGTTCTGGGGAAATATTGGGCCCTCAAACATTTCCTGCACCCCTGCCCAATATAAGGTCTATATATTATATTACTATATGTTTTTCGGGGAGGGCGCCAATATAAGGTATATATAATATATTACTATATTATTTTGTGGGGGGCGCCAATATAAGGTCTATATATTATGTTACTATATGCTTTTCGGGGGGGGGAGTGCCAATATAAGGTCTATATATTATGTTATTATATGTTTATCGAGGGCGCCAATATAGGGTCTATATATTATATTACTATATGTTTTTCAGGGGGGGGGGGGCGCCACAAAGGTATCGTGCCCCGGGCGCCAGTTATGCTCGCTACGCCACTGATTACATCTTCGTCTTTCTCGATCCAAAAAGTGAAAAATTGTTGTAGAAGAGTGTCCAATTTGACGCTTGACACTTTCTCAAAGTTGTTTAACAACTCGGTCCATATCGCTCGTGCAGAATTACCATGCATACGAATCAAATTTAACACATTCGCTGATACATTTGTGCGGATGATCACAGCAGCTTTCATATTCGCCTTTGCATACGCTTTTACCACTTGGTTATAGTCGCGTATCGTCTTTTCATTTGCCTCTGCTGCCGGTGCTGTTGACTCTACAAGGGAATCATCGAAAATGCCCGCACAATCGTTGAGCACGAACAAAGAGTTTACTTCAAATTTCCAGTCAGTCCAGTTGGATAAACCATCCAATTTGGTGCACTGAACAAAATTTTTAGCTTCCATTAATATGGAAGTTATTATTACGTCGTCATTCACCAAAGTGCGCGAAAAAAAAAAAAAAAAAGCTATCGGTACACAGTCGTCTACCTACACACAGTCCAGCAAATATGGTGAGATCAAAAGTCAAAATCCGAAATCGAAACTCGAAGTCAAAATCCGTTATTCAAATACGTCGTCATAGCCATCGTTACTTCATCTGCGCAGTTAAACGTCGCTAAAACCCATAACCTATTGTAATATTAACAAAATAAAGTGATGACTAGGTGAATTTAGGACTTTAATGAATAGAAAGTAGGAAGAGAAACACAGTACGTCTTACTGTTTACATAAAATTACAATGGAATACAAAAAAGGTCATGCCAGATGCATAACACATAATAATACAAAATAAGAGATGCCACTCAATAGCACGTAATATTAATTAAAGGCTCGATTCTCAACATTACATGCGAGAAGTATTTATCTCTCTTTAGGCATTAAGAAAATTATGAAGGTTTTAAATATTTAGGCTTTAAGAAAACAATCACATGTTTTAATTTCTATTTTCATGTAATCAATGTATTTTGAAACTTTTAACCATGAATCGTTCTACTTACTATTTCCCGAAGTAATCTGAGGGAGTTTCAGAAATCCTCAATACAATTTAGAGTCCTGTTTACTTTTATAAATACGGGATCATACAAAAATTTATTATTATAGATGCAGATTTCTGGGTATTTGGGTTTTTGAAATTGTTAGTTTTTTCTGAAAGCCAGCAGATCTATCATTCGTAGCGAGGAATTTTAGAATATTTATGGGTTTCAGAAATATTAAGATGGAAGAATGCTTCCATTTCTTCAACCAGCATATTGAGATATACATATGTACGTTTTACACACTTCGTTTAGTCGTTATTCTGAATAATTTTTACATCTGTTTACGCAATTTTCTTTTAGACAATTTTTAAAAATTTTCCTAATCTAATAGGTCAAATCGGCTTAAAGCCGGTCCTGCCCTTTAAAGTGTTATGACGACTTCACTAATGACTTCTTCCAATGAAAAATCACATGCATTTAATTTTTTCAACACTTTATAAAATTTCCCATTTTTCGCAATTTAACTAGGGGAATATTTCTTCAAACTCTAATTTCATCCTTTGGGAAATATCTTCTCATAACTTGGTTTTTGTTAGCCATATTTTTGCCCAGTTTAAAAGTTAAATGAAAATGTGAAAGATTTTTTGCTTAGTTGCAAGTTTATAACTTGGAAAATAGACATAAGAAATCAGCGTTTAAACATTTCAGATTGTACAGCAAATCACGGCAGTTAATATTCCAATAGGTATAGTGTTGAAAATTTTCTTTCAATTGTTAACTGCAGATGTGTATTCCTCCCCACTTGTCTCTTGTAAACGCTGCCTTTTCTTAGAGTTAACCATTACCCATTGGTAGGAAGTAACACCTGTTCGACTCTTCCATGATGCCAATACCGTTATTTGGCGAAAAGTGGGGGATGTTTGGTGACAATCTCCAGCTCACTTTCCACCCCTCGTGAAAAAAGAACTGCTCCCCCCCCCCCCCGAGTGGCCACTTTCTGAGAGATTTTCTCTTCTGAGGAGACCTGGGGTTACTAAAAATTCACATCCACATTGAACGCCAGTTACTCCCGCCAAGGAAACGAAGCCTTGTGAATTGTCAGATTATTCTATGACGTTGCATTCTCTCTCGCATGCTGTATTGCGCATTACTTACTAAATACATGAAACACCACATTTTTGTTGCTCAAATATGTCTACACTTTATCAGTTAAATCATTATTTTAATGATTTATGTCTGAAATGTACCTTTTATCACTCTGTTAATAGGAAAAAGTGCGAACTATATCGCAATGGCGGAATCATACTGCTCTAGCGTTTTGCTTGTATACAGGTTAGGTATTCTCAGGGCCCGATTATGAACGCTGGGGGCCCCTGGGCAGATGCTATTTGGGGGCCTCCCTTTACGGACATTTATAAAAATACATACTTTTACAAGTACTAGGTGCATACACCAAGGGCGTTTTGGGGCCCCCTAGCATCAGGGGGCCCTGGGCAAAGTCCCGATTTGCCCATTCGATAAAAAGGCTCTGGGTATTCTCCGAGTATAGCGCCATCTCGAAATCCTCCTGTTCCCTACGATAGTGAAAAATGCAGGGTGGAATTTCGACCCTGCTTCAAACTAGGATAAAACCCGCTAATTACCCATGATGCATTTCGAAGCAGGAAGCTAGTAGTAAACAAACATGGCGGATTTGAACATGTGCGAATCCATGAAAATGCAGCCATGATCGATGGAGGGATCTGGGACCCCTTAACGATCGCATAATTTTCAAGAAAACAGTAGAAAAGTGCCTACTTTTTTCCGGAGGATTTCATTTATTTCTTGATCTGCCACATCTAGTTAAAAAAAAAAAACCCATCCCCAATTACATTATAAATAGACTTGTACTGCCATCTGGTATGTAAAATAAGAAATAAAATTTCATTTCAATAAAATTTCAATAACATTTTCATTTAAAGTGTTATGGTAAAATTAATAAATTTAATAAGTATAATCAATACTTAAACGTAACATTAAAATTTATGAATTAATTATTTTTAATTTAGCGATGATTAGCGATAATTTTTCGTGAAAATAGTTTTGAGTGGATGTTTAAATCTTGGGGACTCAAGTCACGGAGCATATGAAAATTTCACATGGCAAAAATGGCTCCTCGTGTCGCATATTTGTTAAATCTACCAATCAGCATTATTGTCGATTAAGAATATGAGTCACGATAACGTAATTTTCACACGGTGAAGTTTTGTCATGCTCCGAGGCTAAGGGCCTGTTCACATAGGAGTCCGTTGCGTAGCGTTAAGGGAAAGATGACATTGAGACGAAAATAAACCAATCATAGGCGTTAAAAATCTCATTGCTAATCGTTTGGAGGACTATGATTGGTTTATTTTCGTCTCAACGTCATCTTTTCCTTAACGCAACAGGCCCTAAGGCCCCTAGGTATGCTGATATGGATTCGCAACATCAGCAGCCTTGATGGAAATTCCTTTAATAATTTTCTTGATAATTTAAGTAGTCATATTCAAAACTACTGATGGAACCAGTGCGTTTTAATCCAAGTGTGACGTCATTTATCGTGTAGTGATCCCCGTGGTTGTAGGAAATTTTTAGCCAAAGTAATGCACTGTTCACTTGTCAGATTTTCACTAGTCTTCTTGAAACACTAATTCCTCCATAGAAATTGCTCTATTCTATAGCATCTTGCCATATGATTAAAAAAATCATAATGCAAGGCAAATAACTTACAAGCCATAGATAACGAAATTATAGGAACACATGAACACCAGCTAGACCCCACAAAAAGAGAACGATCTCAAATTTTGATACAGCCTCAGAAAATATCGGCGAAAAAAAATAGAATATATTCTCTCAAGCATGAAAGATCATAGTTTAGTTATAACATATAAAAACAACTACGAAATACCAAAATGCAAATGCATTTATTATTTATGTTTAAATGACAATTTCATCGTCTGCAGTAGTAATAATAATTTAGACAGCAGTACTGTAAATGGCAACTTCAGTAATATCGTCTGCTCTGGAATAACTATTTATTTCAATGTATGAGACGTGGCTGAAACAGAATAAATTTTAGACTTTATGTTAAAGCTTTCTCAGTCGGAAAATGAATATGTATAATCCATCTATGAGAGGTAATAACTTTCTAATCATTTTCTCTATTATTCATGTTTATGGAATTGTTATTTCCTCTGACAAAAGGTCATATATCTGCCTTTACTTGAAAACATAATTTCTGACTGCGTTTACTTTATTTCGATATTGTAATACAATTATTTGATTTTTTATGGAATTATAATAATTTGTAAATTAAAAAATATTGACAATAATAATTAGCAATTAATTTAGACGCATAAATAATTTTATATAATTAAGGTTTGGCTAAATTAACGTTGAATAATTTTAATTATATTTTTTGAGGTGATTTATCTTTTCTATTTTATTTTAATTAGTGACATTTTAATTAGTAGGGGCGAAGCCCCTTGTATACTACAATGTAAATTTTATGTTAAGGCGTTTCTGATATTTCGCTTATTTCTGTTTTTAGACTCAGTCAATGCAAACAAGAAACATTGCTTCAATTTCAGAAGTAACTTGTCGGCTATGCCTAGAATGCCTTTTCCTGTCTCACCTTCACCATTTAGCGGAAGACGGGGGAAAGTTCCAGAAACTCCAGTGGTTGTGAACAGTAGACGTGGAGGTAGTCTGAGGTACTCTGAAGGACCGACTACATACAAAGGGAGCTATGCATCGGCTATAGAACCAATGGATATCGAAGACTGGGGTAACATTTATTAGTAAATTATAAATTATTTATTCTGCAACAATTTTCTCTCGCACAGCTATCGTTGTAGGACACTGAAATCGAAAAGGAATATGTATGCCAACTGGCAGCCACAGTAGATACCAGTTGGCATTAATCTCACGAACTCCAGCTTAAAACGTCCTCACTTTACTTTTATCCCAAATGCCACCTTTTTCAATAAGTAAGTATGTATCTGTTTCTGCAGTTTCCATAACTGAATAGAAGTTTTGCCATGTATGTATGGTAATTAAAATGTCCTTAAATTTAAATATCACTTGAAAAATACTTTTGAACTCTCAAATTTTACAGGTATTCTGTAACATTTAGTATTCTTTACAAAATATTTCAGACAAGCTTCAAAATGTTTAGCCTCATGTTCAATTTCATCACATTCATAATTTCTTTCTATAGCCCACGGATGTTGCGACTGCGCCATACTCCGATTTCTGCGCCAAGCTGGAATTTTTTTTCAGTGTCATTCGTCAAATAATTGTAAATCTCGGGGACTGATCAAAGACGCGAACTAATTTAAAAAAATATTTCCATTCATTGTTTTAGTTGAAATCATATGAAACATTGTTAAATCTAAAATAATAAAAGTGTAGCAATAATACACAGACATACTACAAGAACTAATTTCGTAATTTTACTATTTTAGTTTTAATCAATTTTTTAATTTTAATTGCATTTTAAGGTGAAGAAGGTGATTATTGGAACGAAAACTTTGCACGTGAAATGGATTCCAACTCTATACATCCAAAGTAAGTATTTTACTTGTCTTTGACATAATTTATTCTAAAAAATAACTCGTCTATTTTTCAGAAATTCCTGAGTGTAAAATTCTTAAAAGAAAATGATAAAAAAAGGAAAAGCACAAGAGGCAGTGACATCATAAATGTGAAACTAAAATTGTAAAACTAAATATTGATGTTTTTTCTTCTCTAATTTCGCCCGTTTATTAGTTCTAGAAAAGATAGTATATCATATACTCTGTATCCTGTCACCGTTACTTATTTTGTATATTCGTATTAAGATTTTTAAAGCAATTCTAGCCCGAGGTAAAAACGTAATGTTGCTGGTTTCATGCTTATATCTTATTTCACGATGAATTTTTGCTTTACAGTTTTCAAAAGACCGCAAAAATATATATTAAAGGGAGACATCAATTGACCTTTACAGATATTTAGCCCCTGTGTTGAGCTACAGAGAATTTTTCTCTCGATATTTGTCTAGTCAATAAGGATCATCAAGTACATCTATTTTAATACTGTTTTTCGGATAGGAGGGTAGAGACGTTAAAATGCAAAGTGCATTATTTTTTTAATTTTAAAATTATTCTGTAGCTATTTCTTACAAAGTGCACAATTATTGTTTGTCGATTGTCACAAAATTAATTTTTTATTGAAAATATTAAAGTAAAAAGATTTTTCGAAAAATCCGCGTATAGATGTATTTTCAAATGATAAAAGCAGAATTCGAGAATATGCATTTGCTTATATGTAATACGGGGAGAAATATCTCCTATAGGTTAACACAGGCACTGAAGACTGATCTACCTCTTTAACTTACAACGTACATTTTAAACATATATTATATATGTGGACAGCAGTCGTTCCTTAAATATTGTTATACATCACCATGCATAATAATATAACAGCTCGAGCAGTCCGAATTTCGTCTGTTAGAACTACGACTATTATAATTTTATTATTTTACACTAAAATTGTTTTTCCTATTTTTCTCCATGAATATTTTATTTTAGATCCTATGCTCGTCCATCACCGAGAGGAGGCTCACCCGCAAAGCTCATTAAAATGAATGCTGTCTCTAACGTTCAGTCGAATCCGTATTCAGGGAAAAATTTCTGGGAGAAGCCCAAGCGCCAGAGTGTACTTAAAGTCGATGATTCCAACGGATTGAGCTTTAAACTAGAACCGAAGCCGCAAAGAAAAATCTCACCTCATACTCAGGTAAACTTGGAGAAAAGTTGAATTTTGAAATGCTTGGGGAATCTTTGATGTTATTGAAGTCTCGTAAAGCAAGTTGGTTTAAAGAGTTGTATAAATATAGTTTTCTTTTTTTTTTTTATGTGTGTTTGAGAGCCGACCCAGTTTACCGCGATTTGCGATTCCGACACCTGGGTCACCTTAAGTCCACATCATGACATCCATATTTATTAGATACGAAGTAAATATTTTTAAAACTTTTAAAATAATAATTATGAAGAAGATGTAATATATGAAACATATCCATTCATTTTAATTATGTACCTGTTAAATGATAATACTAAACATTGTACGATAACTTTTCTGAGAAGTTATTCAACAAAATGGTTTCTGCAGAGCAGTAGTGACCTCGCACGTGGCCCTCATTCACACGATTCATTCATTCACTTTCTCAAAACGTTGATTTCATATTTGAAGTTTTGTCTTACGCCATTTTATAATAACGATTATGTTTTCACTTGTGTCACATTGAATATTTTTATTTCCTTTCTCTCGGATTATTTGAGTTGTTGCGATAAAATATTGAGATAAGTGTAACTGTAAGTAATTTACCTCTGGAGGTGCGGGGTCAAGTGTTCTGGTCTAGTCACATGACTCGGTTCAAAATTACGGGACCGATGTTTTTCGAGGTCAAGTCAGACTACAGCCCTAGTGGTACCTCGCCTTAAAGTGAAGCTGCTTACTACCCTTCGCTAAGATTTGAGTACCTAGGTCCTTTGGACTTGGTGTAGACTTTCCTACACCAAGAGGATTGGAAACAACAACACAACTGTAAGTATCCACGAAAAAAATTATGTTAAGGTGCGTGGGAAAATTTAGAAAAGTTTCAAATATCAACTCCCGAAATGATTTTTTTTTTTAAAGAACTTTCTTTGATTTATATTCTATATACAGTGATACCTCGATACTCGTCGTTAATTGGTTTCAGAAGTCACGACGGGTACTGAGCAAATTTTACCCATAAGGAGTAATGTAAAATGAATTAATTCGTTTCTGGAAGCTAGAAATTTCATGTTTTATTGGACAATTTATAAATGGATGGGTTTTTTTTAAATACAAAAAATTGAAGCTAGACAGGCGTAACCTAAAACAATAATTAGATAAAAAAAAATAAAATTTATCTTTACTCAACCTGTACTAAAATGAATTGATGGCCTAATGGGATAGTAGCGAAGTAGAGGAGGAGATAAATTATTGCTTGGAAGGGGAGTCCATGACTGCCTTTAAACATTTCACTGCTCTCAGCACTCGTTCTAAGCTTGTCTTTTAAGAGTTCGGCATGCATTTGTTTTGCCTTCTTGCAAATTATTGCCTCGGATATGCTATCACCTGCCAATTGTTTTTCATCAATCCAAATGTACAACAATTTCTTGTTTTTTCCTAATATCCGTCACCTTTGCTTGGTAGCGGCTTTCATACCTCTAGCAACACTGGTTCCTTTAATAGTTTCTTTATTTTTTCATTATGGAAGAGATCGCTGTTCTAGGCATTTTATACAGTGCAGAGTGATCAGACACGCGGCTACCACGCTCTTACTTAGCTATTATCTCTTTTTCCTGTTCTACCGTGATTTTCACTATTTTTCTTTCTGAAAGGTATCACTAAAATTCTTTGAACTCATGATGGTTTGTAAGGAAAAAAATAAGCATCAAATGAAAAAAAGGAGGTACACGATGAAATATGTACTTTTCCGCATAGAGCGCAAACTAACATGAGAATAGCGAGACTCTTTTCGTCCGGAGAGATAGGTGCAGGGGCACCGCCTTGTCTCATACATGTTTTAGCATGTGCGACGAGTACCGAGCAAACGTCGAGTACAGAAGCATTTTTTTTTCGCGTCGAAATACGACGAGTACCGAGGTATAACTGTACTTCACATTTGTATAAAAATAAACCTCGTACATATCTTGTATGTATATATACAATAGTATTAATAAAACCTGTTCATAGCTTTTTAAACCAAAAGAATTATGTAAAAAGCATCCACTTTATCATAGCATATCTACTGAATTCTTTTGAAACACAGAGGACAAACAAAATGGAGAACTTTTTCAGAAGCAGACAAAAATAAAAAGATGTTAACGTTACCTTTAACAAATAAAGATCTGCCTTAATAATTTTTAAATAAAAATGTGATTTAAAAGATTCACAATAATTTCACATAATCGAATGCCAATAATGCCAAATAATATTCAATGTGTTTTTTACTGATATGGATTCTTTTATGGTTCAAATGCTTATAATTTAAGAAAAAAAAATGCAAATTTAGGGCTCTTCTAAATAGGGAAGTTCTTGCATGCTGTGTTTTTAAGATAATCATGTGTAAACTAAAGGCTCAAGGCCCTAAACCAGGAAATGTTTATCACAATTTACTCTTTGATAGACTTTTTGAGCTTTTAACGACTCCTCCATTTCTTCAATTAATAAAACAAACTCTACAGAACTCATCCTTAAAGGGTTTTCATTTTAACTTATATAAATTACGCAATAGCGTGTTTTCAATAATTAAATAACGAATTAAATTCTATTGTTTACCTGAGACATTTAATGGATGGACTGCTTTCAAGAGACAAATGCAAAAGTGTGGTTCTAATATCGTTGTACATGCAACATATGTCATTCGAATATTTTCGAAACAAATTTGTTCATTTACTTTTTTTTAAATCTTCTTTTGAAGTTTTAAGATATAACTAGGTTTTCATAATAAAGGAGTCGAGATATTTTTATGGGAATTGTAACTGCCTTTGATACTAGTTGCTTTTAAGTTTTGAAATACCTTTATAATAACTTTTAACTTGATTTGCCGCACTTTCAGAGACATTTCTAAATTTTCTATATAACTTGCAAGTCGAAAGATGGCAGCACTACTTAATAAAACATTTCTCGGAAACTTCCTTTGGAGAATTTTTTTTACCATGATTTTTTTTTCACCCGTTTTAATTAACGAGTTAGATATCCCTTACAAAACCTGATACGCATTTGCTAGATTTACACTCTTGTTTTTGGGTTGATCTTTTGAAACGAAAACTACAAAAAATTCTTTATTGCATCATTACACTGGAATTTAACAGCTGTTCAATAGAAAAATTTCGTTTCAGATATAGAATAAATTTCTTTGTTATGATGTTACAATATTTATTTTTTGCTTAATTTTACGACACTTTTGATAATGTAGATGCTGTCAGTTTGGATCTCTGCCTAGTATATCCACTTCACTAGTGCATTTGCATATTCCAAAAAGGGAAATTTTTAATGAGGGTCGTTTGAAAAATCTGTGAAATATCCAAAAAGTGGCAACAATACACAGAAATTTTTGCCACTTTCACATTAAGCATATTTTGGAGGCACGCACTTCGAATTATAATAGGTTTCGACTCCTAGTCTGTGACTAAAAGCCAGTTTAATCGGACAGCTATTGTTACTGCTCACACAATGAAGAAAAAATAGCACCACGTGTTGATAAAACTTTACTTTTTAAGTGGCAAACCGGTGGCAGACACTAGTCCAGACTAGATAAATATTATGAGTCTGCACCTATGCTTAGAATGATTTGCAAGTAGATTGTAGATTTTCGTTGCTGCCGAATGAGCACAAGTGACGCGGGCTTGGAGCATCCTAGTGCTTAACGCGTCGGGGTTCGGTACTGAGGTTGCTCGTTCGAGTCCCGAAAAGCGCCAATGAACTACTATTTTACAAATTACATTTATCTGTACTCTCAAAATGTAGAAAATACTAAGAAAAATATTCATCGTAAGAAGGCGATATGTGCAAAAGTTTATTTATTGCCGATGACAATCAGTGAAAATGCAATAGCATTTCCATGGTTCAAATAGCAATGTCTAAACCTTCATGTTTCAAGGATCCAAGAAATAAAAGTAATGTATTCTAAGTAATTTATTTTACTCTGGGGAGGTTTTTCTTTTTAACGTAGGATTACGTTCCTCAATAACGATCCTTCGGAGAGGAAAAAATTACGTTAATAACTCGCGGTAGTTTCGTTCGAGGAGTCTACCTGAAATATTTTTTTAACGTTGACTGCAGTTTTGTTACATGTCCCCTTTTAATAATAACTGATGATTCAATTCAAGTAAGCATGCGCAGGAATTCCTAATGATAAGCGCTTCGGGATTTCTTACTGAGGATCGAATCCCGACAAGAACCACTGATTGCTCTCCTTTCTACTCTTGGTATGAGTACGTTAAATCTATCAGCCGGATATTCCTTCCATGGGGTTTGTAAAGGCAGACGAGGTTACTCAGCGTGTACATTATGTTTTGCATGAATATTTGGATATGAGAAGGCTGTTGGCAAGGTGGGTGCCACGATTGCTAACAATCTATCAAAAACATGAAAGAGTGAACATTTCGAAGCTCAGTTTGGAGCTGCTTCAAAGAAATAAAAATCAGTTTTGGCGTCGTTTTATAATCGTTGATGAAACATGAAGACATCCCTACCAGCCAGAAACGAAAGAACAGTCAAAACAGTGGGTTGAACCGGCGAACCGCACCAAAGAAAGCGAAAAATAGTTCCTTCATCAGGAAAGTTTATTGCCACTGCTTTTTAGGACGACCATGGTTTAACCCAGGCCTGGCCAACCCAAATGGTTTCACGGGCCACTTTGATGACGCGTAATGTTACAGTGGGCTTTAAAAGAATGTAATACAAATACAAAATGAAAAAAACTTTGTTATACTATAATTCAATATAATTAACTCTCGAGTCTTAATTAATGAGATGTTTGTTTATCCTTTCTTTCACTTAATTTTTTAAATGTATATCTATGTTGGACGTTGCACATCTTAGCTGGTTTTCTAAATTAGGTTGGCCTAGGTTGGCTTTTTGGGAAGTTATTTAACAGCGGAAAATACTGAGCATTATTATTTCTAAGTTGGTACTGAAATAACAATAATTTCTTATTAAAAGTTTTGATGAAATTACAAGCATCGATTATTAAATTATCTTGCCCTTGCAAGTCCTTATTTAGCTGATTAAGTTTTTCTGTTATATCTATTAAAAAACATAGATCTAACAACCAATCATCATCACTTAATTCAAGAACAGATTCTTGTTCCTGAATTTTCGTTCTTGTTCTTGTTTTTCGTTCATAAGCATATCTATTTCCTCCCGTAAATTAAAAAATCTTTTTAAACATTTTCCGCGACTTAGCCATCTAACATTGGTAAAATATACGACATCACCATATTCAGAAGATAATTCGCAAAGGAATTCTTGGAATTGCCGATGCTGAAGAGCATGTAAACGAATGTAATTTACAATCTTTATAACTACATTCATTACGTGATCCATGGATAATTCTCGAGCACATAAATTTTGTTGATGTATCAAACGGTGAAAAGTAAAAATATCATTGGTTTTAATGCCTCTGCAATCTAGGTTATCCATAAGTAATTTTACAGCTCCCATATTTACCCACCAAAGCAGGTGTTGTTAATCCGGAAAGAGCCTCAAAATGTAAGCTATTTTCGGCTAAATATTTTTCAATCGCCTGGAAAACATCTCCTCTAGTTGTGTCTTTTAAATAAGATTTAACATTTCTTCTGCCACTTGGAATGAATCATTCACACCGCGAATAAATATCACAGGTTGAGATGTGTCTGTACTTTCATCAAATGCCAAAGAATATGCTTTAAATTGGTTAATTTTATCTCGCAAAGTTACTACTATTTCAGCTGAAATATCATCAATACGGCGACATATAGTATGGCGGGAAAGACTGATACTTGAAAATAATTTGCTTTTATCGGGCAAAACATTTTTTACAACTGCTTCCAAACAGTCCTTCACCAGTTCACAATCCGAAAATGGTTTCATTTTCTTTGCAATCAACATGACAGCAGAATAACTTGCTTTGACAATGGTAGATGGTTGTTGTAATAATGAATCAAACATCGTTTGCTGAGTTTTCAGATGCGATTTAAGCTCAATTAACTTTTTACTTCTTTACTGAAATTTACATATTCTATATGTTTTGTCTCATGATGTCTTTTAACTTTATGTTCATTAAATACAGCGACTGTCTTTCTACAAATGAATCACATTAATTTTGAGTTCTGCATTGTGAAAAAAATAATCTTTTTCCAAACGATCATTAAATTTCCTGTTTTCCTCAACAACTTTACTTTTCTTTGAATTCATCCTGAAGGGTTAAAAAATTTTCAAATAAATGTTAGTTGGAAATATTGGTATACTAACAATTACACAGAGCAACAAAATTTACTCTTTTAAGTAAATTTAGTATTCTTGTTTTCTAATGATGTATTATAATTATGTAAAAATACCTTCTGATGTCTTCAGATGTCCTTTATTCCAGCACCGCACACACACACACACACACACACAACAACAAAAAAAACTTAGTAAACACGCCAGTAAGTCAAAAACAAACCGAACGCATAAACAGAGATTAATTTGAAATAATAATAACTTCGTCCATGCAGTGAATAATGAACCGATGACGGACTCAAGCGTGAGCATAGTGGACAACAGCGCATCAGTTCCTCACGGACAACCCCCAGCCATCCGCTGGACGTCATCATTCCGCTCTCCTACATTACTAAGAGCAAAAATGTCTGGATTGGTTATTTATTGGTTATTTGAATGCATAACTGCATTCAAATTACAGATGAACGTTACTGATGGTTGCCTAACGAAACCGATTCTTTCAGTAACATTTGTTACTGAAATAATCGGTTATCCAATATAGAACTGGAGTTCGTAGTCGAACTTGCGCATTATAACAATGACACATGCAAATTTTCATTTATTTAATATTTTTGTGACATATAATGAGAAATGAAAGTTTCAATATAAATATAAAATCTCCCGGCGGGTCGCACAATATAACGTGACGGGCCGCGTGTTGGCCAGGCCTGGTTTAACTTTTATTGACTACCTGAAAAGGGGCAAAACAATTACCGGAGAGTACAATGCCTATTTTCTGAATTGTTTGAATAGTGAAATTAAGACATAAAGGTCACATTTAACGAAGGTTCTTTTCCATCATGACGATGCTCCGGCTCATCCATCTGCTGTTTTGGCTGCAAATCTTAAAATAATGCCACGAAATTGTTTCCTACCCTCCATGTTCTACAGATTTGGCATCCTTGGGCGACTACTTGTTCCTAAATATGAAAAAAAATCCTTGCAGAGCACAAATTTGCCTGAAATTCCGAAATTTTTATTGAAATAAATGCTATATAATTATTTAAACTATGATGTCATTTCGCGAAAAAACAGTTCTGTGTTTACCGAAATAAAGTTCTTTACAGCAAAATTCAGACTTGAAAGCGATGTTAAGCCTTGAGAGACAAGAAAATTGGTCAAGGAGAAAGGAAGCAAAGTCAAGTAAACTTAGAAATAAAAAATGAAATCTAATGTTGAAAAAAATATTAATTTAACTGTACCATTCCAACTCAACTTACTCGCTAACAATACTTTTCAAGATTTTTTTTTTTTCAAAATCATGCATTATTTGCAATTTTTAACATTTCATAGTATATTTGCCACTAGTAACCCAATTAACTGTTTAGGGGAATGAAAAAAAGCTGTTTCCAAAATGGAGTTATTCTGATCTGGACTACAAAGGGAACTTCGATGATAAAGAGGCATGTTTTCCCAGAATATTTACCGTGACGATAGAAAAACTGCTAAAATGGCCGGCAAAGCTCACTGGCAATAAAGCGATCTTTGAACTGTTTGGTACGTAAAATTTTTTACATTCTTCTAACTTCATTGAGTGAAAAATAGTAACTCCTTCAATCCCGTATGTAATGCGAGGTGTTGGGATGTTTGGAAGCTGTGTTTATGTTATTATATGATAATCTTATATTCTATGTTGAACTTTTTGCATAGCTATATATTTTTTAAATTTTATTCTTTTTTACATAATTGGTTCTGTTTTTCTACCCACGAAGAGTTTTATGAATTCTCCAATCTTCCTGCATATCGATGACAGAGTGTGTATGCTAGATTTTTGTAACACCGCATTCTCTAATCAGCATAAAAGTGAAATGTCACCGCAAAATTTTATTTATTAATCTTTTACAACGGAAAAAGATATAACGTAGTAAAACCGCAACTCTAATCAGCATAAAAGTGAAATGTCACCGCATGTCAACTTATTTTGAACTACACATTCTTTTTTAATCTGTAACTGATAATATCATTTTAGAAAACTTCTGCGTTAAAGAAAGATGTTCAATTTAAAAAAAAAACTCTGAATTTCGGTAAATAACTCTAGTAGTCTTTAGAATATCATATGTTTTTCTTAAATAATATCTATTACTATTATTTAATTTTACTTATATTTTGACTTGCCTCCGCAAGTATCTCTGTTTTATATCTCTTACTAGCGGCCCGTCCCGACTTTGTCCGGGTTGAACAAAATATTATACCAATAAATTTCCAGTTGATAGCCAATAAATTGTAAATCTTTTTTTACCTTAAATGTCTAATAAAAAGCGTAGTTGCAAATGTAGTTTCCTTCAATAAACCCTTTAACGTTGCCAGTTTCAAAAATCCTTTTTGTATTTATCAATACCTCCTCTACTTGAATCTTAAAAATATTAAACCTTTTCCTTACGGGGTGGGATAGCATATATCCGAAGCACATACTCTCGAAAAATACGGTGTGATGTCGGCAGAGATATAGTCTCGAATTCCACTTCATTGTGACTTTCCTAACGTCTGTGCCCCCAAAGAACAATTGGGTGACATTCTGGGAACGGAGGGTGAATCTTGCCGAAAAGGTCTGAATAATAATCTTTTGTCGTTCTAGCTAGAGGCTATGTCTTTTCAGGCGAGAGACATCAAAAGGGCGGTTCATCCATTTTCAGCCTTTTGAGAGATGAAAGAGGCACGGAGTGCCGATGAACTACTATTGAAATTCTTCTTCAATAGTACGAAAGCAATTAACCACTCTTTCCCCTGACCCCCCCCCCCTCCACGCTGAATGTCCCCCGCGTAAAATGGGGATAGGAAGTAGACAACATTTTCCCGTTGTAAAGAGCGATTTCGAAAAACGGACCCCGTAAGCTAAAGGGTGTTGCTATGGTTACTTGACTGCGGTTGACAAAGGAAAAGATGTAAGGTACATTTTAATGTACAAAAGTTGTACATTACCCTCCACATACAAAACCTTCTCTCTCTCTTTATATATTATTATAGAAGTATAGATACACATTGGTATCCCAAAATTAGAATAAGAGATGAAATAAAAATACAAAAATAAAAAATGATTTTAAGTAAAGAATTTTTTAAAAATGATTTTAAGCACCTAAAATAATATTCAAATTAATATTACGTTATTTATTAATTAAAGTTAATTTTTTAAAAGAAAGAGGTGTGCTTGAGACCGTAGTTTTATTCAAAAATAAAAAAGGATTTTAAGTAAAGAAGGTTTTTTTAAAAATTATTTTAAGCACCTAAAATAGTATTCAAATTAATATTACGTTAGTTATTAATTAAAGTTAATTTTTTTAAAAGAGAGAAGTTAAGAGATGAAATAAAAATACAAAAATAAAAAAAGAATTTTAAGTAAAGAATGTTTTTTTTTAAATAATATTAAAATTTTTTTCAAATAATATTCCTAAAATAATATTCAAATTAATATTACGTTAGTAAATAATTAAAGTTAATTTTTTAAAAGAAAAAGGCGTGCCGGAGAACGGCTAGGTTCGAACCACTACCGTCAGAACAGAAGCCCACCGCGATAGCACCACGCTAAGGATTGTTGAAGACTTCGGCACAAAAAGCGGTAGAGGACAGTAGCGGTAACAATGAAATTGTTAGGATTAAGCTCCTAACTTTATTTCTATTGATCAGATATACATAATATATAGCCTATGTCCATCTGGAATAATGTACCTTTCAAACAGTGAAAGAATTTTTCAAATAGGTGCAGTGGTTCTGGAGATTACCCTCCACGTAAAAAATCGCTCTCTCTTTATATATAAGTATAGATTTACATTTTATTGATAATAAATCACAGCGATTTCAAAGACCGTAGATTTTACGATGTAGGATTTTAATGTGTATTATAATATTTTATTTAGTGTAATTTAAGCATAAAAACTTTAATTGTTTCCCTTATGTTACAGAAGAAAAACTAAACCTGTGGGGATCGGAAATAACTTAAAATTTTTAATAATTTCTGTTCCCAAGTTTTACACCTCTGTAAGATTTTTTTTTCAATTCTTTTTAATCGGGCTTCCCTATTCTTTATTATAAAAGGCAACTGGCAAATAGACTTATGTTGCCTAGAAGTTCAAAAGGGGCTTGTCGTAATATTCTTAACCTTACAAGAGAATTTGCTCCAAAACTAAAGAAAGATATCAGCAAATAGAAAGAAAACTTAATTAATCACAGTAATTAACGTATTTCACTATAATAGACATCTATAATTGAACTTATTTTACTCTAAACTGAAGGATAAATTAAGGTTTTTGTATTCCCTGATTCTTAACCTTGTGTGTTCATCCCTCCATTAAAATATTAACTAAATTAAGTAAATTCCTCTTCCTTTTGGGGAAAAAAAAAAAAAATGGAAGTTTTAATGTAACTACGTACCAATTTGTCCTCCGATATACATTATCATTTATATAAAAGATGGCATACATCCATTGCGTATGATATAAACTTTAACTAATTACTTTTAAATTTTGAATTCACTTTGGCGTATATTTATGTATTCATGGACAATTAGGGCCTGTTCACATAGGAGTCCGTTGCGTTGCGTTAAGGAAAAGATGACGTTGAGACGAAAATAAACCAATCATAGGCGTTAAAAATTTCATTGCTAATCGTTTGGAGGCATATGATTGGTTTATTTTCGTCTCAACGTCATCTTTTCCTTAACGCAACGCAACGGACTCCTATGTGAACAGACCCTTATTCAGTGAACTTTTGAATGATGAATATTTCAGGATCTTGTGAAAGATGATAGTGTAATTTGAACAAATTATTGAACAACCAAGGGGCTTCAAACAGCCGACGCTTTTCTTTAAATAAATTAAAAAAAAAAAAAAAAAACTTATCGGCCTCCTACGTCACACGCAGGGGCACAACCCAGGTATTTAATATAAGGTATATATATATATATATATATATATATATGTGTGTGTGTGTGGGGGGGGGGGCGGTCAATATATATGTGTGTGGGGGGGGGGGTCAGAATGGTCGTTGGTAAATAGTAGTGAAGAACAATGCAGCTGACATATAATTACATTTAATCACGAAACACACACATCAAGAATTAAAAGTTACAATTACACCCATCAAGAATTAAAAAGTTAAAACGTCTTCAGGAATTAAAAGTTAACACGTCGCTTCGCATCGCATTGCCTCGCTGCCTGCAGTCTGACTACAGTATTTATAGTCGTCGTAGTCGGTAGAGGTCGCTTCAGTTAACGTTTCGAGGACCAGTTCCATTCTGCAGATCGGGGGGAGGTGTGATGGTCAGTTCCAGTCTACATATATATATATATATATATATATATATATATATTAAAAAAATTATATATGTATGTATATTCAATTATATATATATATATATATAATTGTGGGTATATATATGTAATTGTGAAATTGTGACCCAGATTCGTACCTCTATGTAAGTTATACCCTTTGTTAGAACGAGGAGACCATTGGTTGAAGCTGAAAACCAAAGATTACTCTCCAGATTTTCTATTGAGTCCATAGTGGTTTCGTAAGACTTTATGTATTTACCATTTTCTTGATCAGCCTACTTAGTATTCAAGACCTACTCACATGATCCTGCTCGAAATGATCCTACTCATGTTTGTCTCAACCGTATCACGACAGTTATTTGCATCCATAGCGACAAATTAGAACGATAACTCTTCGTACATCGCATATCCCCAGCAGCTGTTCCAAGTTCACGTTGAAGAGCACAAAGGGGATGCACCTGGATACAGTGCCAACAATCACTCTTGCACGCCGGGTCCGTCATATACAATAGACGCGGGTAAGAAATCTCATCACTCGATACTGGTTGCTATATTTAATGTTTCGGCTTACCTATTTACATGATTTTGAGAATGGTAAAATCATGGACACAGCTGAAAGGAGATAAGAGATAAGATAAGGTCGTCTGCAATGTTTTTTTCCTCGGTAAGTGCGCTTATTGCGTGCGCAGTTAAGAATATTTATAGGATTTCATTCGATGTTCGTGAGTCGCAAACTGCTTTCGAAATGCGTTTTTTGAAAAAAGTGTATGATTAATATCCCAAAGTAATTATATTTTCTATACCGTGAATGTAAAGTGACTACATAACTAAAAATCATTCCCTTCACTTCAAAAAATAAACTACGGTATTGATTAGTTCATGAGTGGTTTGTTTGTTGATTTCTAGAGCGTTAGGGTCACCTTTAACCACACTAGGGACAAACAGACCGGAACCTGCAGCTCATAGACGAATCGGAACTGCTACAAACATCCACACCTATCCGCAGGTTATGGTAATGCTAGTAGTCTATGGGCCATGTCACTACCTTGGGTTAAGAACAATACTTTTGTTTTGGGGGACTCTAAGACACAAAATTGAAATGGAAAAAGATTTTATTTCCTTCCTTAAAGCATACTATGACCTTTTAGAATTAAATACAATTGTAAAACTGACAGCAGATTGTAAAACAAACTGCTTGTTCTACAATCATTACATTGCCAGATGTAGCATTTTTATGCTGTTTTGTCTATCTATATCCTTTTGTACGTCCGAACATTAAGTCTGTTTATCTTGGAACGGAGTTTTTTAGGATTCGCCGTCTTTAAAAGAACATACCTAAATTTTCTCACGAGGTATCTATGAAATTATATGCGGTACCTCTTTGTTCTATTTACAATAAACTGCCATCTGGATTTTTAATTAAGGGTAAAAATTCAAAATATACTTTACTTGAAACAAAAATTACTGAGAAGAAAATTATTTTTACCCTTTAAAATGAGTAAAAATTTTACAAATAAAAGTTTTTATAAATCCCGAAGACAAATTATTTTGAAAACTTTCTTATGCTTGAAAATTAAAACAAATTTTCGCAATTAGAGCTCACAAGATATATCAAATGTTTTAAATTCTGAATTTAAAATTTTTTAAACAAGTATTTATTTATTTGAGTATTCTTATAACAAAATGCATGTGAGGGAGAAAAATCACAACAAAAGCTATGGAAATTTTAAAAAATCTAAATTTTGCGTCCCTGACATCCTTAATATGAATATCATATAAATTTATTTCCCTGTCTCAAAATAAATTATCCCACTCTTTATCTTTCTGTGTCCTTTCTGCATCCAAGTCACACGAAAACATATGCTTACTCACAGATATATAGAAAAATAAGGTGAATTCCATAAGTATAATATGAAGCTAAAAATCACAGGACAGTATGTAGAGAGGCTATTTCGACTATTTGATTATCAAAATTCCTTTGCTGAGAGGGAGTAGTATGAAAGAAGTACCTGTAATAAAAGGAGACATATTAATTTTAAGTACCTAAGATCCGAGGTATTGAGGATATGGGGTAATATGCAAGCAATTAATTAAAATCATTAAAAATTAATTTAATAATATTGCAAATTCTAAATCAGCTAATATCGTTTAAATTACATCACTTCATTTACGACCTCGACAAAAATGTAACCATGTCCGTGAACTGTAGACAGGCTCTCTTTGATTATTAATAAAAAAGTAAAAATGAATAGAATTTTAATTTTTATTTGATATCTTCTTCTTGATTAGAGGAAAGGAACAGCTAAATAACGTAGTTATTTCTATCATCATATGTTGTTATAAATAAATTTGCTAAGTATTATATTTTACGTTACATGCGATTTGACAAAGTCTCACAGCTCCTTACGTTCGCGACTTATTTTGTGTGCAAATAAATTAACAAAGTATTGGAAACCTTGAAATATATCTCTGTCATGGTATAACATTTTTTATGACTCTTCGTATGAAAAATGTAAAAAAAAAATAAAATAAAAGGTAATATCTTTCTTTAATATGGTTCAATCTCTCCTGTTAAGCAAATTTTCTCTTTAAAGCAAGAGTGAATCCAGCTTTGGGATGCTTACCTAGTAAGAGTGAACCTATTTCAGCAAAAAGTCGGTTCATTGCCTCTCTGTTGAAGCAAAAAAAGAGGGTATTTTTTTGTCACTACGAAACTATTTAAGTTGTTCTTTAGTATGGAACGATTTTGTTTTCTTGCATCCTTAATAGCAAACCAGCCTTTTCTGTGATTGTCTCAAAACTTCCAAAATGACCCTCAGTGAATGAGTTTAAGATGAACAAAAACTTTCGTGTATGTTTGTAATTTGTGTTACGCTTTCAACCGTGTCCATATTGACAAATCATTACCGCTATACTTGAATCGCACGACCTTATAGACGAAGGAGGAAGACAGAAAATTGTTTGAATTGTTTTCTAAATTTAGCTTTTGACTGGAATAAAGTTTTGCCGTTATTCGTTTCGTGGCATATGAAAATACAACGAAAAAAGATTAAAAAAGAACCATTCGTATAAAAAAATAGGTCGAAGTTTCCAAGCCGCAAAAAATATTAAAAATAATATTAAAAAGCCTTTAAAAATGCAATGTTTGTTAGAACAAACTATACACGGCAAACTATATTTTGACTTTTTTTTTTAGTTTTCATAGTATTACGTACATTTTATATTTCATACTGTTTATAAAAAAGGATCATTTAGAAAATTATTAGAATTTATAAAGAAAACAATATTTCACCAATAACGTAAGTATGATTGCTTATGTGTGTGATTACTTCATTAAAATTCAACCCAAACAGATATTTTCAAATGATTTTTTTTTTATCTCGTTAGATCAGTACAAATCATGTTAAAATAGAAATAAATAACCCTTTAATTCCTTAACCATGCTAAACCAAAATTTTGGAAATAGAAAGAAAGAAAAGTAATCCATGCAAAAACATAATTAATGAATATTCTTGTCTTAATAACACAACGTGCAGATCATCTGTTTCTGTTCATTATAATTTTTATGGATTTTTTTCTGGGGGGGGGGGCGGAGAAAGTTTCCCTTAAGCTAACATAATCTCTCTCTCTCTCTGTGAAGTCTTTAAAAGCCCCGACGATAACAATTTCATACACGGTGGTTGAAAACACTCGTATTGAAATCGAACCGTTGTCAAAATTTCTGCTGCCTGGCTAAATCCACTAGTACTCAACAGAATCATGTGATTTAGGTTTGTCTCAACCTTCCATGCACGGTTAACGTTGTGAGCGTCTACAAACTCACACGTATTCCATGGCCCACATTGGTGGGCCAGGTTGGAATCCCTGTCAAGGCATGACTTTCCTGTGCTGCTCCCTAATAGGGAATTGTGTTGGCTCACTTATATGGTGCGCCTATAATAAAGTAGCCAACAAAATCGCGGTGTGGATGGAAAAATGTCCAACATGCCTGTCCGTTGGAGGGGAAAAAAGTGGGGAGGTAAAGATTTGTCTCGCTTTTTATTGGTCCGTAGTATGAGATTGTTTTTTCTACTTTCGTGATATGCTTTTTTCGATTTTTGTACAATATATAACATTTATACTTATTTTTATCCCTCTTCCAGGTATTTTGGAGAGTATTTCAGCTGGTAGATTTCCAAGATCTAAAAGGATTGCTCTTAAGAGTGAGACGATGAGAGATCGCCTAACGTGCACATTTTACGAAATAGTAAGTTCTGTACGGAAGCTAACATCAGTCAGGAAGCAGTTAATAGCACTTAAAACCGCTGAAGTTGATAAAAGTTAAATTTATTCTTAGTTACTTACTTAATACATAGGTAACCGGTCACAAGTAGAATCGTGTTTGCACATGCATCAACTGATGTAATAATAAAAATGTGAATTGAGGTAAGTTTCCATCAGGTTAGAAGCTTCAGTCTTGATGATTGCAATTTTCCTAAACTATTTGTTCTGAATCTGCCATGGTTTTCCTGAAATATTACTTAAATATACCGCATAAAAATGTATTTTGCAGGACATGTCGTTTTTGTGTCTAATATTGAACTTTACCGTATATTCAAGTCCTTCCTCTCTTAGTCCTCCAACTATTTCTCCGTAATAACAAAAATCGATATAACTTAATTTAAGTGGTCAATTCCTTCTCGTGTTATTGTTCCGATACTTTTCGCTGTGAAAATGAATTCGGTTTTGATTAAATTTTGTTTCTTATTTTATTAATTTATTGAGTCCATTTCTTAAATGTAATAAGCTGCTGCATCTAAATTAGGCGCAAAATCTTCAAATTTTTTTTCATTCCCAAGATTTTAAATAAACTTTGTATTTCCCCTACAATGTTTCCTAAATATTTCCTGATTCCAACAAATATAGCAAGCTGCCCAGTTATGTGGCGTTCGTTCCAACACAAAAAGAACAGCAAAAATACGGTTCCTTGCAAACATAAAAAATGCGGACATTCCTCAACGCTTAATAATTTGTGCAATTATTAAGCGTGCTGAAAATTTGAACATGAATAACATATTTTCTCTAAATAAAATAAATACTAATCTGTATTTACAGTTTTAGATTTATACTTTAAGCTATAGAGGCGAATAATCTATATATATAAAACAGTTCCGTAACTGACTGACTGACTGACTGACTGACATACAACGCATAGACTAAACCGCTGGACCTAAAGGGCTGAAATTTTGCATGGTTTCTTATAGTGTAGGGGTGCACTAAGAAAGATTTTTGAAAAATTCTTCTGAGATTTTTTAAAATTAAATTTTTAAGCTGCTTTAGTAACTTTTTTTAAGTTTGCATTTAAAATAATAATTTGAGGGTTATAAAATTTATATCACGAGAAAGATCATAAAAATTCCTTTAAAATGAGATCTTTTTTTTAATCTTTACCTCCATTTTCTGATATTTGGTGAATTTTTAAAGATAAATTTTTAGAATTTAATTTATTAAATGCTGATCACGTGATTTCTTTTTCTGGTACTTTAAATAAATTTATCGTCACGTGAATAACAACTAAATAGACAAAAAAAAAGTTTTCTTGCTAATGCGGCAGACGATTGGACATTATCCAAAAAAATATTAAAATACAATAAAAGATATGTTCCTCAAACTGTACTATATTAACTGCACTATATTCTTTAGTATGTCCTATAAGATTTAATTTGAATATTTTCTTCTACATTATTTTGTCTATAAAAATATCCCTTACGATTTTTTTATAAATATATATATATATATATATATATATATATATATATATATATATATATATATATATATATATATATAATTTTTTTTGGCATTAATTGCATACATTGACCGTTGTATTTAATTTGAATGTACTCCGTAGCGAAGTGTGGATTTTCAGCTAGTATGAATATAAAAGCGAAATATTTTTAGCTTACGTTTGCACGCGAGCTTCGGATCACGAGATGACATATCCTTTTCTCTTTATGTAATAGTAAAATTATCTTAAATATGCTAATTTTAAGAGTACATTTTTTAATAAATATTTAATTCGAAAAGCATAAAATAAAACTTTAGAGTTTTAAAATAACTTTCGAAATTTGAATAATTTATATTATTAGTATGCTGTTGGATTAGAAAAATTCATAATAGTGACACATTTTTACATTTTAAAACATGATAGATCGCACTAAAAATATAAATATCTTCTAAGACATACTCAACGTGCTACGTATCGGGAATTTATTGGTTAAGATATGCATTTATAACTGTGATATATCTACTGCTATAAAATCCCGAGGTCAGCATTTTCATGGTTTCCATTATAAGGCATGTGACTGAATTACGGAGATTAAGTTTACAATAATCGTAGTTATTTTTCCACTTAATCTCAATAATTTCTTTTCCAGGATCGTGCTCTTCCTGCCTTAGAAAAGGGTCATTGGCAAAGGTATTCCCCCTATTTTTAAAATTTATTTCGGGCTTCGAATTAGTACTATATATAGAGAAATAGGCATGATAATTCAATAACTCCTCTCTGTACAGCACAGGCAAGTTGTTAGCATTGATACCACCGAGCTTCTCTTATAGAATAAATAAAAACGTAAACATTACCTACCTCGAAACAAAGTAATTTATATAAATTATTTTTTAAATCTAAAATAAACCAAAAAAAAATAAATAAATGTAGGATATAGTATTCTTCCGCCGCTCTCTTCCTTTTCTTTTAAAATAAATAGCTCATAAGTACGGTTTTCTGTATTTAAGGGAATTTATTACATATTCAGTAAACAAACATTATGATCTTCATTTTTATAATCCTACTCTTTGCAGACCCCGAGGCTCAACTAGCAGTCATTAGCAACTACAACTGCAGAAATGTAACTGACCATGGCAGGAAAATTTATTGCGTGGGCCGAAATAGTCTGATTGGACGAATATTCCGGCCCACGAACACGTTTTTCAAACTTGTGAAAACGACGTCATCGTATCGAATATTTTTCATAAATACATGTAGACTTTCCTGTCTACGTGGGTGTCTAGGGGGGTGTCTAAGAAGAACACACTTGAGTTATAAATCAATCAGGCTTTGCAAAACTCAACAATACTTTATTAATGAAGATATTAATTACAAGATGCCGGAGAGCCTACTTTTACTGTCTCCGGTACGATATAAGAATTTACGGGATAGCCCAGCGCAATTCTCGCTTCCCTTCAGTAGCACAAGATCGGGTAGCCTTTCGCCCCCGTCAAATCACAAATCCCTCATGCCTACGCACGGAGTACCAAAAACACAACCTCTCTCAACTGAGATCTGTACCCCTCTCTCCCGTGCACAGGGCATCTCCTGAACACACTACTCTTTTGGAATCGTCTCCAAGAGTCGGGGTCATTCAACCCTCTCCCTCGACTGTCCCCTCAAGGAATGTTGCAGGGACAAGATAATGGTTTGGTGCGTCTCTGGGCTACGTATAGCAACAGAGAACATAACTATGGCATAAGCAGAGAATGGCATAAGCAAAATCCCACATACATATGCAATCTTAGACAACAACAAAAAATGGTCTCTTTTTTTTTCTTTCTGTCATCAGGTACAAATTTTCTCTTTAGGCTCAAGACGGTGAAGTTTCAACTCTACATGTCATGAAACACCGCACTGTTTAATTATTTTGCATTAAAAATTGTTATACACTCTTAGAAAAAAAAATTTTTTTAAAAACCCGCACCAAGAAGGAGTTATCCCAATGGGACAAAAATCGGTAGATGTGATCTACAAATATATCACTGTCATGGTATTCTGTACATCACATCGGTAGATGTGATGTACAGAAAAACAAATGATTGCAATTTGAGAAAAATTTGATGATTTATTCAAGAGAAAGATCTTTACAAAGTGAAAATGTCAATAACGCGTTGGTCCACCTCTGATCCTTATGCAAGCAGTTATTCGGCTTCGCATAGATTGATAGAGGGGGGATGTCCTCCTGCGGGAAATCGTGGCAAATTCTGTCCAATTGGCGCGTTAGGTCGTCAAAATCCAGAGCTGGATGGAGGGCCCTGCCCATAATGCTCCAAACATGCTTAATGGGGAGAGATCCGGTGACCTTGCTGGCCAAGGTAGCGTTGGGCAAGCACGAAGACAAGCAGTAGAAACTCTCGTCATGTGCGGGCGGGCATTATCTTGCTGAAATGTAAGCCCAGGATGGTGTGATATGAAGGACAACACAACGGGGCGTAGAATACCGTCGACGTACCGCTGTGCTGTAACGATGCCTCGGGTTATAACCAAAGGGGTTCTACTATGAAATTGAATGGCACCCAGACTATCTCTCCTGATTGTTCGGCCAGTATCGAGGAAGACAGTAAGGTTGGCATCCAACCGCTGTCCATGACGTCTCCCGACACGTATTCGCTAGTCATCGGGGCTCGATTCGAAGCGGAACTCATCACTGAAGACAGTTCTACTCCAGTCAGTGACATTCCAGGTCGAATGTGCCCAACACCACTGCAAACGGGCTTGTCGGTGTTCAAAGGTCAATGATAGTCGGTGCAAGGAGCGCCGTGAGCTCAACCCCCTTTCTCTGAGCCACCTATGAATGGTTCTTGCGGTCAGTGAAGCACCAGTTGCACGTACGATCGATGATAATGATGAATCTGGGGCTGTGAGTGCCGCTCTGACGATTGCTCTGCCCTCACGTTCTGTCGTTTCTCTAGGCCGATTGCTTCCTTCTTGACACTGTGTTCGGCCATGGTTCACCCATTCCTGCCAGCATCAGTGGCATCGCTCCTATCCTGTCGAGCGATTCGCCGATTACACCAACCGGCTTCTTTGAGCCCAACTACACGTCCTCTCTCAAATGCTGACATCTGCGTATATTGTTCGCGCACCAGTATGCGAGGCATAGTTACTGTCTACCTAAGTACACGGAATGAAATTCGCAAAGAATTTATGACCTGGAATCGAAATTTCTCCTCTTTAATATCCTGTCAGTTGCGCAGTTAAGATGCGCTGCAGCGTCACATGTTCATTCATTGGCCGCCAAACTTTAAAATTTTGCATTTTCCATCGAAACCTGTATGCATATCAATTTGTGTCCAATTTGCATTACTTCCTCTTGATGCGTCTTTTTTTAATGTTTGTTTGTTTGTTTGTTTAAGAGTTTAACTATTATACAGCATATCATGAAAAGGTTCTTTTCGCCTCCCTGATATTTTCGTTTGAAGACAAAACCTCCCAAACAATTTTTTTTTCACCTCCTCGCATATTTTCATAAGTTAATCGTTAATCTTCCTAACTACAGTTTCCATATAGTTTTAAAAAAATCTACATAAAATTAAAAAAATTTCCTTATTTTTAAGATTTATTATCTATGCGATTTCACAAAACGTCTCGCGGGCCACAGACTCAGTGCTGGGGGGCTACATATGGTCCGTGGGCCGTATGTTGTGCAGGCCTGATCTGGTTTATGTATTCATAAAACAAATATTTGATTCTAATGTGATTTATTACAATGTATCAGTTATTTATATCATTGAAATTATTAATGTTTTATGGAATAGAATATTTAAATGCGCAAAGGCTATCCACATTGTCACTGTGTTGATTTAAAAGCTGATGCTAGATTTAATGTTTCAAACGGGTTCTGGTGAAGCCCTAGTTTCTGGTCCACTTGCCCAGAGTGCGGAAATTTCCTACGACAGTTCTTTTCAAGTAGTATTACATTATTTGTTTGGAGTTTCCGGAGAAATTTTAACTTAGTATAGACGGTAGTCATTTGGGAATTAACAGAGCATATCGTCTGTGTAATAAGTATCACAACTTCTTTATCGATATATTTTTGCAGATACTTTTTTAATTCTTTTATTTTTATCTGTAGGTGTATAGTCTTGTTTAGGAGCAACAGAGAGTACCAGTGTTTACAAATTCGATCCGCCTCTCCAAATGAATTGAAGAATTTGGATAAGAGAGTTACAACCAGCAGCAAAGCAAAAGCTCTGCTCATAAAAACTATACCTTAAATAACTAACTTGTTCTGATTGTTGATTGTACCACATCCATACTAATATATAATAGTTACAAAAACCAGATTTCAGACTTATTGTTAAACTTTTAAAGGGGATCCGAGTGGTTATTTCAATAATATTTAAATTTAAACTTGTGTAACTAAGCAAATAAAACAGTTATTTTAAAAGCTAAACTTTTGTTCTTACTTGTATGACACAATTTAAATTAGTTATTTAGCTAGTAAATAATTTCATTGTTTTTTGAAGAGCAGGCACTTGTCGTCAAACATTCGTCTATACTACGGCGCAGTTTACTGTACATTTTATTATGGGGGCACCATATAGGCATAAGCGGACAGCATTACCCCCTATGAAGGGACGACACAAACGGAGGCATTTTTCGTGGCACGACGCCGGTATTCGATCTTAGCACCCAAAACCAGCACGGTACCACAGGACCGCCAGAAGCACCTGATTTCATCATTTATGTACTCATTTTAGCTCTGGTCCTTATCTGCATAAATTAATATTTTTGTTTGAAGTGTTCCGTAGAACGTCATTCAGCGTATGCGTAAGGGAATTTTTTAACTTCAAATATGCTTCTGGACAGAAATCTATTGTTGAATAAACCCTAAAGTATGCTTTGGTTTTAGGAGAAACGAATCGGTCTATATTAAATGGATTTAAATGGTTATTAAAGATGGGATTTTTTTCAGTAATTTGTTTGATTTTACACTACTTTTTTTATCCCCCTTTTACATTTAATTTATGGTAGTTTTTTTTTTCGAAAATTATTCTATACTATCAAAGGGCATTTTTTATCGCCCAAGCCACATTAAAAATGTTTAATTTATTTTCTATTTTTTCACGTAAACATGAGCTTATGATATTTTGCTATTTGTTTGCTATCTTCTTTTGTCATGTTGCGAGTAGCTTATGGTAATCGCGAAAGCAGGTCGTATACTAATTTATTTTTTTTTAAGTTTTCGAAAAAATAAAAAGAATTAGCAAGCACTGGACTAAGAGTGCGTATTCATGTTTCATGATGGTACAGGGAACATCAAGTGCTCCATTCCTTCCATTTTATGCAAGTGCACGAGTTAAACAAAGTGGGTGAGATCCAACAAATTTAAAAGAAAAACCAAAGCTGCGGTTTAAAGAAACATCCTTTTAGTTCATTTGGTCAAGGACTAAGGCAAATTAAATGTACATAATTCTCGTTGAGTGGGCGTTTCATTAACTCCGTTACTGCAAAGGGATAAACTGAAAACATTCGTAAACATTTTTCTAGGGGGATAAGTATAACGTGGGTAAGGGAACAGGGAGGAGAGCGGCATCATCGAGACGAGAGTTTTTAATTCTTTCTATGTGATTACAAGCCAGGAAGAACTGAAGTATGTATAAACTACTCTTACAAACAAGTATCAGACAGTCAGTGGTGCTTCAGACGGGTTTGAATTACAATATTTTTTTTTTCGCTCTCGGCTCCTTTTCCCGACTGTTGATAGGGTGATTAGGACGCAGTGAAACTTGCTGAAAAGGAACTTGGGTTGGACAATTACGTAGAGTGGTGCACCCAGGATTTTTTCTTGAGGAAGGGGGGGGGGGGGGGGGATGAACGGATAAAAATATTTATAATGCAAAATCAATATTCATAATGCAATTTCTGTTTCTTTGGAGGGGGCAGGGCCCCGGATGCGCCCCTGATTACGTATTTTAAAACTGAAAAAGTTTTCATGTTCTGGTAAAATTAATAGTCTATTAGTGTATCACGTTACAAACTACAATTACGCAACACGAAAACTTGTTTTTGCTATTATTTTACTGATAAATTAGAATCTGTGTCGGTTTATTGTTATTCTAAGGCTCTTTTTTATAAGCATGTATGCGGATAAAGCAAATGTCGTTTCCGTGCTTCGTGTAATTTATAACCATCTAAACAACCCTATAGATAAATAATTTAAATGTGAATGTTGACTATTCGGGTATTCCGTTATTTTGATAAACATCAGGAATGTAACGTCATTTTTATACATCAAATATGTTCTGAACAAGCACTTTTTATTTTCCTCGTTGAGTTTCAAAATGTTACTTTTCCTTTAGCCCCAGTGTTCATTGGCATACATATTTTAACGATTCGTGGAATACTTGACGTTACTACAGAATTATTTGAAAATAACTTTTGTGCATGAATGATTACACTGTACATACACGCTTGTATAAGAGGCTCACCTTTATGAATATGTACAATGCCACATTCAGAATATGAATATTTATTGATTAAAAGAGTAAGTAGCTGTTAGTAAAGTTTGTGAAAATTATTTTATCATGAAATCCGAAACTTTTAGCTCTATCGGCCTAATTTTTTTCTGAAATAAAATAAATTGATATTGATAGTAAATAATAATAAAAAAAAAGTTACTGATCATTTTGCTGCAGCAGGTTGTAATTTAATAAAAAAAAATTATCATACTAACTACTCATAATCGAAGATATTTTACTTCTCTGAGTACTACCTACTTTGAAGCAGTGGCACAACCATGGATGATAGAACAGCAGAAAATATCGGTAAAAAAAAGGTTATTCCTCCTAGATAAATAATTATCTTTCCTCATGAATATGGTTGGGGTTGCGCCCCTGTGTAACAGTTTAATTTTAAAGTGGTAGTGATAAAATCATCAGAATGAAAAAAGTTGAAGTAAAAGATTGCTTGATGTTCTGTAACCTTACTTCCATTCCTAAAAATATGCAAGCACAGTGGACAATTAATTACAAGATAAAAAGAACTTTTTATATACCATGTTTTTAAATTTTCTGTTGAATCATATAAATTTGACAATTCTATGTATTGATAAATACTTTTTTAAAATTTTTTTGATGAATTATCCCATCAACTTGAAAGAAAATGATCAAATGCGTAATCAATTGCGTTTAACTTTTCGTTGACGTCCCGGTCGATAGATGGCTGCACCATTCTACAAAACAAAATTAACTGAAAATGAATTCAATCTTCTTAAAGATGGCTAAAAGTATCAAAAGAATGCATTGTCATCGTGTTCTGAGCTATTCTAAAAGTTTCAAATGTCTAGCTAGTCGGGAAGTTAGTTAAAAATCGATTGCAAGATTTGTACTGGACAAACACACAAACAAACACACAAACAAACAAACAAACAAACAAGAAAGCGAGTTAATAAAAACATGGTAAAAATAAACCTAATCATGCACCTCTCTTTTTTATTTATTTATTGTTTAATGGGACGTATAATGTAACTTTTATTCTTTGAAGATGAGAGGCTCCCACGACCTGGAACTCAACAAAGATGGAAAAATCACAAGCAATGAACTATTCAACATAGGTAAATTATAAAGTCTGATAAATACGCGAAGTAATAATCAACTCGCCTGGTTATTATAAAAAGTTTTTTATGCTAATCACCCTACAAAATGAATACTTAATGAATTCACCTTTATTTCTTGGCGGTGGAACACATTTTTCTTGTTAAACAGTGCTAACGTTTTTCTCTTTGCTGAAAACGCTTTCGTCTTCTGTTGTATTTTACTGATGAGGATTTTCCGACCGACTACCAAAATAATGTAACTTTGGAAACTGTTCTCTACTAATAACTCTATTTTCAGTTGTTCTGATCGTATATACAACTGCCAGTCTCGCACCAACTTTTACTCTCAGTTCGATATTGCTAAAGTGATCCCTTGTCTCCTTTCTAATAGGCTAAGTTGCTAGTCTTCGGCACGAAGGCAGGTTCCTATTCATGATTAGACATGATTAGGTTTCTACAGGTTCAAATCCCACGGTCGGCACGAGTGTTTTTAGCCCTTTGCAATGGGCTTCAAGCTGTAGGTTATGACCAGTTTAGCTCTCGTGTAGCAAAAAATGACTGTAGCACTCCAATTAAAACTATTTTAATGTGCACACTATTGTGGCAGACCTCCGTTTGAAAATCATACACCTCTTGGGAAATCGAAAAAACTAAATATATTATTTCTAAAAGGTGTTTTTTTATCCCTCTTTCTCCCTTCATACTTAACCAAAATCGATAAATGAGGTACCATTTTAAAGATTAAGATCTCCGCTTCTTGGGAATTGTTAATTTAGAATTACACATCTTATAGTTTGTTTAAAAATGTAAGTATAAACATTATAAACATTTTTTATTCCCCTAGATGGCGAGCGCTAGCTCTTTTTATTTTACCATTATCAATCGCACTGAAATTTTAAATTTAAAAATCATTTGCTTTTATTATTATTCTGTGATTTGCTTAATGAGTTTCTTTATTGGCAACTGTTCACGAATCACTGTTTAACTTCTCAAAATACAAGTGAATGTTTGTGAACCTCATTTAAATCACCAATAATCTGACTTCAGATTAAAACAAGCAATCAACATTTAATGGACGAAACACATTAACAATAAATGGTTAGGCAGCTTAAAGGAGATACGTCCCTCGCAGCTCTCAAACCTACAATAAATATAACATGAAATCCAACTGTTGCCAGAGCTAAAGTACAATTTACCCTGCTGCCAGTTTCAAAAAATACTGCAGTAAAATAAAAAATAGGAAATAACAGTTACATGGAGTTAAACATTAGTTAAACATTCAGAATAAACATATGATGTACGTCAGTATCAGGGAAGATGCGAGAAATCACGTAACAGCAACATCCGCGTAGGTGTACATTATTCTTTTTGCATGGAAAAACCATATAAGTATATTATTTCTAGAAGATGATTTTTTGTGACGATCCCTTTCTCTCCCTTCATACATAACCAAAATGATAAATGAAGTATACATATATACAGTGTCTCCCAAAAGTGTTCGTACACTTACGATTTTCAATGAAATAGGGGTCTATCCATTAATTAAAAGGAATATTTCAGAGTGGGTATTTAATAATAAGGTCTATAATCTATTCTTAACAAAACTACATGAAATATTTTAAAAACATAGTAACACTTTATTTTTAAGAAACCAATAATCAAAAAGTAACAAAAACTTTATCTCACAAAAGTCATCGTACACTTGTAAAAAATCTGTACATATTAGTAAATATTCTAATTTTTCGTTAAATTAATATTTAGTAGGATATCCTTTAGCATCCACAATAGCTTTTAAACGTCTGGAAATAGATTGCACTAGTTATTTTGTAATTTCTGCATCAATGTTCATCCATTCTTCCATCATAATTGTTTTTAGTTCGCTTTTCGTGTGAATGTCGTGTTTTTGTACTCGAACTTCCAGTTCTCACCAGATATGTTCTATTGGGTTTAAATCTGGCGATTGAGGTGGTATTTTCAAAACTTGTGGACAATTATAGAGACACCAGAGGTGAACGTTAACAGCTGTGTGCTTAGGATCGTTATCTTGATATAAAAAAAAAGCAAAGTTGTTTCTAATACCCAAATTTTGGGCTGATAATTTTAAATTGTCTCTTAAAATATTGATATAAACAGCATGATTCGTTTTCCCATCAAAAAATACCAAATTACCCAGTCCTGATGCTGACATGCACCCTCACACAAGGACACCTCCACCGCCATGCTTAACTGTTCCTACTAAGTTCTTGGGATTAAGTTCTTTTTTTTCCTTCTCCATACAATTATACGCCCATCGGAACCAAAAATGTTAAAATTGCTTTCATCGGCAAATAAGACATTATTCCAATACGTTTGGGGCTTATTTATCATTGATAGTGCGAAGGAAAGCCCAAGCTTTCTGTTTTTCTCACTCACAAAAAATTTTCTACGGGCAGAGCGCCCATGTAATCCAGCTACTCTAAGAACTCGTCGAACAGTTTCAGGGGAAATTGAAGTAGAAAATGTTTCATTAAATTCTGAAGAAACTTTTACAGCACTCAAACGCGGATTTTTCACAAATTTTCTAATTATAAATCTCTGATGACGTTTTGTTAACTTTCACGGACGACCTTTTCTTACCTTGTTTTCGATTCGATTTTCGTCTTTAAAGCGTTTTATCACATACTACACAGTAGAATGGGATAAATTAAGTAATCTAGCAATATTCCGAACTGATTTACCACTACTATGATGAAAAATAATCAATTTTCGAATGCTGTTTGTTGTTTCATTACGACTACGAGCCATCTTTAAATAATAAATAGAATATTACGGAGTAGGCAAGCAAAAATTAAAGCCAAACGATATTTTAAATACCCCCACAATTCAAAAATAAAAATAAAGCGCCAGACGATAATTTTAATTATGAATTTATCCAAAAATATTTCAGTGTACGATGACTTTTGTGAGATAAAGTTTTTGTTACTTTTGATAACTGGTTTCTTAAAAATAAAGTTTTACTATGTTTTCAAATTATTTCAAGTAGTTTTGTTACGAGGGGGCTTGTGGCGGCCCAGTGGTACCGCGCGCTGGTTTTCGGTGCTGAGGGTGCTCAGATCGAATCCTGGCGTCGCGCCACGAAATATGCCTCCGTTCGTGTCGTCCCTTCATACGGGGTAATGCTGTCCGCCTATATGGTGCCCCCACAATAAAATGGGCAGTAAAATTGCGGCGTGGTATAGGCGAATGTCTCACGACAAGTGCCTCCGCATTGGAAAAAAAAAAGTTTTGCTAAGAATAGATTATAGATCTTATTATTAAATACCCATTCTGAAATATTCATTTTAATTAATGGATAGACCCCTATTTCATTGAAAATCGTAAGTGTACGAACACTTTTGGGAGCCACTGTATATACAGTCGAACCTCCATATATCGAACTTCCCCATATCGAAATTTTCTATATATCGAACTCTTTGCAAATCTCCATGTTCATTACATAGAAAAACTGTTTCTATATATCGAAAAAAAACTCTATATATCGAAATTTTTTTTACGACATATTGGGAGATCTTATTCAACTTTAGAATAAAATCTTCCAATTTTTGACGTTTGAAACAATACGTCGTGGTCTTCAATTCTCGGAAAATGTCCCTGATGAAGTTTTTAGAGGACTGAATAAATGCGAGCATTTCTTTGATGAACTTTCCGCAAAACTGGCTGTTCAGCAAGATATTCGTAGTTTTTTTTTAAAAGAATGTAGCTGTTATGACTGTAACCTCTGTCTGGATTATTGTTTTTTTAAAAAGGTATATAGTACTCAATAAATCTTTCATATTAATTGATTTTTTAGTTATTAACTTTCATTTAATGTGATTCGCATATAAATTAGAAATGCAGTTTCGTATACAAAAATTAGCTTTAATTTTAATGTTTTAGGAGAATTATGATAACACTAAGATGAATTCTATATATCGAATTTCTTTCCGGCATTTTGCTACTTCGATATATGGAGGTTCGACTGTATATATATTGATTAGGGGGGGGGGGTGAATTAAAAAAAATAACAAGTATTCGGAAATTACAGCGACCACGACTTTCGCCTATACGCCTTGTTTAAACTGTCGACCGGTCGCTACGTAGCAAAACCTGTACTCTCAGTCGAGGGTTGATTTCCCAAATTCGGTGACATTTTTTATTATTGTTGGGCCCACGAGTGCCGGATGGACAGTACAGATCTGCCATCCAAATAGGCAACCCCGGGCCCTTGAAAAAAAAAAAACAAAAAAAAAAAAAAACAGATAAGTGAGATTAAAGAGGTCAATAAAACAATTATACTAATGCTTTCAGTTCGAGCAAATGCATCAATAAATAAAGCCACGTAAGATTTAATATTGAATTATAAGCCAATAGGCTTAAAACTGCAGATGAGTAACAATTAAAAAACAAGTCTCTTTTACTTATATATTATCTTCAGTAGCTACTACATTAGTAAATGAAACAAAAGTACAATGTTTCTGAAGAGATATTACAAGTAATATTTCTGTGGCTATACCACTAAAAATAAAAAACTGGAAGAGAAATCCACTTCAGAAACCTCGTGGTTGTGTTTCATTTACTCATATAGTGGCTACTTAAGATTATATATGAGTAAATTAGACTTGCTAATTGTTACTAATATGCAATGTTACGGTAATGAAATGCGAACTAATGATTCAATATATATATATATAAAAATTAATGATAAATTACATGTCTTCTTCCTTAGATTTTCATAATTTGATTTATTCGATTTGTTATTACCCATTTTAAAATTACCTTTCACGCAGAGCTGACGATACACCTACGACGACAAATAACATCTACACTCTTAGACAAAAAAAAAAAAAATAAATAACGACGCACTAAGAAGGGGTAATGGATTTTCGACACAAATTGATATGCATACAGGTTTCGACGGAAAATGCAAAATTTTAAAGTTTGGCGGCCAATGAATAAATATGTGACGCTGCAACGCATCTTAAATGCGCAACTGGGAGGATATTAAAGAGGACAAATTTCGATTCCAGGTCATAAATTCTTTGCGAATTTCATTCCATGTACTCAGGTAGGTAGTAACTATGCCTGGCATACAGGTGCGCGAACAATATGTGCAGATGTCAGCATTTGAGAGAGGCTGTGTAGTTGGGCTCAAAGAAGCCGGTTGGTCTAATCGGCGAATCGCTCGACATTTGGATAGGAGCGATGCCACTATTAGAAGATTTTGGCAGGAAAGGGTGAACCATGGCCGAACACAACGTCAAGTAGGAAACGGTCGACCTAGAGAAACGACAGAACGTGAGGACCGAGTAATCGTCAGAGCGGCCCTCACAGTCCCAAATTCATCATTATCATCGATCGTACGTGCAACTGGTGCTTCACTGACCGCAAGGACTATTCATAGACTCAGAGAAAGGGGGCTGAGCTCACGGCGCCCCTAGCGCCGACTACCATTGACCTCTGTACACCGACAACCCCCTTTTGCAGTGGTGTCAGGCACATTGGACCTGGACTGTCACTGACTGGAGTAGAATTGTCTTCAGTGATGAGTCTCGCTTCGAATCGAGCCCCGATGATCAGCGAATACGTGCCTGGAGATGCCCTGGACATCGGCGGGATACCAACCTGACTGTCTTCCGCCATACGGGCCGACAGCCAGGAGTAGTTGTCTGGGGTGCCATTTCATTTCAAAGCAGGACCCCTTTGGTTGTCATCCGTGGTACCCTTACAGCACAGCGGTACGTCGACGATATTCTACGCCCCATTGTGTTTCCCTTCATATCACTCCATCCTGGGCTTACATTTCAGCAAGATATTGCCCGCCCGCACACGACAAGAGTTTCTACTGTTTGTCTTCGTGCTTGCCCAACGCTACCTTGGCCAGCAAGATCGCCGGATCTCTGCCCCATTGAGCATGTTTGGAGCATTACGGGAAGGGCCCTCCAACCAGCTCCGGATTTTGTAGATCTAACGTGCCAATTTGACAGAATTTGCCACGATTTCCCGCAAGAGGACATCCCCCCCCCCCCCTCTATCAATCTATGCCAAGCCGAATAACTGCTTGCATAAGGATCAGAGGTGGACCAACGCGTTATTGACTTTTTCACAGAGGGAAAAAGTCAATAACGCGTCTTCGTTCTCTTTTAATGCGTTTATCTGTCGCGAGAGAAAGAGAGAGAATAACGCGTCTTCTCTCTCTCGCTTCTGAAAAATGGGATAGATCATCCCATTTTTCTCAAATTGTAATCATTTGTTTTCCTGTACATGTACATCACATCTACCGAATTTCGTCCCATTCGGATAACTCCTTCTTGGTGCGTGTTTTTTTTTTTTTTTTTTTTTTTTTTGGGGGGGGGGGGCGGCGGTGTCTAAGAGTTTATAACAATTTTGGAAGCAACATAGTTAAACTGTGCTGTGTTTCATTGCATGTAGAGTTGAAACTTGAAGTCTCTTGAGCCTAAAGAGAAAATTTGTTCCTGATGGCAGAAAGAAAAAAAATAACCATGAAATGTTAAAATTTTAAGTGCAGTTATATATTTTATATGAAATTTTTGTTTGAGTAACACTGTGACGTTGTTTAAACATTTAACCTAGATAAAGCGATTGGAATAATTCACTCAAGTAATCTCTAGTTTGCTTTGGCAATTATATTCCCCATAGATATGTCAATAGTGTTATCTTCCCGAACACTTCCGTCTTAATTCTGAATGGAAACTTCTATCTTGAATCTAAGTCGGGTTTTTTCCCCCCTTCTTCTTCGTCATCCAATTTCTTTTTCTTATCTTTCAGATACTCAACGTTTTATGTTAACCTTTTCCGCGTTTTTTATTTTCATTTAAAATATGTTTGTGCACACGCATATGTAATGACGAGATCACTAGTTGCTGAAATCCAAGCAACAAGATTAATGCAGCTGTTAAGAAAACATGCATCAGTTAATTAAAGGCGTGTGAGGGGATGAGATACTTTGGCGATTTGGTAACCAAATTTGGCCCAAAAATGCGTATGGTTTGGAAATTATAATTTTCTAAATGCGATAACTAGAAAAGCGAAATTGATAACCATGAGTTTAAAGGATGAAGTTATATCTTATAGCTTCGTGGTTTAAAGGCAATATCTCATTTTCAAAGACACCAACATTACCATTAAAGAAAGAATATATTTTCCCTTTTTTAACAGCTTTTTCTGTAGTGCAATTCAACACTTATGTAATCGAGGCAGGGGGATGAGAAGAGACTTGAGGAACACTAAGTCAGGCATAGTGTAATCCGCACATAGGGCAGGAAAAACCCACAGAGAGGAGAGGCATTGAAGGGACGCACAGAACAGAGATGCGACGCATATTATTTTATTCCGGATTATTCTGCAGACAAATATTATTCAACAAAACACAGGTACCTTGACAACTGGACACACACTATAGCAACGCCACCGGTCCCTGCCGGGGCGCATTCAGAAGGCAGATTTTACATCATTATATCGGACAGTAGCGGAGCAGCGCGAAAACAGAACAAGGTTAATAAGAGAGGCGAGGAAGCAGAGCTAGGACGACACCACAACAAGACATAGACAGACAGTAAAGTGTACGCCGAAAACTTTTGCAGAAGGTTATAAAGTGATGGGGTACTGACCACGGGGAAATCTTTTTATTGGCTAGAATTGGGCATCTGACCTGATTACATAAGGGTCGCATGATGTTCCGAAAAGTGCACCGTGGCGAAAACATCACGTGGTGTTGATTTGTGTTTTAAAAATATCTTTAACGCGCGTGCACTAAGGGAGAAACTAGTTAGTTAATTCGTTTACTTGATGGTCGCAATTTGCAAAAAGGGACTGTCCTTAATTGAAAAGGAAATAATTTAGAATACGCGTTAAGAAAATAAGGTGAGGCGAAACAGTTAATGATTGGGCGTTATCATTACACACACAGACACATACACACACACACACACACACATACACACACACACACACACACACACACACATACACACACACACATATATATATATATATATATATATATATATATATATATATATATATATATATATGGGCTAGATATAGCCTACCAGTTACGCATCGGCTTTCGGTACTGAGAGCGCTCGGATCGAATCCCGACAATCGTCGTTAAATACCTTCGTGTCTAGGCCGGATATGGGCACATTAAATCCATCAACCGGAAAGTCCTTTTATGAGGTCAGTGGGTGAGAAATGTACGATGCCCCCAGATGTTGCCCTTGGGGGTGCTCGGTCAAAATTGAGGTGGCACCTAGCCAAGTCGGCCTCCGACCCTTGTAGTGCTATAAATGTTTAAAAATTCTATAACTATAAACCGGAGCCACACTACTCAGCTCGAAGCCTATATGCACTGGAACCTCCGGCCAGGGGGCATTAGGAACAACAACAACAACAATATATATATATATATATATATATATATATATATATATATATATATATATACATATATATATATATATACATATATATATATATATACATATATATATATATACATATATATATATATATACATATATATATATATATACATATATATATATATATACATATATATATATATACATATATATATATATATATATATATATATATATATATATATATATATATATATATATACATATATATATATATATATATACATATATATATATATATATACATATATATATATATATATATATATATGTATACAGGGTGTCCCAAAACGACCGCATAAACTCTGCACAGCTAGATTCCTCGTTGGGAGTACATAAAAATTGCTCAAAGAAGCGTTCCTGTACGATCCATAGTTTACGAGAAAAATACGAAAAACAAAGTCTGACGTCACTGCCAGTGCAAGAAAAAAACACTTCATTGAACATATCAACAGCATGCACAATTTAAAGCAGATGTTCAAAGTGTCCGCCGTGCATGTCGAGGCAGGATTGACCACGCCGTGGAATGGCTGTCATCACACTTTGCAGCATCGCGGGGACAACCGAAGTACAAGCAGCATGCAGACGAGCAACTAAGTCCATTTGTGTTGTCACTACGTCTCGATGCACTAGTTCCTTGAGATGGCCCCATAGGAAAAAATCCAACGGTGTAAGATCTGGCGAACGTGGCGGCCATAGAACCGGGCCCCCACGTCCGATCCAGCGGCCAGGGTATTCCTTATCCAGCCAACCACGTACAGTAGCACAGAAATGCGCCGGAGCCCCATCATGCTGGAACCAAAGTCCCTGTATTGCCGCTAATGGTATGTCATCGAGAAACTCGGTTAAGACCTCATTGAGAAACACCAAGTACGACTGTCCCGAGAGCCGTTCAGGCAACAGATATGGTCCAAGCAGGCGATCCCCGAGTATGCCGGCCCACACGTTAAGAGACCACCGTTCCTGATGTTTCTGCAGCCGGATTGCATGCGGATTGACCTGGGACCACATATGGCTGATTTGATGGTTGAATACCCCATCACGAGTGAAACATGATTCATCAGTCCACAGGATATGTGCAATGAAACCATTATCTGAGTTCTGTTGCTGCAACAGCCATTCACAGAAGGCCACGCTTTTCTGAAAGTCATCTGGTTTCAGACCTTGCACGGTTGTGTACCGAAATGGGTGTAGCCACTCAGACCGTAAAAGCCTGTGCACAGTATTTTTACTCGAAGTCATCTCACAGGCTAATGCGCGTGTGCTTACCTCGGGCGTCTCTTCTACCCGCTGCAGTATTGCATCCGCCTGTGCTACCGTCAGGCCGCTCCGCGGTCTTCCAGTATCGTGAAGATTGACTGTTGGCAAGACGCTTCCCGTATTTCGCAGTCTGTCGTCCAGCCTACGGATGACGTTGACATCGGGAGGACGGCGGGACGGATATCGACGGGCATACTCCCTAGCAGTTCGTAAGGCATTTCCATTACATCGGCCGTACATCAAGTACATGTCGCAGAAGTCACGAACGGAGTACATGGCCACCATACGAAGACTACCGGTAGCTGCAAGATGCAGCCTTTTAAATACCAGTTCAACGGCGGCTTAACGTCATTCCATGGCGCACGCGTATACATGACGCGATATCCGATGCGAACGTTTTAAACATTATCGTCTGGAAAGATATGCAAATATTGTTGTTGATATGTCCAATAAAGTGTTTTTTTCTTGCACCGGCAGTGACGTCATACTTTGTTTTTCGTATTTTTCTCGTAAACTATGGATCGTACAGGAACGCTTTTTGGGCAGTTTTTATGTACTCCCAACGAGGAATCTAGCTCTGCAGAGTTTATGCGGTCGTTTTGGGACACCCTGTATATATATATACTAGTATATAACCCCCGTCAAAAATGACGGAATGTTGATCAGCGTTTCAAGAAGTGATTCATCATTTTCATCGGGCATTGCTGAAAACTGTACTTAAACAGCAGTAAACAACAAAACAAAACTAAACTAAATCAAAACTAAACCAAAACTGTTTCAAAAGTGAATGACTCACCACACAGCAGGCATTGCTGAAAACGATACTTAAACAGCAGTAAACAACAATAAAATAAAACAAAAATAAAACGTGAAACACAATTTAATTAACATTAAAATTAAACATTAAAAATGTAGTTATTTAAAGGGAATATGAAAAACCATGGAGTAGAATGAATTCGAAATTCAAGTGAATGACTCAATTGAATAAATGATTCTTTTCAATGGATATTTTAATTTGAAGATATTTCAAAAACTAAACGGTTTTAAGCTAGGGTTGTTCACTTTAAATTTTCATATTTTTTTAAAGGGCTTTCAAAATATGTAGTGGTATTATTTTTCAAGAAAATTTTCAGAAAATGGCTTCGCAATGTTAAGATATTCCCAACTTGGTCCGTCCCGGAATGGTTACCTACACTTTTCTACTCTAGGCTTTTATATAAGTAAAGATAGCAGTTCGCACTTATGTTTTATTACGATCGTGCTTTAAAATTGTTAAGACGTAATACATGCATCTAATGTCTTGATTGAGTTAAGGCCTGTTCACATAGAAGTCCGTTAGCGTAAGCGTTAAATTTTAACTAATCATATAACTGAGCGCTATGGCATCCCCCGTTGACTCACGTATTACCATCCGTGAACACTCCGTTTACCTTTTACGCTTACGGTAACGGACTGCTATGTGAACAGGCCTTCAATCAATTATATTCTCAAAACACCCTAATTTTATTTAAAGCTCTAACACTGTACCCATGAAGAAAAACAAAGGGGGACGACTACTCAGTTATTATGCCACTCTGGTTAGCGGGCTCTGAACGTATCTAATAGTAATTCTAAAAGGTCCCTTGAAATTATAAGGGAAAATTATGCTAGAATATGGACGCAGTACAAATGAACCTAACTTCAGCAGATATAATATATTACGGATAGAAGCCCTATTTGATAGAAACTTCGATTGGGGTCTATTTGATACCTCACAACCAGAACAAGCTAAAGGCTTGTTCACATAGCAGTCCGTTAGCGTAAGCGTGAAAGGTCAACGGAGTGTTCACGGATGATGATACGTGAGTCAACGGATAATATCATAGCGCTCAGCTATATGATTGGTTAAAATTTAACGCTTACTCTAACGAACTGCTATGGGAACAGGCCTTAAGACTGTTCACATTGCAGTTCATAACGTAAGCGTAAAATTATTGAAATATACTTTACCAATGACAAACATCCAAAATATTAATAATGAAATTGTTAAGGCCTATGATTGTTTTATTTCCGTCTCAGCGCCATTTTTCCTTTTACGATTACACTAACGGACTGCAATGTGAACATTCCTTAACTCTCAAAGCAGAACAAAAGCATATTGATTTACCGTAAAATCTCGAGTAAAATACACACATTTTTTCACATTTTAGTCCGCAAAAATGAGGGTGCGGATTATACTTGAGTACAAAAACAACAACAAAAAAACGTAGTTTCAAACATTGGATAAACGAACGTACAGCAACCGTAAGACATTGTAGCAACACGGGTGCGTGCGCATCTGCACTCCGTGATTCCTCCACCCGTTTACTAAGCAGGTATTCCTTTTAAATAAACGGAACTCACAGTCCGTATCGCACACGCGTTCGTTTAATAACAGATCACTTGAAATAGTGATAGTTCCTGGTTGTTGCAAGTGCAAAAAATTATTATTTTATGCTACTTATTTCCCTCAAATTTTCTTCGAGACGGTCCTATACGGTAGCAGAAAAATTATCAATTGTTAAACGTGAGACGGCAGTGAGAACGACTTATTATGGGAGGATAGGCAGTTGTCATCAAATGAGGATGATGATGGTGATATATATTATGACGGCACCAATACTTATGACATGAACGCAAGAACAATAGATGAGCTGTATTCTAGTGAAAGCGATTAAGACTGATAATTTGCCAGTATTGTTTGTTTTGAATAAAAATTTAAGCTTTTTTTCCTACTGAATTTAATGTTATCGTTTCTTTTTATTTCAGATTTCATTTCTGCTAATAAATATTTGTGCAATTTTTAAATAAAACATTGAAAAGTTATGGGTGCGTATTATAGTCGAATTTTACGGTAAGTGCTTAGAATAGAATCCATGTGTATAAATCAATATATTCATGTTTTCAGACCTATTAACATCTTGAACTAGTTTTGACTTAAAATGCATTACTGAAGATTGTTTTCGTGATATTCATGAAGAATGATCAGCTTTTAAAAGAAAAAGAAAAATTCTAATCAGGATTGAAGCGTTTCCTTTTCATTTAGCACCTTGGGCTTAAACCGAAGAAAGATGTAGTATCGGATGGCAACACCGCTTTATTTATGAAGTAGACGAAAGTGTAGGCGGTCTGCTAGGTTTCTAGTTGAACTGCAATGAATAAAGTCATTGTAACCACCTGCTCGAGTATCATCGCCCACTGCGATGACCTGTCTAGTAACTCGTTTTGGGGAGGCAGTAACGTATAGATGAACTCTAAAACCTCATTTTATTCGGACAATCGTTAAGTTATTGTGTCGCAAAAATGTTTTGCTCCAGTCCAGCCATGAAAAATAGAACTTTTTCATTTTTTGCCACTAATAAGGAGTGCTATGTCGATTCTGCCAATATTATTTTAAACATTTTGTTTGTTATTATGATATCGCTTGTGGTTATGGGCTATAGATGTATGAAAATGCAGAAAAAGAATTTAGAATTAGTACGATATCATGAACATGCATCACGATGGGTTTTAACATTGCTTCTATTTTGTGTAAATATGATAGAAATTGGTGAAGGAATCATGGTTAGCATGCTGAATCAAACTGCAAGAGTTCATACATTTTTAACTCCGATTAGTTCATTATTGGCTACCGTGGCTGCTATGTTATTTTATCAATATGTTGAAAGGTTAAACCGTCCGAAAACTTTACTGTTGCTATTCTTGTTTTGGCCTGTAGCTGCTACCATCAAATTTGCTAAAATTATAACTCTGTATAGTATGGGGTTCGAAATTTACCATCTACGGTTAGCAATATCTTGGGCAGCTGCTGTTGTTTATTGTTTGCTAACTGCAATTGATGCTACTCTTCTTATCATCCAGGTATGTTTTCTAATCCTTTTTTTAATTTCAGCAAGATAAGAATTTCTGTGGCTTGTTCTTGAAACCTCTTTATTAGTTACTTAATTGTTGGAATTATGTAATTTGATTAAAAGTTTATTAGCTGTTGTAGTAGTTTGTGTTTTAATAATTCAATTTCTCATGCTCTTATATGCTTTTACATATGTGCATGCATGCACACACACACACACACATATATATATATGTATATATGGTGACTACTAAAATACTACTAAAACAGTTATATATATATATATATATATATATATATATATATATATATATATATATATATATATATATATATATATATACATTTGTATTAATACATCGTCCTTTAATGAACATTATTTATACATGTCCTTTAATACTAAAGAGAAGTATTAATTCATTGATGAAACAATTGATGCTCATACCTGTTGCATCTAATTTGGGACTAAGCATGAGAAATATATTAAATCAATAAAACTATTAGATGCATTTATAATATTTTATTACATTTTTATGATAATATTTTCTATAAATTGCTTGTAAATAATTTCTTTACATTTATTAACTTAATATATTTTTAGTTTTTAAATATGATATAATTTTCAAGATACCATGAACTTAATAAAGATGAAAACATAAAATTTATAACAATTGGTATGCCCTTTCATTATGAAACAGCAAAATTTTTAAATATTGCTTAGTATGAAATGTGCATTTAGCATCATTTTTACAATCAGCTGATGTTTAGTAAATTAATATTAAAATTTCCATCACTCTTTGAAGCATTTTTAACTAGTTCTTTATATATATAGATATATAAATCTCAAGTTTCAGAACTTGTGATAATAAACCATCTCTTAATTTTTATATATTCTGTAATTTGTCTGTTTGTGCGCCTCAAGTTAGGGATGATTGATTTGTATTTTGCAATTATAACTTTTTAATAACAGATTTGTTCTTATTATTGTAGTTTCTCTTGATCCTAAGTTTTTAACAATTTTTGGTGCTATCAATTACAAAATTATATTTTTAAAGTTATATTTTTTCTATGTAATTAGCACCATAGTTTGATTATCTGGAACATCAGGATAATCAGAAAAAATATTTAGTTTATTAGATTTGTAAGTAGTATATTGAGGAAGGAATACTTTTTTCCAATTATTAGTTCCAACTAATTTCATCAAATTTTAGCATCTCTCTCTTATTTAATTATGCATATAAACTGTATATACTTGTACTAGCTCAATTCCCGTACTTCGCTACGGAATGTATTCAAGTTAAATACAATGATCAATGTATGCAATTAGTGTTAAAAAAAGCAAAAAAAATTGTAACGGATATTTTTATAGACAAAATAATGTAGAAGAAAATATTCAAATTAAATCTAATAGAACATACTACAGAATATAGTGCAGTTAATATAGTACAGTTTGAGGAACATATCTTTTACTGTATTTTAATATTTTTTTGGATAATGTCCAATCGTCTGCCGCATTAGCAAGAAATTTTTTGTCAATTTCATTATTATGCACGTGACGATAAATTAATTTAAAGTACCAGAAAAAGAAATCACTTGATCAGCATTTAATAAATTGAATTCTAAAAATTAATCTTTAAAAATTCACCAAAAATCAGAAAATGGAAGTAAAGATTCGAAAAGGATTTCATTTTAAAGGAATTTTTATGATCTTTCTCGTGATATAAATTTTATAACTCTCAGATTATTTTAAATGCAAACTTGAAAAAAGTTTCAAAAATAGCTTAAAAATTAATTTTTAAAAAAATCTAAGAAGAAATTTTCAAAAATCTCTCTTAGTGCACCCCTATACTATAAGAAGAATCAGCAAGCAAAATTTCAGCCCTTTAAGGTCCAGCAGTTTGGTCTGTGCATTGTCTGTCAGTCAGTCAGTCAGTCATGGATGTGTTTTATATATATAGATTAATGATAATCTTCTAAAATCGTGATAGCATACATCATGATTTTGGAAATTTACTAAGCATATATTTTAAAAATTTTATAGCAAGCATTAATATTAAAAGTAAAAGAATAAAATTTATATTATATTGTTAAGTATATGTTTATGTATAAAGGGATAATAAAAGTGAAAATGCATACATCTTAACTTCATCCAGCTCTGAAACCAAAGTCAGATTTCAGATGTTGAGCCTCTCTTTCCTTCTCAGATATCTAAAAAGTATATTTATAAACCAATTAAACTAAAATTTTTTGTTAAAGCCTTATGCATGGTTTCCTTATAAAAAGTATTTTGTTACATGAAATGTTACTTGTTAAAATCCTTGTTATGATTTAAAAATATAAAAATTATTTAATTAAGAGTATTTTACTGTGATTTACTCATTTTATTATAGGTACATATATGTTTATATAATAGTTTAATATCTTTCACGTATCTTTCAGAAATACATGTGCAATAAACCATATCATGAAGAACCTGAGTACAAATTTGATATTTCAAATATTCAATATTTACATCCTTATGTGAATCTTTTTGCAAGAGCAACATTTTCTTGGATGTTAAATCTACTGAAGTTAGGTTACCAGCGTCCTTTAGAGCTTCCAGATTTAGAAGGCCTTCCTGAGGTAAGTTTTCCATTTTAGTTTTATTTTCCAGTTTCAAATTCAGTTAAAATAACCATGTGAGTTTTAACATTAAACATCTAAATATCACTTAATGGGAAATATTCTTATTGGAGTGTTCAAGTTTGAATGACTTTTTTAAAAAAACTTATTAATTAATAATCAAACCTTTTATCTTAACGAGACCTTTATATCAAGAAATTTTGAACTTCCAAAACATAAAATTTCTTTGCTTTAGTTTTTAAAATTCATACAGAAATAGTTCCAAAATTTAAATACTTAAATTCTAATTAGTAATAAAACATTCATCTAAACAAAGCCAGAAAAGAATGATTTTGTTAATGAGTATTGTTTCCCTTCCATTATTTGATATCTTTCCTTAGGAAGAAAATGTGTCATACCTTCAGCAATAAGTATTTATTGTAACTTTCAAATTTAGTGCTAACACTCTTCTTGAACATTGTTTTATGCAGATTTTATCAGTTGAAGAATTCTTTCAAAAGATGATATGCCCCAAAAGCACATACTGAAATGAACCAACTCATCAAGAATGATGATTCATTCAATAGTTTTTTTAGGTATGTTCCATTATTTTCTTTATCAGAAAACTCAAAGCACAAAGAAGAAAAGTTTTGCTTGTAGTATATTTGGGCAGTAATGATGCATTATTTAAGTAATTTTTCTACTAACAATCATACTTTTCTCTTTATTTATTTTAGGATTTTATCATTCTATTCGTGTTTTGTATCATTCCTTTTTTTAATCCTTTGAATCTCTCACCTTTTCTTATGAATATGGTGTTCTTATTGATATAATTCATATCTCTAGACTGAGTTGTTTTTTCATGATTTAAGAATTTGATGTTATTACGATTTGAGCATTTTTATCTATTTTATTGTCATTAAAATACACAGTAATTAGTTTGATCATTTTATTTGATAATACACAAATACATAATTTGGGTTTTTAATAAATTTATATGAGGCAGAAGTATGTGAGGAGCTACATTTGTATATTTTGTTATACTCTTATCATTAAAATAATTTGTCATCAGCTGTAATGAGTTGGTTTATCTCAGTATTTATTTCTTGCATGCATAATTTTCCTACATATGATTTAGATTTTTTTTTTTTAATTAATGATTCTAGATAGCAGGTTTTTCAACCTTTGCATCTGACTTACTGGTTTTCATTCCTATTTGTGTATATCTGCAAGGTTTTACTCATGCTTGGCATTTGATAGTTCAAGTTTAAATGGTTGGTTGGTCTATGTTGTCCATAATTTATTGTTGTTAGTGCTTATGCAATTGAATCATAAGCTTTCACACTCGCATAAAATATTTATAAAACCTATGAGTTTAAAATTTTGAACTGAGAAATAAAATTATAAAATATAAGAAACTCCATGTCAAGTTTGGTCTTAAAAGAAATGACTTTTACTAATGAGTTTTGGATTTCCTGCAGTAATTGATTTCTGTTGTAGGAAGAGAAAGCTGACTATCAGTTTAGAAGATTCAATGAGGTATTTTTGAAAGAGAAGGTAAGCTAGAATTCTTACTCCAATGTATAAATATATATAACCCAAATAGAGAAAGCTTAGTTTTTAAATCTGATTTTGTGACTTCATTTTCGTTAAAAGTACTTATTACATATTTCTGAATATAAGTTGAGCCTCTTGTTAAAGTCAGCATACATATTTTCCTGAGTGGTTTTTTTTTATTAATAAGTGTCTCATTTGAATTTTTGTTTAATGTCATTTATTAGCATATGTGCTACAAAACTTATTATTATATATATATATATATATATATATATATATTGTACTTGATTTCTTTTTCATTCTTTCTTAAACTTTAAGTATTTACTTTAGTAATTACATTTGTTTACTGTATTACATTTATATAGTATTCCTATTAAACATTTTACTTTAAAGTCAGGGTAGATTTTTTTGTTCAGTATCTTTGTTTATGTATTTTGATTTTATGCATTAAATAGGGAGTATTGTTTAGAGCATTTTCAACATAATATTTTTAAGCTGCAAAACAGCAGAATAAGTATATAAATTGTTTAAACTATTTATTATTTTATTTTATTATGTTAATGTAAAAAAAATATTAAAAGGGCTTTCAGGTGATAAAAGGTAATAATGATATGTTATCTGTATTATATTTATTTATAAATGACATTTATTATTTTTTAATAACTGTTTATTTTATAGGAAGCTGCAGAACAAGAAAAGAGAAGAATTTCACTGTGGAAATGTTATTGGTTAACATTTTGGCGAAGTTTATTTATAGGAGGCACAATGAAGGTTATGGGAGACATAGTTAATCTTGTTGGACCTTTGTCAATCAGCATAATATTGGCATATGTGTCTGCGGTGAAAAGAGATAGTCTTCCCCATGGCACTGATGAAAAGGTATTTAGTTGTTTTTCTGTATAAAAATAATCTAGCTCTTCTAAGGAAAAATTTATGAAAATGGCTCATTTTGCCCTCTGATCAAAGGGGGGGGGGGGAAATGGGGATAGAAAGGAGGAAAGATAAAAAATTCCTTACAGAGATGTTACTATATGTGGAAAAAAGAACTATTGAAGGCATTTAAAAATTATTGTAGAATGATAGATGTCACTGTGGTAACTATACACTTTGTCTTAGACAATAGTGTTATGTTAATATCTTCTATAAATGACTTTATATTAAACTAAATAACCATTATTATACTACCCATTCTTTTTCTTTCTTGAAATGTCTGTAAAACTTCAAAACTTCCCATTCTCTAGATTTGCTGCTCAATTCATTAATATCAGTTTTTTAATCAGGTGATATGCTGTTTGTGTATAACACTGTTGATCTTATGTTTTCATCCTTTACCAAAATGTAGGATTATGTTCACCTTTACCCTCAGCTTCTTTATTCATATATTTGAGGTTATTTATGGACCTAGTAGTGTGATCACAAGATATGCCTTAGTTGAGAAAATTGATTTTCAGTGTGTTCAGTCTTAGATTTACTCATATGTTTAAATGCTTTATGGCCCTTCTCAACACTATTTGTCAGCAGCAGAATAGATGGAAGAAATGTAGTGTCACTGAATTCTGATAGAAGTCTCTAATCTCTAGGGTTGTATATAATTGAAATGAACTTAAACTAAATGATCAAATGCTAGAGAGTTAAATTTTATTTCCACAATAGTCTAAAAAAAATGTTAATGTGTATATCTCATGAAATAATGACTTTTCATTAAAAAAAAAACCCTTCCTTTTATTCTATGTTTATGGTTTTTAGCCTTACTATCCAACTGTATGGGAGTTCTTTCAGAATGGATTTGTGATGTCAGTCATAGTTCTTGTTTGTACCTTTCTACAAAGTACATTTTCAAACAATTTTAATCATCTTGCTATTGCTGAAGGAACACACTTAAGAACAGCTCTACAGGTAAAATATTTAATTTTTTTTACTAAAATCTTCTGGTTTTAAGTCATAATGTTATTATTTTCTTATGTATTGAGTGTAGCCAATGATACATTCCTAATGTTTTTTTGCAAGAGAAAGTTTAGAAAGTTGTGCCAAGTGTTATGTCAAACTGTTGGTATGACTTGCTATAAAAATGTTAAAAAGTTATAAACTGTTGTTTGTTTACATATAAATAACTAAATTACATTATTAACACCAAAGAATAGTTTGAGATTATGATTTGTGTAAAAAACCACTATTTTTTTTGCCAACAATTTATAGTCTTGCTGGAACAAGTGATAAATTTGACATCAAAATATCTCCATTTATTATAGCTATAATCTTAATCTATGTTAATTTTACCAATAATCTATCAGTATGATTTCTGTTGTGAGACTGATTCGTTTCATTTTCATACTATGATATGTTATTAATGATGTAATTCAAATTAATCTCAGTAAATTATTTATAATCTTTGATATAATTTAAATTAATATCATTATAAAACTTTTCAAGATGCAATTTTGGTGAATCCTGCATTTGTCATACATATGAATACTACCTAAATTTAGAATGTGTATCATGATAGAAAATGCCTTAGTGTCATAAGTTGAGTATAGAATGACATGATAAATCATGTGAAATTTGAAATTTACTCCAATTTGTTTAGGAAGCACCAATATTGCATTCTAATTAAATTCACCTTAAGTAATGATCACGTATGTAAAGTGTTAGAATAAAATTGATAATACTTCAATGGAAAACAAGCAGCGGCTATTTGAAATAAATTCATATATAATATTGATGAAAACTGAGGTATTAAAGTATAAAAATATTTTTAAAAATAAACCCAAAGATAATAGTAATAATGAAAACCGTGTTTCATCTTTTTATTTTTAGAGAGAATGCTTCTGAATTTTTGCCTCATACTACCTCTTATAAGACAGAAGTTTAGTAGCACTCTTATTCTCCTTTTTTTTAATTTATACATACAAAGATTGAATCACATCAAAAATATTATTGTATATCAATCTTTAATATTATTGTAGGTACTCACGAATTATATAAATGCAAATAATAGACTTGTGAAAGCTATTGTGTTGTTTTGACTTTCTATTAATTGTCAGGATGAGCAGAAAATTATGCTATATAGTAGTAATTCATCTGCATTTTTTTTAGTGTCTTGTGTATAAGAAAGCACTAAAAATGAGTTCTGCTGCTGGTTTGGACACTGGAGCCTTAGTGAACCATATGGCTGTGGATGCTTTTAATGTGATGATGATGTTTTCTATGGGACATCACTTATGGGCTGTGCCTCTCAAAGTTAGACTCAAATTAAATTTAATTTTTTGAATTATTTGCATTTCTTTTTAATTATTTGCATTTCTTTTTGTTCATTTTAAGTGTTTATTTTAAATAAGGTAAATCATATGTGTTTATTTTTCATTCTTTTAGCTATCTCTCTTGCTGGTTCTTTTATATGCCCAACTAGGGTACAGTGCTTTGATTGGATCAGCAACCGTTATTTTTCTTGTTCCTATTCAATATTATATATGCAAGTTGCTCTCTCGTATACAAAGAGAAGCCTTAGTAAGTATTCAACATGATTTTGATTTTCTCTTTAAGATATATGCATAATATTTAGAAGAAACACACATACACCTACAGGGACAAGACTAGCATCTGTGATTGGGATATTCATGAAGATAAAATAAAAATTATTTCTTCCTCCAGTTCATTTTCATAAGTAACTATTTTTAAGTGAAAAAAATTAAATATTTCTGTTGCTTTTAATACTTTTACTAATCTCTTTTCTTTCCCAACATGCTTTTTATTTTTCTTGTTTATTTTACCTTTGTTTGAATTTTAAACTTCAGTAAATTTCCCATTTTCTGGTTTTGCCAGAAAAGTAATTTTCAAGTTTAAAAAAAATCTAAAAAACATTATGTATGCCTGTTATCCCAAGTACCTAAAATTGTAACTTATGATTTCAAATGACTGGTTTAAAAAAAATTCACCTGGTATTCATAATAATAGATTTTTAAACTTATTTCTGTTAAATACAAAAATCAGGAAGCCAGAGTCAATTTTCAAGGTTCATTATCAAAGTAATCTTACTTAACCCCCCCTCCTCCCCCTTAAATAATAATAATAATAATAAATTTCATTTAACTATAAACAATACTCATTAAAAATAGTTCCTAGAATTACTTTAAAGACCTAAATTTCAAGCAAAATGTTTTATGGAGATAACTTAGTTTTAAAACTGTAAATTTACACAACATATTTTTAAAAAATCAATAGTAAACTGCTGAGTTTTGAATGATTTAGTTTTGTAATGTTGCTGGCTAAAAATGCTGTTGTTACAAATAACTATTGTATAATCTTGAATTAAGCAGCAATTATTTTCTTGTTATGTACTTGTTAAAAAATTGTGTACATCTGCACTTTTCCTTTATTAACATCTCATTAAAAATTATGATAGTTTTAGCTTCTTCTTACTATCTCTCATGAATCCTGTATCACTGATCACTGTCTTTGTCCCTATATCATTTTGTATTTATGCTTGGACTCTTGTATAATATTTATAACAATTATATCAATCATTCAAGTTTATTTTCTGTTATGAATGTTTTCTCTTTTTCATATCTCAATTTTTCTTAAGACCGTAACACTTTCCCTCACTATTCTTTACAGTTTTTATTCCTGTCAATCTCCTTGGAATCTCCTTTTCCTTCACTTTCATTCATTGCTTCTGCTTTACTCTTGTATACCTGTTAACTTTCCTGAAAAGATATTAAATATATGGTAATTATGCATTATTTATATATCTATATATATAAAAGAGCTTGTCTGTTTGTTTGTCCGCTATAGAATCATAGACTGTTTCACCCACCGGGACCAAATTCGGCACAGTTAATGTTTTGGACCCTGGAAACTTAAATCAGGAAAAACGAAATTTGGGGCTCAATTAGTTTTTTTAAAATTAATTTTTTAATGATTTTTTTGCCCCTAAGCGCACCTCTTAAATGTGGATACAGTCCCTTTACGACAACCCTTCAAATTCGATACGCGGGGTGGTTTGAGAGTTGGTCTGGGGGTAACGGGGAAGGGGGGGGGGGACGAGGTGTTTATTTTTCTTACGTTTAGTAGAATCGTTTGTCTGAACAGGTTGAGAACTGCTGCTTTAGACAATTTTAGACAATGGCGTTCAAACTAATAGAACTTAATAAAATTTGGAAAAAAAAGCAAGAAAAAAAAAGAAAAATTCAGTTTGGAAGTTTTTGGAAGTCTTCTGTTGATCTAAATATATTAATTGTTTGAGGATCATAAAATGGGAAGAAGTGTAATAGTTCTACAGGTTTTTTCCCCTAAGTTCGCGAAACAGAGTTAACATACGATATGTATTTAAATTACTTATTCCGTGAAATCATATAAGATAAATCTTTTAGAGTTTTGGTGTTTTTTAAGCAGTGGGAGGAAAAGCTCTTTAAACAGAGAAACATAACGGCACATAACTTTCATTCCGAACTGTTAGTCCATTAGTTATATTAAGGCATAAGAAGATTAATGAAATTATTTTTAAAGAATGATTGCCCGGGTAGATATATAGATATAAAATTTTTCATGCTTTCCATCAAAAGAATACTGGGTATATCATAGAAACGCGCTAAGCGCATTCTGTCTGGCCAGATGAACATGAAGAGCGGGGGGTGCAGCCCAGTATTTTTTTGATGGAATGCATGAAAAATTTTATATCTATATATCTACCCAGGCAATAATGCTAGTATATATATATTACACAGTAACGGATACTTTTCTTGCCTTTACCTAATTTTGGATTCTTTTAACTATAAATGCTTAATTTTTATTCTTGATTACTTTTTTCAACAAATTTTGCTGAAATCAAGTACTTTGAATAGTATCCTTTTTTTTTTTTGGGGGGGGGGGGGGTTCTAGTGAAATGCAAAAGCAGTTAAGAAGAGATAACTTTATGTTCAAGTTTCGGTATGCTTTTGTTGCCATATCTTCATATTTTGAATTTGATAATTGATCTTGACATTATTTTTTATATTAGTTTTTAACTGGAACCAAAAATACTCAAAGTACTGAATATGGACTTTACTGTGAATTAAAACAAAATTTGATTTTAAAAAATTTCTTTTATGGGATTACCGAATATTTTCTAAATAGTTATTATTTCTCAGTGCTTATCAAATATCATATGAGAGTTATACTCTAGAAGTTTATTTGATATAGCTAGTAGGTAAATTTTAAGTAAATTTAATATAGATGTTTTAACCTCATGTAGTCTAACCTCGGTGATTTTATTGACGATATTCTACATACTTCTTGTGTTTAATAAAATATTGTAGCATCATTTCGGCATTATATTGAAAAATAATTCGTTTTCTAAAAAAAAAAAATAGAAACATCATTATGAAAAACTGAGAGAGATGTAATAATAAAATTAATATTGGCATTTATTCGAAATAATACTTATTAACATTAAATCACTGTACATATATTTTTTTTCTAATTCATGTAGCTATTTTCTAGGATATTTCTGATGAACGCTTGAAGAAAACCACTGAACTTCTTCAAGGTATCAAACTGCTGAAACTGTATGGATGGGAAAAGATATATGCAAATTTAGTGCAAAAAATTCGTGAAAAGGAGCTTAAAGTGCTATACAAGGATGCTATTTGTGTTGCATTTAATAGTAAGTTTTTTTTATGTTTGCTATAAGATTTTCTTAACTTTAATGTAATTTATTTCAGTTAATATAGCTACTCACATGAAAGAAATTTTGATAGAATTTGTATTTGGGAAAGTTTGATATAATTTATATTTGGGAATATTATGTTAAAATGTCCATATAATTTTTTTACAATCTTGCATGTATAACTTAGTATAATATTTCAAAATGATAGTTGTTTTGAATCACAATCAAGCCAAAAGGAAAATAAATTTTGAAAGTGCAATTTATTTTGTTAGCTTTTGAAATCAACCTCAAGTTTTCTATTCAAAGTTAAAACTACGTAATTATGCCAAATTGAATGCCATATCAGAGACTTTGAAATTTTGTATTGTTTGATCTAGTTTCAATTGTAAGTTGCACCTACAATATTATGTACCCCTTTATAAACCTCTTTAAAGAATATGCATTGTTTGTTTCTGTATATTCTGTTAGTTACAAAAGCATATTTGTCATAATATTATGCTTTTATTAGCTGTCAGCATACAAGGTATGAAAAATTAGAAACAAAAATTTGCTGAGTAAAAAATAATTTAAATTTGTTTTTTAGTTATGTGTAACACAGTTATTCCATCAGATAGTGTACTTCATATTAATTTGTAAAATAAACAACACTAATTTCTATTCAGTATATACAAAATTGTTAAATTATGGAATAAGTATTGGGAATCTGTGTATTTTGTGAAATAATTTATTTTATATTTATTTTGAATTACTCAAATAATAGGGGTCAGTTGTGAGTTTGTAATATAAGACAGGAGTTTAGTTTAGAAACCTTGTTTTATTGTAATTATGTATTAAAGTCTGCTTTGAAAGTGTACTTTTAGTTTTTTGTTGCATTGTTGTGCTGTAAAATATTTCTTTCAATTTTGAGGCTATCTGAAGATATGTTTAGTTTTAGTGGAACTTTGTATGATGTATCATAAAAAAAAGTAAAAAAAATTGTATTTATAGCTTTATTTCTTTCTTTTTTTCCCCCTTAGCATTTATCACTCAAACATCTACTATTATTTTAACTCTTGTGGTAAGTGTACATTTATTTATTTAATTCATAGAACCATCCAAAAGTTTTATTTTATGTTCTGTATATATATATATATATATATATATATATATATATATATATATGTGTGTGTGTGTGTGTGTGTGTGTTAGTTAAATATTTGCTTTAAAATCAAACAATATAAATAGTTATTTTGTTCATCCAAAAGTTTTATTTTATGTTCTGTATATATATATATATATATATATATGTGTGTGTGTGTGTGTGTGTTAGTTAAATATTTGCTTTAAAATCAAACAATATAAATAGTTATTTTGTTTAAAAATTTATTTTATGACTCACAAGTTACCTATTAAACTAGTTAATGATGTTTATTTAAATATTTAATTACCTTTTACATTATTTTAAAAAACTAGATTTGTTTTTATTCTATACAAAGTGTGAATAAACCTGATTATTTAATATGTTTAACTTCATATTACATAATTTATATCAGACTGTGGTCAAAAGACTGATAAACTGACAGACAATCACTGATTTGCCAAGAACATGAGGTAATTTTTCGCATAGCCAAGTACTTGTAAATCAAAGTATAGCTTAGTTTACTCAAGTTAAAAAAATCAAGAGTATAATTTTATATTTCTCCCATCACTCATTTGAGTGAAATTTACAAGGAGCAGAGAAGAAAAATAATTATTTAAAAATTTTAAAATTCTGTATTAATTTTTAAAGATTTCAAACTTGAACTGAATCATGTCCTTGTACTTGATTTTAAAAGAATCAAAAAGTTCTCTCAAGATCTGAATATATGATACAGTAGCATTTATTTTTAACATATTCAGTTTGAAAATTTTTTGTTTAAAATATATACTTGGTGGCAAGCATCAGGCTTAATAATTTGCAGATACTTGACATGTTTCTTTCTTTATGTTTATTTCAGAGATATGCTTTCATGTGTAATTAGTGTTTCTAATTATGTTTTTGCTTAAAGTTGTTTCAGTTCCTTACAATAAAAAATTATTGATGTACAATGCTGTCAATGACCTACTAAATGTGTATCTTTAAGAGACAAGACTGCTGTTAATAATATTAACCATTAAAAAACTTCAGTTGGTTCATCTCCAAATATTCTTTTAAAGTAGATGGAGTAATTATTATAGACACTTGGTGTATATAAATACAGTAAAACTTCTCTAAGGCCAGTCATGGTTCTAAAAATAAGTGGCCATTTTGAGGGGTGGCCATCGAATAGAGATGGATTTCTCTATTGTGGCCAGTAATGGTACCAAAAAAAGTGGCCATTTTAAGGGGTGGCTGGCTAGAGAAGTTTTACTGTATATAAGTATTTTCTTATATAAATTATAATAATAAAATATAAATTATAATAATAAAAAAAATATTGTAACCAATTATTAACTGAAACTTTCAAAAGCCAGATTTTATATGTTTCTTCTGTGGACTTATCTGCATGCATATTATTTTAGACATTTTCACTGTTCTCGGCGATTGAAGGTAGACCAATAACTCCATCTGATGTGTTCACAGGTCTGGCACTGTTCAATCAACTGACTGTTCCTCTTTACATTATTCCATTTGTCATTCCTATGATCATTAATGCTGTGGTAAGAGATTAGCATTTTTTGTGTATTATTCTTAACTTTAAACATATTTCTTATTCATGAGGTTTTTTATAATTTTATCACTTTAATTATTTTTTAAATATTTTAATGAGCAAAATGATTGGGTTTTAATGACTGTAACAAAATAAAAGTATCACGTGATAATTATGTGCTGTTTCTCCTTATTGTTTGCTAAAGAGTGCAGTTTTTTTTGTGTATGTGTTTTGAAATAAAAAAGGAAGGAAATCAATTCTAAATTGTATATTGCTTACATGAAACTTGTGGAAAATGCTTAATAGGAACACACAACTTCTTAAATTTTACTATAAAAATAAAGAATGGGGGCAATTTGTTTCAAACTCATTAATGTAGTTCTTCATCAGGCTTGGGAGAATTAGGTGGGATTGTCTTTATAGGCAATTCAGAAATGCATTTGTGACTTGTTTAAAATGACACTTCAGCCTAGTGTTCTCCCAGTTGATAAAAAACTATATTAACTAGTTCAAAACTAGCTGCCATTCTTTATTTTTATAATAGATTTTAAGAAGCTGTTATAACTGTTATAAATTATATAATATTTACATATTTTATGTTGCCTTAATCATGTATCAATCTATGTTTATTCTGAATCAAATTTTACCAAAAAAAGAATGCATTGTGTCCTAAAGGTAATTAGTTAAATGATTACATAGATAGGTTAGAGATCCTTAACATGGCATTTTTAATTTCTATATGCATATCTCTAGCAGTTATTATATATTTAAGTTGAATATAAAATTAAATGGTATGAAAATGTATTTTTGTGATAGAGTTCTATGTAGGCTTTATAGTTAATTTCAATGTATTGCATACTTTGTAATAATAATCAAAGCTAGAACTCTCTCTATATATATTAGGAAATATATCTCATTCTCCTAAATATAGCACTTTAAGGCATATTTTTTTGTCTATTATATTTGAATAATTTTGCTGTGAGAAATTTTTAAAAAATCTACCTTTAAAAACCTGCAATGATGCGATAGTTTGATTTTAAATCTTCTATTATCAGATGTATCTGTAATGTATTTCTGTTTCAACTAATCTCATTCAAGATTGTTTTTCTTCCTTTTTTGTTAGTTTCTCAAGCAATATTTTCAGTGGCTGAATTATTGTGCATTACATTAATAAGACTTCTATTTTCACCAAATTAATCATACCAATAATGATTCTGTATTGATGTATTACTGTCATTAAAACATGGCAAAGCACTCTATTTATAATGTAAAATTATTTAAGATAAAAAAAGTAGTATGTGTGCCTATAACAAAAAAATAAAATGCTCATTTAACCTCATTTTAGTTTTTATATCAATAGATATGATATTTAAGAGGTTTTTTTATTTATAAAGAAGAACAATCATTTAATGTTCAGATTAGTTATTTTATAAATTGAGTTGAAGTACACAAGTTGAGAAAAATATTGGTTTGACTTTTATCATACTTCTTCCAGGTGAGTACAAAGAGACTTGTAGACTTTTTAATGCTCCCAGAAGTTGACTTAACTCTTCCTTGGAGAGATGACTCTGATGAACCAGATGCAAAAGTAGAATTTGTGCCTGAAAGTGGAAGTGTTCTCGTAAGTTTTTAGTTCCCACACCCATAAAATTATACAAATGATAACACATTTATAATGCAAGCTATGCCAAGATTAAGAATATCGGGGTTTCTTTTAATGTGCACTATATTTACTTAATATTTAACTGACTAATTTAATATAATTTTAATTTGAATAATAGGAAATGTAATACAAGTTGTATTTGAATTATAAAAAATACAATTGAAAAGTATATCAAAACTCAAAATGCATTAAAAATGTAAAAAAAATATATATAAATATATTAATAAGATTGACAGCTTATGTATTTGATGTTTTGATAAAAGACAGATAGCCAACATTAATATTTTTCTCTTTTTACTCAGCTGATGTAAAAGAAAAATTTTTCAAGAGTACGAAATTTCTAGCAATTTTACTTTAATTTTATATTTATAACCCTATCACTTGTTTAAGGAATTTGAGCATAACAGTCTGTAATCTATGTTGCAGCTGATGTAACACTCACAAATCTTACTTGTTGCAAATCCGTACTGAATTGAGGATAATGTATTTAAAATAAATAAAAAAAAATTTCTTCATTTCTCTGAGATGGAAATTAAGGTCTATAAAAGGTCTTTGTTTACTAGTGCAGCAATACAGTGAATATAGCTATATATTCATAACAAAACAACTTTTCCATACCAAAGTTTGAAAAGTCAACTTATAATTAAAGCTGAAACACTGAATGAATATATTTATATATATATATATATGTATGTATGTATGTTCTTTACTATAATTAAAATTGACTAAGAATTTTTGTACATACCGTTTATAAATTTAATACTTAAAATACAACTTTGTAAACTATTTGTACAAAAATGTAATTTTAATGAAATTTTTCCAATACAGTATTTTTTACTATTTACATAAATAAATGAAAGTAACAATTGTAATAAAAAAGAATTTTTATAATTATTATACTGATTAACAGTGTATAAATATTACAATGAAAAATGCTCAAAACAATATTACCAATGAAAATGCATGAAATATAGGTCCACAATCAAGCAAATGTACTGCACATAAAGTCTATCTTGTTTTTAAAAAAGGCTTTCCATTATGCCATATATATTTTTGGTACCATGAAGCCAAACTATGATTTTAAATTAAAGTATTTACACTGTGTCAATTAATTACTAAAGTAAAGATTAAAGTTTTAAATAAAACAAATGAAATGAGGTATAGAGAAAATAGTGAATAATTTAGTAGAATATATGCTATTAAACAAAGATTAACAGCTAATTTTCTAATTATTGATAAAAAAATCAATGGAGAAAATATATGTATGGTGACATTGATTTATAACATGCTGAAATACTGTCAATATTTAATTAGTGTTTTAATTAAAAATGAAGTACAAAATTTCAAATTATCAACAGTTTTCCTTCACTTGTACTATATACATATGTACATTTATTTTACTACCTATGGCAAAATTGAGAATAAAGTGATAAGGTATCTATTTTAAAGTTCATTTTATGTATTTAAAATTAACTGACTGATTTAATATAGCTTTTCACTTAAGATATGGTTTAAAGTGTGTTTGAAAAAAAAATTTAAAAAGTTGATTAATGAGATTGATGCATTTTCATAATTGATGGTTTGATAAAAGATAGTTAAACCAATTTTAATGATTTATTCTTTTCACTCAGCTGCATGTGAAAGAAAACATATTTGAGAGCAGAAATTTCTTGCCCAGTATGGAAGAAAGGGATGGTGTATTTCTGCCTGAATTTTGCAATTTCATCCCATCGGAAGAAAATATTCTTGTTACTATCAAAAAGGGATATTTTGCATATGACTTAATAAACTCCATAGAAAGTCTGGCATGTCTGAGAGATATTAACATAGAAATACCTACAGGTTTGTATAGAAGTGTCCCGATTATTTCATTTCTGATAAATTTTGTTTGAAGGGGCTTTCTTAGAGAGTTCATGCTTTATGTGCTTTGAAAAAAACTTCTAATGGTTAGGGTTCTTTTAATTTTTTGTCAACTATTACTATGTTGTACTTTTTTATTATAAAAATAGAATTGAATCACTTGATTCTGTGGATCTATTAATTTGAACTTTATTGATTATAGCCCATCTGTATTTAGTTTTAAGTATTTCACCATACTACATTAATAAACCTTGATGATAAAAAAGTAAAAAAATTGTTATAGCAGGGTATTCAATTTTTTTTCTATATTAAACATAAATTTAGGTTTTTGTTTTTCAAATTTTTCCTTGTGTTAGAGAAAATTTTATTGATTATAATCAAGAATTATGTACCAAAATTATTTCTTAAATTTGTGATCTTCAACATCCTTCCCCAATCCTCCCTAAAAAATGCATAAATCATTTTTCCAAAGAAAAGGATAAAAGTTTTTAAAAGTCTTAACATTTGTTTGGAATTTTTGTTTTCCAGTAATGTATTTAATAAGGAAATGAAATTTCTCACTGAGAAGTTTCAAAATAGTATCACTTGAATTATAAAGCTTTTTTTTAATTTTAAATTGATACTATTGTTTAGAGAACTGTAAAATTAGTATAAATTTCCTATTACTACCAAATTTCCCCTGTTATCTGGAATCTTACATGTGTTATGAATTCTTCATGAAAGCCAGAAGTGGATATCAAAGTGTCCTAACTATCATACTTTGTTACTTACTATTATACTTTGTAAATTTTTCATTATGGATATTTTTCTGGGGATATATATGTATTTATAATAACCGTCCTGTGGAACTGATTTTTTTAGATTATTTTACACCTCATGGTAAAAAATAAAATTATTTTAGTATATGTGTGATAAAAAAATTTAAAATATTTAAACCTGATTAAAAATAAATTATTATGAAAATACATTTTCATAACCTCAAAATATGCTTTTCTCAAGTTCATATTAACAATTATATAAATATCAAGTGTATTTGTTAATAGCTGGCTTATGTATATACAATCTCTTCAATATTACTTTATATATACATAAGCCGTCTCTTCTGTTGTAACATTGGAACATCCAATTTCAGTCAGATCTAGATTTATATGCACTCACCTGGAATCAAAATTTAAATAATTTTGTATGTACCAGCCAAACAGGTCACAAAATTTTATTTTATTTCATTACAACCAAAAAAAATTTTTCAGAACTTATATCTGTATACTGCCAAAAATTTGGCCAGGATTATGTTGCCCAAATTCATTAATTTTTGAAAATAGGTAAGTATTATTATGATAGGATGCATTTAAAAAGAAAACTTTATTAACTTTTTTAACTTTTTTCTTTTTTTTTTAATTTTATTTTAGCAAGGATCCAGATTAAAATGCTTGAAAAACTATTTAATGTAATTTTTTATTTGAAATTGAAATGCTAAACATAATTTCTATGAGACAACTGAAAATAACTGTGTACTTTAATAAACTTAAAATAGCTGGGTAGGGTGTATTCTAAATTTAAATCTTATGAGAAATTTATCTGTGCATTTCCTCGATGATAGAATATTATGTAGAATTAAATTGTTCTTTTATTTCATTGTCAATCTATCATAAAAATTACAAGTCAGTAAAATAAATCTCAACCACAAATAATCATCTGTCTTACCTGTCTTGAATAAAGTTTTGATTAAAGAGATGAAATGTGCACTTAAAAAATTCCTGATTTGGCTTAGTTAATTACTTAATAGTATATGTGATACCATTACAGACACAGCTCATATGTTATAACATGTTTAATATTTTTTTTTCCTGTATAGGTAAACTGACTGTTATTGTAGGACCTATTGGTAGTGGAAAATCATCCCTCTTGTGTGCTCTACTGGGTGAACTTCATGTAGTCAGTGGATCCATAAAATGGAACAGGTTGTTATTTATGAAAGCAGATTATTTTTCCTGTGTTATTTAAGTATATAAAATTCGATATGAAATCTGTAAATATTTGTCTCTTAATAGTTGTACATTTTAACCTTTCACACTATTTATATCTATATATCACTACCGTAAAATCTTGACTATAATACGCACACATGTATAATATACATGCTTGATTTTGCTCGAAATTTTCAGAAAAAAATTTTAATTCATCTATAATACACACCCATAACTTTTCAATATTTTATTTAAAAACTGTACAAATACTTATTAGCATAAATAAAATTTGTAATAAAAATAAATGAAAACCTCAAATTTGGTAGCAAAAATAAACTTAAAATTTTAATTCAAAACAAACAACACTGTCAAATTATCAGTCTTAATCACTTTCATTAGAATACAGCTCATTGTCTGTCATTTATTCAATGTTTAAAACTACATTTTTTTTTATACACGTATAATACGCACCCTCATTTTTGCGGACTAAAATGCAAAAAAAAAGTGTGTATTATACTCACGATTTTACAGTATTCTAGGTTTACATAGTACTCCTAGCTCTCTAAGTACTAACTTAGTTTTCAGGTAGTGTTTCCCTTAGTAAAATCTTGGATCCATGTAATAAAAAAAAATTTGTAAGTTCTTGGAAAAAATAAATAAAATTGAGGTTTTGTGGTATCATACCCATGTATTTTAGAATTAAAAATTTCTATCTGTAAGAAATTCTAGTATGTTCTAAAATTCATTATCATTGACGTAATAATAATTATTTATCAATCTCAATGTCAGGAAGAAATTTTATCAACACTGTGTTTATTAAAGTACAAAATCAGAGTTTCATAAAAAAAATTCTTATTAAAGACTCATATTTAAGATTAAAGACTCATGAAATTTTTAAGTCAAATTTTATTTTGAATGCATTATTCACCCTTTATTTGTAAATTTGTCAGAAGAAATAGTTTTAGTGTTACTTACCTGCTTATATTAAGGTATTTAATTATTTTTATCAAATAAGCAATTAAAACCTTTTAAAGTTTTAAAATAAAACATTGTGCAAGAGAAACAGAGAAACAATAGAGCAATAAAAATTTAGCTGCAAGATGAAAAGATACAACTTTTGTGTAATTCACAATCTGGGGTGAAAATTTTATGAATTTTCTTAATATTTTTTTCCCTCCAATGCAGCAGATGGTATTCTTGGACATTATCCTTACTGTCATATGACACCGCAGTTTTTGCTGGCCACTTTTCTGGGAGCAGCGTATAGGTGAACCAGCATTACCCCCCTATGGGCTGGTCCTGTAATTTTGAACCAAGTCAAATGACAAGACCGGAACACTTGACCCAGCACCTCCAAAGGTAAATTTGAGAACTTGGAGGACATTGCAGCGACAACAGATTTTACGTGCACCAGCTGGCTTTATTAGTGTACATGGTGATGGATTTGTCAGTGACTGGCATCGAACCTGCAGCCCTCAGATCACTAGCTAGATGCCTTTGCCAATTGTCAGTGACCGGCATCGAACCCGCAACCCTCACATAACTGGATCAACATCTTTGCCAACCGGGCCACCACACCCCTTCTTAATATTAATAAATTATTGCCTGTTAGAATACAGAATTCACTTTTTTTGTTTAAAACGTATTTTTCATTCCTGTTAAATTAGAGAAAGTTCATGTAGCAAAGTTTTGTTTTCATTTTGTAGGAATTTTATTACCTTTGATAGATTGTTTTATTTAGTGAGTAATAGTAGTTTTGTACTACTAAATGACATTTAGCTTATTTTGTTTTTAATAAATTACAAAAAAATTTTTGAAGATATAAAGCAAAAATTTGTTCTAAGTTGTAAATTAATACTCAATGCATCAATAATGATTTTAGTTGCATAATAAATTGTTTTTCATCTTATAAAATTGATTTATTGATGTTCCCTTTTATACTCTTGTAATTATAGTTCTCCATTAGTTGCTTATGTACCTCAAAAACCCTGGTTGATGAATGCCACTTTGAAAGAAAATATTCTGTTTGGACAGCCATATGATGGGAGAAGGTATGCTTAAAATTTGTTCATTATTTATTTGTATAGTTATTGCTTTCATGCTAAGCTAAAACTTATGATTAAGCTTATTTTTTTTTAATGGGCCGCATTTGTTTTTATAAAGTTTTGTTATCATATAAATTAGTTCTGCCTATACACTGCAAAGGAACAACTATTTTTGAGTGGCTCTTAACATTTTCAGAGATTAGGATTTATAAACAATTTCTCATTAGAAATCAGTTGCCTTCCCCCATGACTATTATAAGAAGAAAAGCATTTTCTTCCTTATATTCTCTCTTTTTTGTTCAGTTAATATGATTTGGATCTATGGAAGTAGTTGTGTTATTATTTGCACAATGTAATAATCAGGGTCTGTATTTTATATTATTTTACTACTTTTCCTTCATTTTTTTGATATTTTATGATGCTATACTTAATGATATTTGTGGTAAAATTGTATACTGGCAAATACATAATTTGGTTTTAAAATTTTTTAAGTTATTTTTATTCTTATAATCGAATTTCATTCTTACTCTCGTGTAATATTCTACTCTTAAAAAAAAAAAATTTTTTTTAAATTCCTTTTTTATAAAAAAAAAATTCAGGTAGTCTCTTCTAACGAAACTACTGCAGGTTATTAACATAGGATTACTTATCGTGGCTTACCTCTTTTGTATGTATATATGTATGAAGTATATATATGTATCTATATATATGTACTTATGTATATATACATATATTTATGTAAAAATTTTGATGCATGTTGGTAATTTTCTGTTTAACTGTTTACTGATTGTCCAATCAATAGACTGAGTTTGGCATGCTGCCAAAATTGTAACTCGTGAGGACAGATGGATGGAAGGTTTTAGCGTCTGAAATTTTCCTTTCTGGAGGACCATTATGGAGGAACGTAATCCTACTTTTAAAAGTTTCAAAACTTTCCTCCTTTTATAAATTTAATTTTCTTTCTTTAAAAGAATTTCCTACATTTTTTTTTCAGGGGGGGGGGGGATTATCTCTGTTAAAACATTTTCATTTTTCTTGTGCTAGGAAATTCCTAGTTTTTTTCCAGTTTTCAGCAATGTTTGGTATAAAGTCCTTGAATAATTATATAAATATAATTATAAAATTTGTCTTCAGGTACCATCAAGTTGTTCAGGCTTGTGCTCTACAGCCTGATATTGATCTCTTGCCAGCCCGGGATATGACTGAAATAGGGGAACGAGGTCTTAACCTTAGTGGAGGACAGAAACAAAGAATTGCTCTAGCTAGAGCATTCTATTCATCTGCGAGGCTAGTAATTTTGGTAATTAATTTTTATTTTAAACATTCTAATATTCCTTTTTTATTCATACAAAATGAGTAAATTTTTTCTGGTACAGGTAACCCTCCTATAATACGGTCCTAGAAAATGCTGTGTTATGTGAAACCGTGTTATATGAGACCCAGAGACAGTTCAAAGAAAGGGGTTACGTTTTGAAAACTTATTAAAAACCAACATTTTTTGAAAATTCCATATAAACAACTTAATTTTTATTAAAAATATAAATATATGTATAACACAAAATGAAAAGAAACAAAAAAATATTATTTTCATTTAATGCGACCTTAGTTTAATAAATTTCTTCCTCATCACTGCTCAGTACAATCAAATAAGAACGTTTTTTCAATTGAACGATATCACCTTCACTTTCAGAACCTTTTTCTTCATTTAGATTTTCTGCACCTTCTATCCTCTTTAAAAAATCTGTAACTTTCATTTACTTGCTGGTTCTTACAAGGTCATTGTAGATTCACGGTATGGAGATGACAATTTTGCAGCTCCCTTTTGAATTTTCGGCTTCTTTCAGCAGAAGAGTCTGCATTCAGGAAAAATGATTGAAGATTTTTAGCTAAGCTTAGGCCTTCTTGTAATTTTATAGAGTTATAAATGAATAAATTATTTGTTTATACATTTTCATGTAAAGCCACTATAATTCATTATTCCTTCCCATCATTATTTTAAGGTAATTTAGTTTTTAAATATGTTAAACAAAAACCATGTTATCTAGTGCTATAGAAGTACAGTGTTGTACAAAGGTTTTCACAATTTTTGCATCGTGTTAGAGCGAAACCGTGTTATAGGTTGCAGTGTTATACGAGGGTTCCCGCAATTTATCTTATCGTGTTAGAGCGAAATTGTGTTGTAAGATGCCATGCTGTAGGAGGGCTACCTGTACTTTATTTAAGTATAATGGATTTTCACAAAATTAAGAGGTATTTCATAACCCAATTGCGTAGTGAGAAAATTTTTACTATCTATATACAATTTGTATTCAGTTTGAAGGATTTACAGATTCTGGAAATTTGAAATGCGTAAAAAGCTTGGTGCAAGCTTTTTATCAAAAAGTTGTTTAAATTCTCAAACTATATAGGGCAGGAGTGCGCAATTGTTTGGCTCGGGGGCCACTTTGTGGAAAGCAGAGGTTAGAAGAGGGCTGCACCTTTTAAAATTATTGCATTTATTAATTAACTTTGCATTTCAGAAAAGGTATAAATTGTATCATAAAAATCAATAAATGTAAGTTAAATAAAATATTGGCAGTTTTTCTGGCTGTCTTGAGTTTTTGGCTGACTTTGGTAGTTTTTCTGGCTGTCTTGGTGGGCCACAAAAAAGTCTGTAGCAGGCTGCTATTTGTCCACCCCTGATATAGGGTAAAGAAATGAATTTTAGGTAAAAATTTGCATGAAGTACAACAAAATTAGTATTGAAAAAAAATTATTAAAGGTAAATTGAAAGTCATATGTTATTAATATCAATGATACAATAGTTGTTCATTTCATACTACACTTTGCTGAACTGATATATACTTTTCCAGTATATTTCACAGACCTGAGAATTTTTCTAATTTATTTTGAAAATCTGCTTCATAACACACATTAAATCTGGTGTAAGTAAAGGACTAAGAAATTTTTATGTGATGGAGAACTATCTTTAGGTTTAAATATACCAGCTAATTTTTTTTATTCTATAGTGGACTCTTAACATTTGTGTTCCAGATGCTAGATAGTTATCAAAAGTCAATTTTTAGGTAGTAATTTTGGTAAAAATTATAAGTCATAAATGATTTTTTGGGAGATTTCACCACTGAAAGCCACTTGAAACAGTATTTGATTAAAACTGCACTCTTACCTTATTCTAGTCAAAAAATGCTGATTGAGTTACACTTTTATATGAAAAAAATTTGAAATCAGTGTTTTTGGAAAGTCATTCTTTTTTTTTTGTTAACCTTTAGCTTACGGGGACCATTTTTCCGACTCCCTCTTTAGAATGGGAAATTTCATACCCCCTGTGTAAAAATAGCTATTGAGGGAGTTATATAAATATATATATGTATGTATGCATAAATATGTATATATATATATATATATATATATATATATATATATATATATATATATGTGTATGTATGTATGTATGTATATATTTATATATATGTGTATGTATGTATGTATATATTTATATATATGTGTATGTATGTATGTATATATTTATATATATATGTATGTATGTATGCATATATTTATATATATATGTATGTATGTATGCATATATATACATACATTCTTGAGCCTGTATTCTTTGGATACATACTATCCCACCCCGTAAGGAAAAGGTTAATGACGATTTCAATCTTGATTGAATATTCTGCTTTAAATTTGCCATTCTTTACATAACTTGGAAACTCTTTTAATGCCTCAGGATGATCCTCTGTCAGCTTTGGATGCTCATGTTGGGGCATATGTATTTGAACATGGTATCAGGACACTTCTGCTGAGGAGGCAACGTACTGTTATTTTAGTCAGTCATAAATTGGAGTTCCTATCCTCTGCTTCAAAAGTAAGTTGTCAACTATTATAATTAGATTTGGGTTATTTTGTTTTATCTGATTTTAAATTTTATAACTCTTTTACAGCAGCAGTTTTTAACCAAAATTAAATCAAATCAGACAATATAAAATCTTATTCCCTGTAATTAACAGTAAAATAAACTCATCCAATTTCTTAAGCAAATTCAGCTTTCTTCCTCAGTAGCAGAGTAAGCAAGTTCCTACGCAATAAACTAAGGCAGTCAAATGACACCCAGGAAATGTTGTCATTTCATAAAAGTGATACTATTAAGGATTGCATTGTTAACATAAGAAGCAGATAAATGTAAAAATTAGAAATGGTGTTGGATGTATTAATTTACTTTAAATAATTGTTGAGCAACAACACAACTTTTATGTTATGTTATAGGCAACTTTAAATTTTAGTTGTCAAAAACATGAAAAATGGATAACAGATTTAGGGCTGTGTAGGTAATATATGCACAGCACATTCTATAATAATTTCTAAACTCAGTTAATGAAGCTTTGAATTTGTATATATTGGTGTCTAATCCATTTATTTCAAATCAAAAACTGTTTAGTTTACAAATGGCAAGACTCCTAGGGTTCCAAATGACTGCCTTGGCATTCGCTATTAACATTCTCTTAGTCAGTCATTTGGATGGAGGCTGAATTTCCCTTGGTAATTCAAATTAAGTCTATTTTGTAGTTAATTAAAGTGTTATACAAGAAGATAAACTCAAAAAGTCATTAACATCTAAGAAATAGACTAAATTAATATTAACTCTTACTTTATATTTAATTCTATTTCTGACTTTTATGCATACAGTGGTACCTCGACTTATGAGTTTAATTCGTTCCATGACAGAGCTCGTAACTCGAAATACTCATATCTCGAATCAATTTTCCCCATTGAAATGAATGGAAATGCCATTAATTCATTATGGGCTCTCCCAAACACAGCAATTTTTGGTTACATGTTTTTAAATAAGAAAAATGTTCTTATAAATGACGAACGTTGTATAAAAACGCAATACAATGGCAGTAAACTTGTATGGCAGTAAACTTGTTTTATTAAGTGTAATGTACAACATTTATGTTACGGAATTGAGCCGCTAGAACCTGGCGGCTCTTCCAACCAAAGTTAGTTAAGATTTGGGGGCAGGAATGCCCCAAACTTTACTGATAGCTAATAGTGCAGAGTCGTACTGGCTAGCAGGGAAGGTTGGACTCTTAATCTTTAGATATAGTCAGAGCAACGCTAGCTAGCTTTGTTGTGTGATATGCAAGATGTTAAAAAGACGTACGAAGGTTTAGGTAAAATAACAAATACATTTATTTAGTAAAACGACATTAAAGTGTCTTGTTTACAGACGCACTACACAGCTCGTAGTGTTATCCTAAAAAGTTGGTTTTGTCGTGTTCTTACCGAGGTGTAGAAAAATAAAAGAAAAATAACTCACAGGTGGTCGAGGCAAAGCTTTGCCATCGTGGTAAGAAAACACTTAAGGTAGATAGCGCCTTCCTGGCACAAAAACTATCCCGTGGCTACCTGCGGGCATGCAAGGTCGAGACGACTAGAGCATCAGTGCACTGCTGGCAAGTTGGTCGCCGCTTCCTAATACGGGTCCTCGGTAGAGCCTGGCTCGGTAAAATCGCTTCTCAGCAACTATCACTCAACCACACCGTCTAATACCACAGCGAATACTACATCGAATACACCGTCTAAGTGAACGGGCTGGGTATTTATACCGGCGTCGACCGCCGCGCTCCCTCGTGGCAGGAGAATAGCAAAGTTAATTATGCTAATTTTACGTGATGTGCGTTGACGTCATTCTTAACTGATGGTATGGCGTCATCGTTGGATGAATGACGTCGTTAGGCTGGCATATCGCTGGTCATGACGCAACTGGCGTCTGACGATGCTTACACATTGCTGTGGAGGTGGGAAATGATGTAAATACATCGCTCCTGCTACGTGGCTGGAAGGTTAGGGGAAGAAGAGGAAAGCTAATCGGGATTTTCCCTAACAATTTACCTAGGAGATCAGACTTGAAGATGCTGATGAAAGAGGAGGAGAAAAGCTGAACTGAAAAATTAAATCTTATTCGTTCATTTTTGATCTTTTCGCCACATTTTCCTTGCTTTCGCTTTTATTACATGCTACCCTCTTGAAGTGAGACACGGAAGCTGAGCGATTGTTGCATCGTTCACTGGGATGTAATGTCCAAATTCCTCTTTCTGAGAATATGAAGATCATTTTCTCAGAATCCATAGAAGGAGGAGAGCTTGAGATTCTAGGACCTAGGTCATCCCATCCCCTAGAATCCATTTCGAGTACCAGTGTGAGGGAGGAAATTGAAGCTATCTCTCTGCAAGAGAGGGAGGATGCTGTTCGGTTTCGGAGGGCGACTCAAGTGTGGGCAGAGCGAGCTGCCTGGGTGATAATTGTTGAGTGTTAATCTCTAGGTTTTAGACTGGATAGTAGTCTTAGAATAATATGTATACAATTGTATAATAATTGTACATAAAGATTGTAAAGATTATATGCTTCTCGTGTTTTCATTTGATGAGCACATGGCGTTCGCTGCACAAACTAGCTGTGGAGTATCTGAAGCTTGCTCGTAACCCAAATTGAAGGTCGTAACTCGAGGCCAAAAATCTGCCGAGAGAATGCTCGTATCTCGAATAACTCATAAGTCGAGGTACCACTCTATATGCCAAGCTGGTGAGATTCATACTCATGTACTTTCTTGCTACTTCATTAGAGAAAATAACTCTTAAACTTGAAATCCAAAGACTTACAAAAGCTACTCATATATTTACAAAACAGAACATCTACAGTAAAGCATACAATGAAATCATAGTTTTGCCATTTGTAGAAAAACCACCATTAATTCAATCTTATTTTTACTGAAAACAAAAGCATCACCAATTTATTTTTTGATAGATACAAGTTTGCATATAAACATGCTTAAACTGGTTTGTTTCAATTGTCAATTTAATCCTTTAATTTTATAAATCATTTATATTTCTATGACTTAACAAATAAAAATATTTATAATGCAAGAAATAATAAATTATTAAGGTTTTTCTATCTATTCCTATGAAGAAAGTAATTTGAATGATTACCATAAAAAATTTTGTCAACATTTAGTTTCAGTATAAATTTAATTGCATTTAATCATCTTATGTAATGGATAAAAGTTTAGTTATTGATTCTTTTAAACCATAAACACACCACATTATTTATTGTGTGTGTGTGAGAAAGAAAGATATGAAAAATATTTATGTATTCTATAGCAGATAAGCATGAATCAGTTATAAATTAATTTTATAATAGATACAAGATTGCATATAAGCATGCTTAAAGTGGTTTATTTCATTTGTCAATTTAATCCTTTAATCTTATTAATAATTTATATTTCTATGAATAACAAATAAAAATATTTGGGAGATTTTCTTTCTCCAGAATAAACATATAAAGAATCCAGTTCTTCATATGTTTATATATACTTGCACCTTCAAAATAAATATTAATAGGATTCTATAAAACTGAGAAAATAACAAAAAGAAACAAAAAATTTTTATGGACATTAAAAAAATTGCTCCCTTGTAAGAAGAAATTTCAGCTTGAATTTTTTTAAAAGAAGTAAATATTGAAAAGTTGAAACTGAAATTAAAAAATATATATAAAGTTTAGAATTATTATTATTAATTTAAAATAATATTAAATACTTTCAATAATTTACTTTTTAGTTCATTCAATTTTGCAACCCTTTTTTTAGCATTGTAAAAAAGCAAGAGATGATTAAGATTTAACTTTCAGGAACAATTGTTTGTTTCATAATAATGTTGGTACTGTAGTATCATTGGTCTTCTCGCTATTTAATTTCAGTTTGTTTTTTAATATATATATATAAATAATATGAACACTCATACATTTTAATTCTTAGCTACTTGTGTTCATTTTTATGCCATAATTGTCAATGTAGTTTAGTATAGTTCTGAATCATATTTAGGTTGCTTTGATGGAGAGTGGAACAGTAAAAAAGCAGGGTTCACCCAAAGAGATGGAATCCGCTATTCAGGAGTTGAATGTCTCTCTTCAGAGGCCTAAGAAAATACTCAAGAATGAAAGTGCTTACTCTGATGGTACATCAAGAGAAAGACATAAGCTGGTTCGACTTTTATCTCGTCAGACATTATACAGAACTGTTTCTTCTCAAGTAAGAGGTTTTTTCTATAAAAAATAAGGAATCATAAAAATAATTTCCGCTCTTTTATTTTTATAATTGTTGGTTTCTTGTTTATGTTACTAATTAATTCATTAAATTCAGATACTTATTAATATTAAACATTTATTAAATCATAAAATGTACTCGTAACCTTTCTGCAGCATACAATCTTTAACAACTTAACAGATCTCTTTTTTTTTTAAATTAAATAGATAATATATCCAATACATACAGCTGTTGCCATTCCACTGTAGACATTCTCTAATGTAATAATAATAAATAAATATGCCTTTTGATGATCCCAAATAAAATACACTTACATAATTGTGTAGTAAATTTTAATCACATTTCCATAAAGTATAAATACAATTAAAATTTTAAGGGTTTCATGTATAAAACTTTTTCAGGAAATTTTCTCAGTGATATTATCAAAGAAATATTGAGTTTAGCTCTTCGCTAGCTAGGATTTAATAAGGCCCCTAATTACTCTTTTTCTCATATGAACGCATACATAAGTACATATAGTTTCTCATTCATAAGTGCTAATTTATCATTACTAAGCATTGTTTTGTTTTCATCACACAGGATATTAAGCCTAGAGCTCGGCTTGTTTCATTGAGCCGTCAGATGTCCCATGATACTTCGAGCCCCCTTGCTTGTCATGATTGGGGTGATCATGATGATCCCTTGCCTCATATTGCTGATCCAGATGATCCCGATACTGGCCATAAGCTACTAAGTCGAATGAAATCAGTGGAAAGTTTGAGATCAAGGTCCAGTGCAAGTTCTGCCAGTGCTGTCAGACGTTCATGGAAGTGTCCACCATCCAGGTTGAATTCCCGTATTTCAACTCGAACTGAAGATCTTATACAGGAAGAAGATGAAGAGGATTTTGATGATGAATCAGCAGGTATCACATAGATTATTTAATAGGAAAAACTATGCACAAATATTATTGAAAATGGTATGCAGTAAGACCATCCAAGAAAGCAATTATCAATAGTTGGTCACAAGTGACCTTCCAGATGTCAAATGGTGGTTTGTGTGGGTCTATTTGAGTTTAAATGCTTAACAGATGGCCAATTGATGTCTCAGATGTCATATAGAAATCTGTTCATTCTATTTTAGCAGTCCATTGAACCTCCATTTAGAATTACTTTAGATGGCTGTCTTACATTTAGTGGTTCAAAAGAGATATTTCTCAACCTTCAGACTTCAATTGCTTTGATCTTCATTCAAGTTTACCATTTTATTAAAATGGTCTTAATCTTCATACTTTATGGATGGCTGCAACTATATTTTCTGTTCTATAGCTCCTTTTATTAAAGCCCCAATCAAAGAGCATTTTATTAGTATCAAAATAGCATTAGAAAATTGTTTCAAAATACTGTTAAAACACCTGGAATCTGTTTATATGGAATAAATATTCATGCTTATCAAATAAGATTTCAGGATTATGCTTCATATACTGAAACATTCTGATACTTGAAAATCTAACAGGTTTTTTTGATTTATAAAGCTATTTATGTCTTTTCTCTTTGTACTTTAAAGTAAGATTTCTTTACTATTTCTATGTGTTTGGATGACAGATCTATTTGCACTGAAAGAAAGTAATTTAGTTATCAGTATAGCTACCCATGTAGCATAGTGGTTAGCATTGTGAGCTTCCACGTGTTGTGTTGATAGTATTGGAAGAATAATTATTAATTTTATTAACGGTTACTACCGCGATTTTTTAATATAGTAACGCTAAATAAAAGGTTTAAATAAAGAATGTTTAAGTCTCTACTGATTTTAAAATGATTTAACGTGTTAAATAAGTTTGTAAAGTGGCCTGGTTGAAATTATTCTAATTATTCTTTGTGAGCTGGTGAATTGTACTTAAAAGTTTTCTCTTTGTAAGCGTCTATCCTATCCTGATTTCTCATGGGTTTCGGCCTGGTAATATGAAACCACGGTTTTTGCCATTTTCGTGGGAAATCTCTCGAGAACCCAGACTTGAAGATGGATTTTGCAGGCCTCAGGAATGTGAAGGGGGTCAACAGACATCAACCGATCCCCGACTCAGAGCGATGGAGCGGCGCGCAAGGTTACATTTTTGACGTGACAGCGGTGGTACGGAGGAAATTTTAATAGAGTATGAGAGCAAGTTCAAAAGAAGAAATTAAATTGTTATAAAGATCCAAAAGATGAATTTTGCGGCCTTCATTCTTTTTCCTGGAGGTTGATGTTCGGAATCGACGGCGTGAGATTGGACTTGACGGCGAGATGCGCACGAATACATGGGGTGCTGCGTCGGACCTGAGAGGAAAAAAATTGGAAGCGGGAGATTCTGAACGTGGACGTTGGCGGCTAAAGACTTCGGTCTTGACGCTCCCAGGAAGATGCAGCCTGATCCCGGAGAACCACCACCTTTATTCGGGTGAAACCCAAATTTTTTTTCCTTTCCGTTCTTTTAGTTTCTATCCTTAATTTCTCTTTATTTTGAAAGCTATAGCGAATCCCTAAGACTTTTTATTTTATTTTATTTTTATTTTAACTTAATAATGCTAGCAATTAAGATCAAAGTTGAAACAGGGTTTTTATTATTAATTCGCCAGCCACAAATCTTATTAATCTTCTTATGTTATTGATTTTTGTTCTATTATTAGTGTGTAATCAGTATTAGAATTGTGTTTATCGAAATAGTGTTGTGTTAACTAAAATTTGTTACGTCGGATTAATATTTAAAAGAATGAATGTATAGGGAGGATTATTAAAATTGTACAAGTATGTTATGTGTGAATCAACTGTCCAAATAAAATGTTAAGTTAAATGTTATCAGTCGTTTGTCGTCTTTACCAGTGTTGAGTGAAGATTGTTTTTTATTTCAGCATTATTGAAGATTATTTTTATTTCAGCAGATGTGAGTTAGGTTTTTCTTTTAGGAGAAGTAAATTTTGTTTTAGGTGTGCTTCTAGAAAAGGGAAGTAGTTTTCTTTAATTTTCTAATGATTTTAATTTAATTTAATTTTTATTTTCCTTGCTCATATCCACCACAGTGGAGTAGACAGTTAAACGAACCTGGTATGAAGTTAAAATTATATGTTATTGAGTTATTGCGGTTAAAATTAAATTCCTTTTTTTTTTTTTTTTTTTTTTTGAGGTTTTCACAACGCGCCTCAACATAATTACATCAACTTAATTTCATCAATCTAATTTTTTATTAAAATGTACCAATCTACTTCCTTTTACGTTCCATCCTGGTCACGGCACCATTGTTGGAACGTAAAAGGAAGTAGATTGGTACATTTTAATAAAAAATTAGATTGATGAAATTAAGTTGATGTAATTATGTTGAGGCACGTTGTGAAAACCTCAAAAAAAAAAAAGGAATTTAATTTTAACCGCAATAACCCAATAACATATAATTTTAACTTCATACCAGGTTCGTTTAACTGTCTACTCCACTGTGGTGGATATGAGCAAGGATAATAAAAATTAAATTAAATTAAAATCATTAGAAAATTAAAGAAAACTACTTCCCTTTTCTAGAAGCACACCTAAAACAAAATTTACTTCTCCTAAAAGAAAAACCTAACTCACATCTGCTGAAATAAAAATAATCTTCAATAATGCTGAAATAAAAAATAATCTTCACTCAACACTGGTAAAGACGACAAACGACTGATAACATTTAACTTAACATTTTATTTGGACAGTTGATTCACACATAACATACTTGTACAATTTTAATAATTCTCCCAATACATTCATTCTTTTAAATATTAATCCGACGTAACAAATTTTAGTTAACACAACACTATTTCGATAAACACAATTCTAATACTGATTACACACTAATAATAGAACAAAAATCAATAACATAAGAAGATTAATAAGATTTGTGGCTGGCGAATTAATAATAAAAACCCTGTTTCAACTTTGATCTTAATTGCTAGCATTATTAAGTTAAAATAAAAATAAAATAAAATAAAAAGTCTTAGGGATTCGCTATAGCTTTCAAAATAAAGAGAAATTAAGGATAGAAACTAAAAGAACGGAAAGGAAAAAAAATTTGGGTTTCACCCGAATAAAGGTGGTGGTTCTCCGGGATCAGGCTGCATCTTCCTGGGAGCGTCAAGACCGAAGTCTTTAGCCGCCAACGTCCACGTTCAGAATCTCCCGCTTCCAATTTTTTTCCTCTCAGGTCCGACGCAGCACCCCATGTATTCGTGCGCATCTCGCCGTCAAGTCCAATCTCACGCCGTCGATTCCGAACATCAACCTCCAGGAAAAAGAATGAAGGCCGCAAAATTCATCTTTTGGATCTTTATAACAATTTAATTTCTTCTTTTGAACTTGCTCTCATACTCTATTAAAATTTCCTCCGCACCACCGCTGTCACGTCAAAAATGTAACCTTGCGCGCCGCTCCATCGCTCTGAGCCGGGGATCGGTTGATGTCTGTTGACCCCCTTCACATTCCTGAGGCCTGCAAAATCCATCTTCAAGTCTGGGTTCTCGAGAGATTTCCCACGAAAATGGCAAAAACCGTGGTTTCATATTACCAGGCCGAAACCCATGAGAAATCAGGATAGGATAGACGCTTACAAAGAGAAAACTTTTAAGTACAATTCACCAGCTCACAAAGAATAATTAGAATAATTTCAACCAGGCCACTTTACAAACTTATTTAACACGTTAAATCATTTTAAAATCAGTAGAGACTTAAACATTCTTTATTTAAACTTTTTATTTAGCGTTACTATATTAAAAAATCGCGGTAGTAACCGTTAATAAAATTAATAATTATTCTTCCAATACTATCAACACAACACACGCAGTGGGCTTGGGTTCAAATCCCGGGTAAGGCTTGGATTTTACCATATTGTCCTCTTATAGGGAGCTATGCTGGCTCACATAAATGGTGCTCTGTAACCAACGTTGTAAAGGTGTTCTGTAATAAAGTAACCAGCAAGACTTTGCGATGTTAATGGGCCAATGTTGCAGAGACAATATTGTGTCACAAGTAAAAATATATATATGTATCAGTATGGCATTTGAAATTCTAGTTTGCAGTTATTTATACTACTTATTGTTTAAATAATCAAAAAAGTAGTTTCTTATTATGATTTTATGACTTTAAAATATTGACTTAGAGGTCAAAATGCTTTTAGAGCAGAGTCCTTAATCACTTATTTAGAACATGGAGTCAGGTTTGGTTTGGTTTGGAGCGCTACAGTCAATTTTTTGCTACACAAAAGCTAATTAGACCGGGACCCACAACTTAAAGCCGATTCCAAATGGCTGCAAGCGTCCATGCCAAGAGTGGGACCCGAACCCACAGACTTTGGTACCGAAAGCTAGCCCTAGTCATTCAGCCATCTTTCAGTGAACTCTGAGTCAGACTTGATATTTCTTATAGAAATAAAGCAATGTTCTAACAGTGTGCATTCATATGGCTACAGCTTAGATTGAAGTGAGTGAAAAGACAACAATATTATCCACCTTTCAGATGTATATAAAATTAATATTTCTCTTTCTGATCACCACAGTTAGAATTTGTTAATTGTGGCTGAAGACTTCATCTTAGTAGGTGTGTCTTCAGACATTTCATTAGATTAGGGTTGTGGGGATGAGAGTTGCATCATTTTATACCTACTTGACTGTATACATTTATAAATGTCAGTTTTCATATTTTTATATGGTAGTCTTTGTTTAATACCAGTTTTGATTTTAGGGCTGAGGAATGTCCAGTAACTGAGAAAGAATGTCGGCACTTGGCTAGAGGGCTAATATAGTGTCTAAATTAGATTGTTCATAGATGCTTATTAAAGGAATGGGACTGTTCTATGTTAGAAAAATGAAATTTTAGGAAATGTGAAATTGGGAGGCATACATACATATTTGAATATATATATTTGTGTGTATGTATGTGTATACTTGTATATATAGGCATGTGTATGTATGTGTGTGCATATATATGTAAATATATTTTATATATATATGTACCGTAAAATCTCGAGTATAATAAGCATTTTTTTTTTCACATTTTAGTCCTCAAATTGAGGGTGCGTATTGTACTCGTGTACAAAAAATGTACCACATTAGAAACGTACCACGTTAAATTTAAAACTGTATTTTTTGTACACAAGTATAATATGCACTCTCATTTTTGAGGATTAAAATGTAAAAAAAAAAGTGTGTATTATACTCGAGATTTTACGATATGTATATATAAATAATTTAAGTTTGTTATCTTTACATACACACCCATACACATGTATACTTATATAGTCTATGTTTACTACTTTAGTACTTCACAATACCTTTATACTTAAAATGCAATTAGTTCTTTTGACTGTAATTTTTTTTGTGTGTGTATGTGTGTAAACATTTTCCTTTCACAGATAAAATGACAGCTATATGTGATCAAGTGAAGTTACCAGACGGAAAACTCATTAAAGAAGAAGAAAGAGAGAAAGGCAAAATATCCAAGCAAGTTTATTTGATGTATATGAAGGCCTGTACTCTTCCACTTTCGCTGCTTGTTATATTTTTCATTATTGCTACTCAAGCAATGAAAATGGGAACAGACTTTTGGCTGTCAGATTGGGCAGAATCATCTGTTTCAGATGAAGAAGTTTCTGGTGAAGAATTTCTCTCAGACATTGAGATTGAAGAGAATGAGGTTTGTAACTTTTATTTATGTTTATATGTTAAGCAAAGATATAATTATACACATTTAATTCATGTTAAAAGCTGTATGTGAGTTTACTGCTATTGATTAAACAATTCAAGTCTAAACATAGATGAGGCTGGTGAGCACATGTTTACATATATAAAATTAAAATCATTAATTTTAATTTTACTAATTTAATGATTTGACCTAGTTGCTTATTGTACCAAAATTTATAAGTCCCATCATTTAAGGAAGTGAATCAGTTAACTTTGTTGATATTCCATCTAGATATTAGCTATGAGAATTTCCCTCTCAGCATTTTTCTATCAGCAAAGAGATATTTTAACGTAGGATTACATTCCTCAATAACGGTCCTTTAGAGAGAAAAAAATTGTACTGCATCGTGAGTTATAATTTTGGCAGTGCGCCAAACCCAATAGCAGTAAACAGTTAAATAAAAAAGTACCAAACTGCGAAATTTAAAAAGAAAAAAAGGTAAGCAATGATAAGTAATCCTACATTAATAACCCATGGTAGTTTTGTTAGAAGAGACTAACTGAAATATTTTTTTAATTATGTTTTCAGCATATGAGGGTAAACATTTAAATAAAGTGTATATATTTTTCAAATATTTTTATTTTAATATATTTTTACAAAATTTTAATTATTTAGCAATAGCCATCTTTAATTGTAAATGCCATATAAAAAATTAATCATTGAAAATTTTAGACATTTAAGGACTATGCACTCTTTAATTAAATATCTACTTTTATATACAGAAAACATAATTAAAAAATGTATATTTTCTAATGTGGGATAAGAAAATGCTGCAATGAAAAAATTCATTGTAGCTTAATCTAGGGAGGAGAATGATGCCACTGTCTTCAGAACAGTAAGATGTGCTTGATTACAAGTAAATTTTCTTTATCTGAAATTTTGCAATTGCTTTTAGTTTTTTAATAATATAAGCTAATTTGCTAAAAAAATTTACCATGATAAGTAAGGTAAAAAATATTTTCTTGTGTTCAATAATTGAGAGAAAATTTCAAATTTAGCATTTTTTTTTTTTTTAATCCTCTGAAATATTTGATCTATTTTATTCTCTGACCATCAGTAAGTAACCCCTTTTTTTAAAAACAGCTTCAAATTTTATATATTTAATATTTACTTTGAACACATAAAGTGTTTCACATAATGTAATAAACCATATTTTAGTATCAATTTCAGTAAGAATAAAATTAGAATTTTTTTGTTTGTAAAATAACATGCCATGTATGAAAGAGTGGTTACAAATAATATTTTTTTCCCCCAAAATGAAGACTTTTCAAAGTTCAGTATAGTAATTGTTATAGAGCAAAACAATTTTTGAAATTTCTTGTTGGTTTTTATGAAGGGTCTATCTAAGACAGTGTTTCTCAACCTTTTTCAAGTCATGACCCTCTACAATGGTTTTCCTATATCTAGTGCAAAACCTCTTTACCTTCCCCCCTGCATATTTTCATTATAAAAGAATGATGATTTTTTAGGTGAAATTCCCAAAAAAGTTATTTTAGTTGAATAAAACCATGGCACAATCCCCTTTGGGATGCCCATGGGGGGGGGGGGGGGTCACAACTCACAGGTTGAGAAAAACTCTGAAATCCATATTTAATTCAGATCATGGTTGTTAAATTACATGGTGAACTTCTCTAAAGTAAGACGACATTTTACTGCTTCATTTAATTGAAATTAAATTAACCAAATTACATAATTGATGGTACTAATATATTCTGTTGTTAAGCAGGAGTATTTAGCTAGTATTAATATAATTCTTAGGACCTTTAAAGCAATTACACATGGTGTTTTTAAGTACTGTATTCATCTTTATTAATTGGCCTGTATTATATTTACTTATCTTTCTGTTTTTTATAGATGATGAAGTCTCTCTCTTTCTTATTAAAACTGCCATTCATTTTTTTTTTTTCAGAATTCCCAACTCAATTATTATATCACAATTTATGCCATTATGTCAGGTGCCAGTATTGGTTTAGCTCTTGTGACAAACATAGCTGCTCAGTTAACTTCTCTAAAGGCTGTAAAAGTATTACATAATAAAATGCTCTTTAATGTTGTGAAGTGTCCTCTCAAGTAAGCATATTTAAATTTTGAATGTAAAATGTATTCACTTTAATTAAAAATGAGTATGACAGTTTATAGTATCTTCTGCTTATTTTAAATACTGTAACATTTTCTGAGTTTCTATATCTTATTTTATAATTGTGTTTGTTTATTATAATTTACTGTAAATTTTGCATGTACACTTCTGTAGCTTCATTTTTAAATTTGTTTACAAGCTCAGTTAAATATAGCATAGGTGCAACATGTCATCAAATATTTGCATCTAAATTTTTAAATAATTATCATTCTGAAATATTCATCTTGGCTATGTTGTAAAGCTAAAGTTTCTCTCTATCTCTATCTATCTTTATCTCTATCTATCTATCTATCTATTTATTTATATATATTTATATATTTTTTTATATATATTTGTCAGATTCAGAGATTAATTAGTTTGGGTGATTAAAATAACTTACATAGAAACAGCGGGATAGCTGAAGAGAAAGGGCATGTATTTTCGTGGGAAGGAGGTTGAGGCTTTTGGGAGAATTAGAACATAATGATGTTGGAGCTGAGACTTTATATATTTCAAAGAATAAACTGGTTTAATTATAAATGAAGTGTCATCACTTGTGCCATGATTACCAACAGCTGCAAATTAATGATATTAAGAAGAGGATGAGTAGAAGTTTTACAATAGTCGGTAGGACCACAGGCCTTAATGATGACTGCCTTTTAAATTAATTATTTAGATAAAGATTATGCGATGTAAGCACTGTTCAATTAATTAAAAATTAAACTATTAATTAAGGAATTAAATAAGTGTTCATTACACAATAAAGTTGTTGCCCAAAGAGTGGGAAAAACCGTTGAACATCCTGACATTAAAAAAAAAAATTATTTGAATAACATCAGGAATGCATATGTGTATTTAGAAAATGTTTAAACACTCTAGATACTCAAAAATTGAAAGTTTCAGATGGTAATTCCTTGAAAGTATATGTTTAAGCTTTATTTACTACTTTCATGTGTAAAAAAAAACATTTTTATTTGTAATATGGAGTAAGATGTACATCAAATTGATATTATCAATGTGCTGTAGCATTTATTTAGTAATTTCTAAATTTTTGGCCATAAAAATAAAAGTTACTTTAAATATATATTTTTCTAGTTAACTCTTGTGTTTATAAGAATATGAAACAGTTTGTTAGGGAAGAAATAGGCCCAATTATTATTCCTAACTAGAATCCTCACAAGCATGATTATTGTACTGTTGCCTTTAAAATCAAATTTTTAAATTCTTACTATATTTATTACTGGATAAGTACATGGTATAAAAAGTATGGAGAGGAAGTTCATTAGATTAGTTTGTACAGATTTGTCCATCTCTTCCAGTTCCAGGGGTAGGCACACAATAAGGAGATGACAAAGTGCATAAAGCCTGCCAAATAGACTGTGCTTAAAGAAAATATATAAAATATACCTGTATGCCGGAGATGTATAATAAGAGGGGGAATACAAAGTCTACTCCGCTCCCTTCTATACTACAAAATTGTCTCCTCATCCCATATTTTAAATTGTTTTTCACTCACAGAAATGTAACTTAATTATCTCTCTCTCTTAACATATGTTTCAACTCATTATTGCATGTATTTTAAAACTAGCTGAATACCCGTGCTTTGCTACAGAGTACATTTAAATTAAATACAATGGTCAATGTGTGCAATTAATGCAAAAAGAAAACAAAAATATTTATAAAAAAATCATAACGGATATTTTTATAGACAAAATAATGTAGAAGAAAATATTCAAATTAAATCTAATAGAACATACTAAAGAATATAGTACAGTTTGAGGAACATTTCTTTTACTGTATTTTAATATTTTTTTGGATAATGTCCAATCGTCTGCCGCATTAGAAAGAAAAAAAAATTTTAGTTAATTTATCTCGTTGCTATGCACATGATGCAAAATTAGTTTAAAGTATCACAAAAAGAAAAGAAACCATGTGATCAGCATTCTATAAATTAAATTCTAAAAATTAATGTTTAAAAATTCACCAAAAATCAGAAAATGGAGGTAAAGATTCGAAAAAGATTTCATTTTAAAGCAATTTTTATAATATTTCTCATGATATAAATTTTATAACCCTCAGATTATTCATTTAAATGTAAACTTTAAAAAAGTCACAAAAACAGCCTTAAAATTTAATTTTGAAAAAATCTAAGAAGAATTTTTCAAAAATCTTTCTTAGTGCATCCCTGCACTATAAGAAGAATTCCCATGCAAAATTTCAGCTCTTTATGTCCATCGGTTTGGTCTGTGCATTATCTGTCAGTCAATCAGTCAGTTACGGAACTGTTTTATATATATAGATGAGAGTTATAAAATAAACTATGAGTAATTAAATATGTGTCAAAGACAGATTAAATGAACTATGTTTAATAAATGTCATCAAAACTGAAATTACAGTGTGAAATATATTTGAAAAATGAGTCTCAAAACCTAAATAATAGAAATTTTTGCAAAATAATTTAAAACATATGAATGAGTAAATTACAGTCCTTCTTCCTTTGTAAGCCATTATTCTGTATCTTATGAGACAGGGATGTAGAAAATTGCTACAGAAAAAAAATGAAGACTTCAGAGGCTGAGTAGAAAGCCAAGAAAATTAGTTTTTCAGTTTTTACTTTAGTTAAAGGAGTTTTGAATTTCTTCAAAATTTAAGTTCAGTGCTCAGATTATTTGCACAGTCTTAATTCTTTATAATTTTATTTCATTCCAGCATTAAAGCCTAATTCTTTAAATTCATATTATCGGCATTATATCAAGAGGTTATAAAAGCAAGCAATTTTTGCATTCTTCCCTTTTATTATGTTTGTTATTAATGAAGTGTGGAACCACACTTAGACAGAGAACATTAAGTGCCTTATTTGAAGAACTTCATGTTGCAATAACCTATATCTAAGAATATATAAAAAAGAGTTATCTTCATTTCATATTTGTTTTCTATCCAGAAATTAATAAACAGGGCTTCTACCATTTATCATCCCCAGTTGAAATGATTACATTTAGCACAAAGATCAGGGAATATTGTTATAAAAATTACTTTCATGAGAAAATTGATTTCTTAATTTTTAAGTGACCATTTCCATGCATTTTTATACAGAGGCTGTTCGCACATTTCTTAGACGATTTTGGTAAGCGGTAATAAAAATTTGTTTGCTGCAAAAGAAATAATTGCAATTGTACTATGTTTTTAAAAGTCAAAATTATTGTCTGCGGCTTGAAAGTTTTGTTTTTATTCAAAATGGCATTTTTAACAAAGCAGTGGTTCGAAGGCTACATTTATGCTCTTTCCGAAGAGAAATATGCATACTCCGTTATCCAAAAACGATGTGAGAGTCATGGTTTTGTGATATCTAAAGCGTCGATAGGTAATATCGTCAACAAGAAAGGAAAAAAACGTCAAATTGGAGCCTCAAGTGGGATTAAAATTCCAAACAAGTATCCAAGGAAAAAACAGACATCTTCCACTATTGCAAAGGTACGTTGTTTAATGTTAAAAGAAAATCCCCCTAGTCAAAGGACAGTTGCAAAATCATTAAAATGCTCGGTGTCCACTGTAAACAAAATGATAAATGTTGATTTAAATCTTAAGAAAGCGAAAAAACGCAATGTCCATCGTCTTCTTCCAAATCATATCGCTGAACGCAGGACACGCTGCAGAACTCTATATGAGAAACACTTATCCAAAGAAATATGGAAAACCATTTGTCACAATAGATGAATCATGGGTGTATTTAAATGATTGCAACAAAAAAAGAGCCATTTATTATCATAAAAGGGGAGAAAAAAATTTAAGTACATGGTTCAAAGAATCGAAAGAAAGTTTTTCTTATAATGGCAAGTTAAAAATAAAGAGAGTGGAAAAAAATGTCAAGATTAACTCCAAATACTATCAGGAACATATTTTATCGCCAATTTTTCTGAATGAAATACCATCGCTTTACCCACAGTGCCATCAATCTGTGAGACTCCATCAGGACAAAGCTAGCAGTCACACATCAAAATCCACTGTAAATTTCCTAAAAGAAATGGAACTGATATCCTTCACTGATATCTCTACTAAATCTCCCTATGTATCACGTATGGATTTTTGTGCTTTCGAACTTTTAAAATCTGCATTATCCAAACGTCGCCCCAAAACCCTTACAGGACTCTGGAAAGCTGTTCAGGAGGAATGGGATAGAATACCTCTTCTGACACTTCAAAAGGCATTATTATCCTGGAAATTGCGGTGTCGAAAGATAGTTCAGAATAAGGGATGGCAAATAGAACATTTAAAACACAAGAATTTTATGTAATTTAGTTTTGTGAATACAATATACATCGTCTAAAAAATGTGTGAACAGCCTCTGTATAATTAAAGGATTTCATATTTGTTTTGTCTTAATTTAAATAATTTTCTTTAACACTTCAAACCTTGCACCAGCTGGTAATAGCATAAATAGGACTTTACCAATAGAGCTTGGTGCACATAGTACAATGAATAATTAATGGTCTACTTTGTCAATTGAGGCTATAAATGTTGGCATGTAGTATGTAAATTGAAAAGGATGATGTTGAATTCTGTGCTAACTGATTGTATCATAGTTTTGTCAACTATAATTTTCTTCCTTTAATGTTGCTAGTTTTTTCATTAGGAATCCTCCATATTATATAAAAGTTTTGTCCCTTACCATTCTGTGTATGTCTAACTTTTGTGTGTCCCTCTGAGTTGTTCCGTATTGTAAAAGCAGAGCTTGAGAGAAACTAGATTTAGTGTAGATGACTGCATTTTTAAAATTAGCTTCAAACTGATCATTATCATTAGGTAAAGTTCCTTAGTCAGTGAAGTCTATTAACTGTACTTATAAAACATACATATATTATTACCACCATGACCTATGTAATGGAATTCTGTATATAAGTTTTAAACATTATCTACTATCTTGAAAAGCATAATTGTTTTCTATGATATTTCTTGATTTTTAGGTTTTTTGACTCTACCCCAGTTGGAAGAATCATTAATAGGTTTTCTTCTGACATGAGTACTATTGACAAGGTATATGGCCCTTATGATTTCTTTGGTTTGTCTTGCTGTGATTCATTGTAACACTGTAAAACCTGCTAGTTATGGCAGAATCTCCTCAAAAATAGAAACTCATTAAAACTGTAGTTTGGTCTGTTTCCTTATTTAAAAATTCAACACTTCAGTATAGCAAAATTATTGGACCCATTTGAGACCTTTCAGATCCATATGTGGAAATAACTGTAGGATTTCTATTGACTGGAAAAATTATTTCTGTCATAAACTAATTAACTGTAGCATAGCACTAAATGTTTTATAAGTGTGGACCAAACTAATAAAGAGTTATTTGCATGGAAAATATAATTGCATAATAGTTTATAAAATATTCATTTATTTATTATTAATCTTATATATGTGTTTTGAAGTTAATTACAACTATTATTAATTGAAGTTTATTTTTTGGTAAAATTTTTCATTACTTCTTGTATATTATTGGCAAGACATAAGAAATTTCTACCACAATTTCCTGTCTATAAAATGCAGCAAAATATAATTTCAGTAATAATTTTTGCTAAAAATTTGTTTCTCTTGTAAATCAATTAACTATTGGATATCACTGAATATTTTATAAACAAGGCATTGATTTTTCAGACCTGCCAACTTTTTGGATTTACCCCAGCAATGTCGGATTTTTAATGCATCTTCCAGGTTTCCGGAATGGACACTATTATTACCGGATTCCAATACGTAAAAAAAATAACGTTGGTTTTAACAATCCCTCACAGTAATGCAAAGTGTGAGGGGATTTTTAGTTACATAACAAAAATATCTACTCAGTTCAGGTCATCTATGCCAAGGGAAACCTTAGAAAATATGCTAATATGCAAATCGAACCCACAAGGATACTATTATGAAGAACAATTTGACAATAAATTTTTAAAAAGAGCAAAATCAGCTATAGTAAATGCTACAAAAATTCCAAGATTTTCTGTAATTAATTAAAACAAACATTATAAAGAAATAGAAGTACTCAAAATATAGACTGCTGGGGTCCCTTCTAGTGTAAATATGACGTACATTATGATGTATGTATTTGTAATGTATGATTACAAATTTCAAATATATAACTTTTGTTTAATATTATAACTTCAAGATGAGTTGAACAGTAAGGAAATATTTTGAACTCTGTAATATTATTAAAGAGATCCTATAAACTATAAGTAAGTATACATTATAATTCTTTTATTATAATTTTTTACTATACTGTTTTGTGTTATGTCGATTATTTTATGCACAGTAGAATATTGCAGGATTTTTCTCTTACTAAGGTTGGCAGGTCTGATTTTTGTTTAGCAAGTATACTTTAGGAAATATTCACTTATCTATTATTAATCATAGATATATGTATCAAAGGTATTTATAATTCCATTTTAAATTAGTACTTTAATTAAGGGGATTTTTTTATTGTAAAGTTTTTTATCAATTGTATATTTTTGGCAAGACAAATGAAATTTTAAATACTGTATTTTCTCATCTATAATATGCAGCAGCATATAATCCACAACCATAATTTTCACCAGTATAAAATAACATGTTTGTCCTCCAATTTTCTTCCAGAAACTTCCTGTTACCCTTCCTGTCTTGATGAGGTTCATTTTACTTTGTCTCTCAGCCATAGTTGTCGACATCATTGTCACGCCGTACTTCATTATTGTGGTTTTACCTGTGGCTGTTATTTATTACTTCCTACAACATTTTTTCAGATTTACTTCAAGGTAACTATTGAATTGCAATTTAAACTTAAGAATTATAAAATTATTCACTTTAAGCACTTTGTCTCAAATGTCAAGTGTTTTTTTATTGTGCATCTCTTGAGCAAAAATGTTGTTGTTACATATGGCTGGCTGGAACTTAATCCATACAAGTCTGGCCACTCACCCAACATACAAAATATATAAAAACACAGGACGACAAAAAAGAAACCACAAGATACAATAAAAAGAACAACCAAAAGGTCTTAAAAGCAGTTAAAAACATTAAAGTTATAGGATAAAAAATTGAAAAGCCAGAAGCACAATAATTGGAGATCGTGAGATCAGGACATAAGTTTTCTGGCCCTCCAATAGAGAGCACACAAATCTCCATTCTGCTGTAAGTTCCCAGTTTCTAGCAAACAAGTAGGTAAGCTTTATTCATATTTTCATTATCACATAAGGTGCATACGCTTGAACTCACAATCCCTATTTTGGCCAGATGTTCAGCCAGACAGTCATGCTCTGTTCTTAGTCTAAAATTGGCCATGGCCTCTTTACATGTTTTATGACTAAATTTTATCCAGTCATCCCCAATAGACTCGCAGACTTTTCCCTTGGAAATGGATGATAATTTACTAATATATGACGACATAATCTTGTCTCGAATAATTTGCCTAAAAGAGTCAAGAGGGATAGATTGAGCAAAAATGTAAAAGGATGAGCTATACTCATCATGAAATTTGACGCATTGCTTATCAAGTTTGATTGAAAAGACATAGGGTTGCAATCTTATCCAGTCAGGTAAACTGATCTTCAGGGGGTCTGGTAAAAAATATCTGGCATACTTACCTTTCAAGTGCTGATATTATGGACACAGGAAAAAAGGTGATAGAAAAAAAGGGGTTTAAATGGAAATCTTTTAAATCTAGCTTGTGTTATGGGGCATAGTGAAAGCATGGGGAGCTTTGATGAACAGGATCAGTTGCTAACGTTGTTTCCCTGTTATGTGAAAATTTGTAAAGAGGTATCAGAAATACCTTTTTTTGTATGTTTTACATTATTCTGTACAATTCTCATACTATTTTCCAAAATCAATGGAAAAATTTTAAAAAGCATTGTTAGCTTTGGAGTGAACATTCGGAACTAATCTCTATGGAAGTGTCCCTCTGTGTTTACAACATTCATAGACATACTTTGTATAATAGTTCTCCAACTTAATTGCAAGCTAAAATTTAGGAGACACTTCCCAATATACTATTCAGCTACTTAGAAACAGAACATCTTATTTGAAAGTGATATGTGTACTACAAGTATAATATTTGAAATAAAAATACAAGTGTAAACAGGCTTTGGGTTTGACTAGAAAAACATTCTAGTTGGTAAAATTCTTTGATATTATTCTTCTGATACCATCTCAAATTTTGTAACACTGTTTCTGTTCTTAAAGTATTCTTAGGGGGGGGGGGATTTAGTGTTCAGTTTCATTTAAAAGGGAAGATAGAAATAAATCTTAGAATTCAGATCTTCGATTTACTCATGTGTATGATCAATTAGAGAGAAAATTTTGGAAGAAAAATTACACTTCAAGAAAGAAAAAAAAAAAGCCAGATAAAAGTGACTAATATATTTAGTAAAATCTTTTTACAGTCGAGTCTAGTTGATGAGACCACATTGGGACATGATCCTTTTGGTCCTAATATCCGGCAGGTCCAATTAAGCGAACATGCCTTATGTTACAAGATGGGATTTGATGCGAACGATTATGAAGGAATCGGTCCAAGAAAGCGGCTGGTCCGATTAACCAGTGGTCCAGTTAACCGGAATCGACTGTATTTTCAATCATCAGATGTAAAAAAAGGGGGGTGAAGAAGTGCTCAAGAGTTAAAGATCCCTGTTATTTTCCACCTCTATGGGCTGTCCAAGTTGCTGACATATAAAATTTTTGTAATCTATTTTGTGGCTAATTGTTTGGTTGAGATCCTTACAGTCAACTTTTGCTATACAAGGGCCAATTAGACTTACAGTTTAAAGCCAATTCCAAATGGCTAAAAACATCCATACTGACAGTGGGACTCGAACCCACAGACTCTGGGACCAAATGCCAGTGCTCTAGCCATTCAGCCATCACCAATTCCATTTAGTGAAATTTTCCATCATGAGCATTGGATGTCAACAATGCCAGATACCATTGCATTTGCCAAAATGTTTTAAGGTACCAGTCATGAAATCTATTTGTTTATCTCTTATTATTTTTATTCTTTATTTTTTTCATGTTTTTTTGTATGATAGTGTATATATGTATAAATGAGCATAGCAAAATTAAATTGTATTAATATGTGAAAAAAATTAAATTGGAAGTCAGGGCTCAAATACATATTTTCCCCACAGATTTGTTTGAGGCTTTCTTTTAAAAATAAATGTTAAATGTAAGAAGTTTACTTATGTAAACTTAATATTTTTAAAAGTGTTGTATGGTATTTAATTATTTTAATAATGGAGGTAATTTTTTTTTTCTAGGGAACTTCAAAGACTTGACTGTATAACAAAATCACCCGTTTATTCCCATTTTTCTGAGACAGTATGTGGCCTTTCTACCATAAGAGCTTTCAGGTATCTTTATTATTATTTAATGTAGATACATTTCAAATACTCTTTAAAATGTAGAGATGTTTAAAAATTTACAGTCTTGAATGTAATTACTAGTATTAATTTTGTGGTCATATGTTTTTTTAAGTACAAAGTACCATGTTTGTGTTTAATTTTTCATCCAGAAACTTCCTGTCTCCCTTTAATTGTCACTTATTCAGTTTTACAAAAACCCATAGTGTATGGACAAAATTTTCAGTAGAAATATCTTAAGTTTCAGATTCCCAAATGCAAAAGCCAGCAGTAACTTGAAAAGTTAACAACAGAGATTTTAAAGACTGTTAAATAATTAAAGAAAAAAGAACTCTATTTTTACTTATAAAAATGATCTGTTAGCTAATAAAGTTTTTCTGTATACATTTGAGCTGTAACTATACAGATTGATTGATTTTATATGAACCGCAGTGTGTTAAATATTAATGTAGTCTTTTACACTGAATTTCATTATTTGTTAAATTTGTTTTAAAGACATTCATATGAGTAGAGCTATGATCTGTTGTACATATTAAATTAAACTGTTCTTTGATGTTATTATTATTTCATGAAAGTAACTACAATTCAGAAAACTTACAGTATTTACATTAATTAAAATCTTTATTGCTGTTATTATTGCATCACTTCTGGAATTTTCATCATCACCTTTATTTGTTCATTAACTGTACTCTAAGAGCTTGCATTAAAATATTATTAAATTTCTCCACTAATTAGTGCAGTCTGCAATATCTAACAATTTATGCAAAATTACGTTAGCCTTATGAAAATGTATGAATTTTGAAAGATGTACTTATAAGGCAAACACATACAAGTATATCTATGGTGCCTGGTATAAAGGACTTAAGTCAAAAACAGTGATTTAAATATACCCAGCTATTGGCTTTTATACCAATCGCAGAAATATAATTTTTACTTCAGTCTTTTCTACAAAGAAATGTACTTTTGTATTCAAAATTGATAAACTTAAGCCTTTTATACAAGTCAAAAAAATTTTGTTTTTTATCAATACTAACAAATATCTAAAAATTACTTTTTTGTACTTAAGCCTTTTATACAGAGCACCATAGATATATGTGCTGGTGATTATGAAACTGGCCTAAGTCAAGAATCTAAAAAAGATGATTTTATCAGTTATTTTGCATTGTACTCTTTTACATTTTTATAATCCAAAGCAACTTTTGAAAAATTGAACCGTTAGATTGAGTTTGTTGTTGCGTCAACAGAATTTAGTTCATGTTCAAACTCAAAAATTTAATTATCTAAATGAAAAAATATGACTTAGACAACTTTCATAATCACCGGCACATGTATGAAATGTCCCTAGAACCAGAAGGAGACATGATGGTGTAGAAAAAAAAAAGCCAGATAAAAGTGACTAATATATTTAGTAAAATCTTTTTACAGTCGAGTCTAGTTGATGAGACCACATTGGGACATGATCCTTTTGGTCCTAATATCCGGCAGGTCCAATTAAGCGAACATGCCTTATGTTACAAGATGGGATTTGATGCGAACGATTATGAAGGAATCGGTCCAAGAAAGCGGCTGGTCCGATTAACCAGTGGTCCAGTTAACCGGAATCGACTGTATTTTCAATCATCAGATGTAAAAAAAGGGGGGTGAAGAAGTGCTCAAGAGTTAAAGATCCCTGTTATTTTCCGCCATCTTGACCTGGGCGGTTGGCAAAAGAGAATTCAAAATCAGTCTTATTTGGTAGAAAAATAGCAAAAACTTTATTTCTTTGACATAACTATTGATAATGCTATAATAATTGCTTAATTAACATTTTTATAAGAGGACTAGATGAAAACCCGCACTTCGCTACGGAGTACATTCAAATTAAATACAACGGTCAATGTATGCAATTAATACCCAAACAAACAACAAAAAAAAAAATATATATATATATATATATATATATATATAATAAATATGACGATCAATGTATACAATGATGTAAAAAAATTTATACATATATATATTTATAAAAAAAATCTTAAGGGATATTTTTATAGACAAAATAATGTAGAAAATATTCAAATTAAATCTAATAGGACATACTAAAGAATATAGTACAGTTAATATAATACAGTTTGAGGAACATATCTTTCACTGTATTTTAATATTTTTTTAGATAATGTGCAATCGTCTGCCGCATTAGCAAGAAAAAAAATTTTTTTTTGTCTATTTCGTTGTTATGCACGGACGATAAGTTTATTTAAAGTACCAGAAAAAGAAATCTCGTGATCAACATTTAATAAATTAAATTCTAAATATTAATCTTTAAAAATTCGCCAAAAATCAGAAAATGGAGGTAAAGATTCGAAAAAGATTTCATTTTAAAGGAATTTTTATGATCTTTCTCGTGATATTAATTGTATAACCCTCAAATTATTATTTTAAATGCAAACTTAAAAAAAGTTACTAAAGCAGCTTAAAAATTAAATTTTAAAATATCTAAGAAGAATTTTTCAAAAATATTTCTTAGTGCACCCCTACACTATAAGAAGAATCGCCATTAAAAATTTCAGCCCTTTAGGTCCAGCGGTTTGGTCTCTGCGTTGTATGTCAGTCAGTCAGTCAGTCAGTTATGGAACTGTTTTATATATAGAGACTAGCTGAATACATGTGCTTCACTATGGAGTACATTCAGATTAAATACACTGCTCAAAACAATTAGGGGAGCACATGGTTTTAACGAAATTACGCAAATACTTACACCGATAAGTGACATAAAATAAATCATCCATAATTTAAAGCCTAGCAGGAAACAGAAGAAGAAAACTTCATATGCAAATCAAAGTTTATGACGTCAAAAACTAGAAAAAGAACATAAGGGCAGAAACGTCTGTTTCACTGCCTTAACTGTGAAATTCGATTGCTCAGTTATTCTTTTTGAGAAAAGGTGACTTGAATATGTCTCAACAATGTGATTTACTGGAATCCATGGCATGGCATATTATAGGCAGACTTGAATCCGGGCAAACACAACGTAGTGTCACGGACGCTGTTGGAGTCGCCAGAAGTGTCGTTGCAAGGCTGTGGAATCAATTCCAAGAAACAAGGAATGTTAGACGTCGACCAGGGCAAGGTCGGCCACGCGCCACTACAGCAACTGATGACTGGTATATACTGTTAACAGCTCGTTGAAACAGAACAGACAATGCTACTCAGCTGCAAAGACAGTTGCTCTTGGCAACAGGACGAAGGATGTCCAGCCAAACAGTACGTAATAGGCTTCATCAGGGAGGTCTCTATGCACGTAGGCCAATGGTCTGCATTCCGTTGAACTCGCGCCACCGTGCGGCCCGAAGAAGATGGGCTGCTGAACATCGAGATTGGGAGCAACATGATTGGAGCCAAGTGCTGTTTACAGATGAGTTCCGATTCAGTCTGGAGTGTGACACCCGACGTGTTTTGGTATGGAGGGAAAGGAGCACTCGAAATAACCCCACATTCGTTCGTGAAGGGTCACAATACAGACGAGCCCTAAGTCATCTTTTCGTGTTTTTTCCATATTTTCAAAGAATTAAAGCTTAATTATAATTTTTTTTTTCGTCTTTTTTCTGTATTGCGCATTGATACACGTGTACTATCCATTTTATGCCAATACATGACTGTCTCGCATGGTTTTCTTAACTTCTTTGCTTGTTCCCCTAATTTTTTTTAGCAGTGTACAACGGTCAATGTAAGGGTGCTTTTGATAATGCATGGTAGCCTGGTATTCTGCACTTGCTTAGATGTCTTACAGTTCCTAAGAATGTTTTTTACCTAATAAAGAGTTTCTTGCAGGGTCGCTCAGCAGAATTTACATTAAGAAATATCACAAAAAATTTTGTTTTCGAAAAAGGCTGTCCTCAGGGGTCCATTACAGTACCTTTTGTTTGGAACATTATTATGAATGACTTGCTCTGCAATATCTCAAAATTCCAAAATAGTTATAAAATTGCTTTTGCATATGATTTACTGCTTATTGTTCAGTGTAAAAACTTTGATGATGCCTGTGTTATATCTCAAAATATCCGGGATTACATTTTTGAATGGTCGGAACTTTATAAGTTGGAGTTTAATTCTACAAAATCTTAAGTTATTATGATACAAAAAAATTTGAGGCCGGCTTATGGAATTCATTTAAATCTTGGGAGTGAACCTATTGAAGAAGTGCAGCAGATAAGGTATTTGGGCGTTATTGTTGATAATAAACTGCAGTGGAAGCAGCATATTTCTTATGTCTCCAGTAAAAGTGAAAAAATTCTTCTTGGTTTATTTCGAATCGCAAAAAACACTTATGGGGTTAAAACTGATGTTCTTAAATTGATATATAATCAGGGTATTGTACCATTGATCTCCTATACTTCAGGAGCTTGGGGACACTCCTTGAGAAAGAAAATAAATAGTAGACTTCTTAGAAGAATTCAAAGAAGATTTCTCCTTCATATTATTCGGGGTTATAGGACCGTTAGTTATGATGCAGTCTTTGTTATTTTTGGTCTTCCACCTATTGAATTAATTATCTTAAATAATTTTGAGGTTAAGAGGGGCCATATAAAAGAGTGTTTGTAACACCCTGGATGGGAAGCTTTCTATTTCTTGTTTGCTGCACCCTGCAAGTAGGAAACCTATTATAGTTATTAACTATGCAGAGGATGTTTTTCATGAGTATAAAACTATATGTTTCACGGATGGTAGTAAGATAGATGAAAGGGTTGGTCTTGCTTTTGTGATTTATGAAGATGGAATAGAGAAGGTTACAGCTCAGCATCGATTACTTGATGAATGTTCTGTTTTCCAGGCCGAACTTTTATCCTTAAACCTGGTTATAAAATGGATTCAAGATTCTTTCCATGAGATTGGAACACTTAAGTATTTTATTTGCTCAGATTATCTTTCTTCTCTCTTTCTTTTGCGTAATATGGCTTCTACAGAAAAGCTTGTAGTAGAAATTCACTCAATTTTGCACGATCTTGAAAATGTTGTTGAGATTCATATTTCTTATATTCGGGGCCATAGTGGTAATCTTGGTAATGAAAGAGAGGACAAGTTGGCAAAAGAAGCGACTTTTCATGAAATAGATTTAATGATGTCTGTCCCAGCATCTCACTGGAAGCGTGTCGCTAGGGAAGAAACTGTCTTGGACTGGAATACTGAATTTCTTGCTTTGTCTAAGGCGATATGGACAAAAGGATTTTTTCTAACTATTTTTCAGCGTTTAAAGTGTAAGCTTTTTTCAACTGACTTTTACTTAACTTAAATTTTAACTGACCATGGAAATTTTAAGAGCTATTTGCTTTATTTTAATTTGGCGACCAGTGGACTTTGTGTTTGCTTTGATGCTGATGAAGATGTTGAACATTTTCTTTTACACTGCAAATTACATGTGAGTGCCCGAGCTATCTTAAAGGCGGATTTGAGACTCTGTCCATTTGTTGGCCTCCTGTTTTATCTGATCTCATTAAGAGTGTTGAAAGTCTTGCTGTCTTGAAAAATTTTGTTTGTAATTTAAATTTATAATTTTTCTTGTTTTGTGTTTTTCACTTATTTCTGTAAGCCTCGTGTTATACCTTGTGGTGCATGAGGAGATTTCAAATAAAACAATAAATAAAAAAATGTATGTATGCAATTAATGCCAAAAAAACAAAAAATATATATATTTATAATAAATACAATGGCCAATGTATGCAATTAATGCCAAAAAATATATATATTTATAAAAAAATCATAATGATATTTTTATAGATAAAATAATGTAGAAGGAAATATTCAAATTAAATACAATGGTCAATGTATGCAATTAATTTGTATGTTTAATATCCATAAAACATACTAATTTGAATTAAATGCTTAAAAAATTTCCATCTCAATTTGTCTAGTGGTTAAATTTGATCTATTACCGTATTTCAATATTTTTTTGTCAATTTATTTCGTTATTATGCACATGATGCAAAATTAATTTAAAGTATCACAAAAAGGAAAGAAACCACAGGATCAGCATTTAATAAATTTAATTCTAAAAATTACTCTTTAAAAATTCACCAAAAATCAGAAAATGGAGATAAAGATTTGAAAAAGATTTCATTTTAAAGGAATTTTTATGATCTTTCTTGTGAGATAAATTTTCTAACCCTCAAATTATTATTTCAAATGCAAACTTTAAAAAATGTTACAAAACAGCTTAAAAATTTAATTTAAAAAAATCTAAGAATTTTTGAAAAATATTTCTTAGTGCACCCCTACATTATTAGAAGAATCGCTGTGCAAAATTTCAGCCCTTTAGGTCCAGTGGTTTGGTCTGTGCATTATCTGTCAGTCAGTCAGTTACTGAACTGTTTTCCATATATAGATATCCAGAGACAATGGGGATTTTATAGGGAGAAGGAAAAGATCAATCAGTACCTCTTTAATAGGTAAAGTTCATGAGCTAAAGAAGAGCGTGGTTAGAAAATTGTCGGCAGCAGAAGGAATTCAGAGATTAACCACCGATTGAGTGAGAAAACTCTTGATTCATCCAGCATTGTGAGGTGATCCAAGAAAGGCCATACATAGGGAAATGGAGGGAATGTCCGTCATTTCACTCTGTGTCTGTTATGACGGACACAGAGTGAAAAAGTAAAAGGACAGTTTGAATGGTAGTTACTGAAGAGGAAAGTCATAATTAAAGGAACAAAATTAAGGAATAGTGGGGCATTATTAATATATACTTTAATATTTAATTTGTCAAAAAAGTGTATACATCTATATTTTTTTATAATCTTTTTAATTTTTAATAAGTCATACTTAAAGTGTATTTAATTCTTTAACAGAGCAGAAGCTAGGTTTACAGACATGATTATGACATGCATTGATGTTAATAACACAGCATTTATCCTCGTCAATTGTGCAAATTGTTGGCTCGGTATCACTTTGGTATGTATGATTCTTGTTTGACACTTAACACTTACTAATTAAGTATTGTTTATTTTTGAAAAGGATAATTATACCTGACACTTTTAATGTTTTCATTTAATAATTATCTATTTTTTTTCAATTTATTTATTTATTTATTTATAATTTCTTGCCATGTATATATGTATGGATAATATAGATTTTTATTTATCACATTATTGAATCACGGGTTAAAAAAAGACTAAGTATGGACTTAATGTAATAAGTGTTCTTTATAAAAGTTAACAAATAGAAATACCTATGTGTGTAAAAAAATATCTTACATTAAACCTAAATAATATAGATGTATATGTTATTTTTTAACCTTTGTTCATATATTTTAATATTTTTTTGTGAAGTTTAAAATTAATATTAGAAAAGAGTGATTCTGGAGTGCAAGTTAATAAATATATATATGTGTGTGTGTGTGTGCGTGTGTACCACACAAAATTATATATTTCATTTTCTGATAAGCTTTAAAAATTATTTCTGATGTTATTTATTAGTTAGCATTTTGCATACTACTATGTGCAAATTACCTGTTGCAGGAATTATATTGATTGTGAATATTTCAGGATTACCTAGGTGGCTTTATTTTATATGTTGCAACACTGTCATCCATGTTAGCATGCATTTATGGAAACGTTTCAGAAGCTTTTGTTGGAATGTCCATGACTTACACCCTTTTAGTATGTATTCATATCTTTAATACTTTCAGTAACATGATGTGTTTTATTTTCATGTCATAAAATATTTGTTAGTGGTATAAAGCACATAGTTTTAATGTTGCATTTCCTTTTGAAAAATTACATTTTTGGGGTTTTTATATGCAAAATCTTGCTATGTAATCTATATATATATATATATAAAACAGTTCCATAACTGACTTACAGATAATGCACAGACCAAACTGCTGGACCTACAGGGCTGAAATTTTGCATGGTGATTCTTCTTATAGTGTAGGCATGCACTAAGAAAGATTTTTGAAAAATTCTTCTTAGATTTTTTAAAATTAAATTTTAAGCTGTTTTTGTAACATTTTTTAAAGTTTTCATTTAAAATAATAATCTGAGGGTTATAAAATTTATATTACGAGAAAGATCTTAAAAATTCCTTTAAAATTAAATCTTTTTCGAATCTTTACCTCCATTTTCTGATTTTTGGAGAATTTTTAAAAATTCATTTCTAGAATTTAATTTATTACATGCTAATCACTTGGTTTCTTTTCTTTTTGTGATACTTTAAATTATTTTTGCATTGTCACATGCATAACAATGAAATAAATTGACAAAAAAAAATTAAAATATGGTAAAAGATAAAATTTAACCACTAGACTAATTGAGATGGAAGTTTTTTTAAGAATTTAGTTCAAATTAGTATATTTTATGGATATTAAACATACAAATTAATTGCATCCACTGACCATTGTGTTTAATCTGAATATTTTCTTCTACATTATTTTTCCTATAAAAATATCTGTTATGATTTTTTTTAAATATATTTTTTGGCATTAATGGCATACATTGACCATTGTATTTAATTTGAATGTACTCCGTAGCAAAGAATGGGTATTCAGCTAGTCTGTATATAATAAAGCCTAATACCACTCACTTACTCACTTGCTGATCATTGTATCTGTGGAACCCTAAGGCCTAGGAAGCTGACATTTTGTAGGGTAGTCCCTCCTAGGCTCTAGGTGCTCACTAAGAAATTTTTAAAAAAATTCAAACTTTGAGAGGGTTATAAGCCCCCCCCCACCCCCCCGCCTCAAAAAAATCTAAAACATGTATTTAACATTGGATTTCAACTGGATTACTTTTAAATGAAAGTACAGCTCAAGAGACATATACATACTGTGACATTGTCTCAACTATTACAAGTAATTAGCACTTATATAAGTAAGTATGTGATGCCCCTTTTTATAAACCACTCAACACGTCATCTATCTGCAAACTCTTGATCTTAGCAGTCTCATAAATTCTTCGATAAGAGGCCATAAATTTCTTTTAATGTGTGGTTTTTGAAGTTATAGAACACATAAATCCCAGAGTAGTTTGAGGGCTCTTCAGATTTTGACACTATAGTGACAGCTCAAATCTCATAAACTTCAAACACTTACCAGCACTTCAAATGCCAGAGAAATCCCTTTGAATTCACTGACAGTATAAAGATAGATGGCAAGAGTCCATGACGCTGAAATCAGTTTTTGAGTGCCAGGGAGACGAAGCTCTCTTGGTCAGAGGCCTTGTAGGCTGGAGTTGTCTTGGAACCCGAAAAACCAACCGGATGATCCAACTTCATATTCTAACTTGCGTACATACTTGCTTTAAATGTAGTAGTTATAGTATGTTAATGTGTTGTAGTAAATAGTTGAAGTGAAAGGCTTGTCTTATTATTGACCATGGTACAATACCAAATTTTGTTAAAATTGGCCTAAAAAAGAAGAGTAAAACTTTTGAGAATTAAATTTTTTTCAAATGTATTCCAGTATATTACATTTGTTCATTTTAAATCTCAGTATACGAGTATTAATGCCAAATACCACTCACTCACTCACTGACCACTGTATCTCTGGAACCATAAGGCCTAGGATACTGAAATTTTGCATTGGGGTTCTCCTTATGCCCTTTGTGCCTACTAAGATTTTTGAAGAAAAAAAAGTCTAACCTATGAAGGGGTTAAAATAGAGGCTTCAATTCCCAAAATAAAAAAAACACCTTTAAATCCATATTCAATGCCAGATTATGGTCATTCAATAGCACAGTGAACTCCAAGGAATGTCAACACTTTACTGCTAAAGTTAGTTTAAATGAAATGAACTAAATTGCATAATGGATGGTACTCGTGTATTTTGTTGTAAAGCACATGTATTCAGCAAGTTCTTGATAAATTTAAATTTATTTTGCCTAAATAAAAGTTAAATTTTCTTTTTAACTACCAATATGAAATAATAAAGAGTAAAAGTTCAGTGACAGTATAGTTGCATGATTGGATGTTTTAAACATTTGACACTTTCCTTCTAAAATTTTCATATTTATTTTCTTTAGGTGCCAATATATTTGAATTGGGTTGTCAGAAATTTAGCAAGCACAGAAATGTACATGAGTGCTGTTGAGCGTCTACGAAGCTATTCAAAATTGCCATCTGAAGAAGGAAACACTATATTCAACAAAGGTAAAAAGAGGAAGTTTTGTCACATATTGAGCACTAATGTGCTATTGTTATCACTTAAACAGGTTTGCGTATCAGCCTTTAACTTGCAATGTAATTTTGATATCTCTTTATATAAAGGCATATCTGAACAGTGGCCTGAAGAAGGGGGAATATCTTTTCAAAATGTCGCCATGAAGTATGAATCAAATAACGATCCAGTGTTAAAAAATGTTACACTCACAATTAAGCCTGGTGAGAAGGTAAGTATTTAAACACTTGTTATTGATAAATCTAAGGTTGAATTTTTGTACAGAAATCATAGTGTTGTTAATGAGAACATATCCTTAAATATTGATTTAATTGTCAGTATTTGTTGTTTCTGTTGGATGTTTCTGTATTTCCGTCACTCAAGTATTTTTAACTTCTTTATTATTTTAAATTATCAGCTGCAAAATTTGGATACCAAGATATACCAACAACTTTTTGTTTCTAATTATTAGAAGGTCTTACTCATTTTCCTGAATCTAAGATGAATGAAACTGAAAATACAAATGAAACTTTATTTTATTTAATCGTTCTGTTATTCACAACTGCAATCCATTATTATATTTTGTATTATTTAACTCTTTGTTACTTACCAAACTGGCCAAGGATGCGTGGAACTGGCCCAGACCTATTCCATCACACCAGCTGATGTTAATGCAGTGGTCAGGTGCAAATTATCCAACCAGCCCCTAAAGAAACCTCTAATTTTGGACTTTTAATTGTCCCAGAACAATTGCTTCTACAATAGCTAGATTAAGAACTAATTACTTTAAGGGTATGAAAATCCACCTTGATGGCATAAGATCCTTTATCAACTGTATAAATTTTCCAGAAACCCAACTTTCTCCAGAACATATCTTTGACTGTCCAGCCATTGTGCCTACCCTTTTCAAGCTTGTTTTATCACTGCAAGAACTCCTCTACAGCCTACAGGTGCCTTATCTGGCAGCTGCTGTTATCCAGGCTTTTGGTTCTATTTAAGATTTTTTCTTCTGCACTATTCATAGACATAGTGACAACAACAACAACTTACCAAGGCACTTAATTGTAACAGGCAAGATCAAACCATTCTTACTCGCTTTTTCAGCAAGCATCTTAGATCTTTCACATATTCTGAGGGTTCTAAGGGTTTTGAAGTCTGCTCCAAGTGTTCTACTGAGCGGGCTTCCCCTGAACATATTCTTGCTTGTCTGGGGCTCTCCATGAGGGATCTAGCTGCCAATCCATTGATGGTTCTGGATTTCCTTAGGGTGTACAATGTCATGGACCTGATATAGCCCTGCTAATCGTTAGGGATGTGCAATAAAAACAAAAACAATACAACTTACCAAACTTGGACAAATGGCATCCCAAATAGTTTTCATTGATGATAATTAGTTACTGTAATTATGACTCTCGGTGCTTTATTAATCATTTAGTAGTTGTTGTTTTTTTATATAGCATAATCTCTCTTTTCTGCTTTCCCTAATTGAACTTAACAATTTCCTCTGTGTATATTAGGCTGAACATTCTACGCTGAAACTCCAAAATTTTTTTTTTTTAAGGTTGGCATCTGTGGTCGAACAGGAAGTGGCAAGTCATCCTTAATCATGGCTTTATTTCGAATGGTTAATATTATGGATGGAAAAATTGAAATAGATGGTGTCAATACTATGAATATCCCTCTAGAAACACTTAGGTCCAGATTATCCATTATACCTCAAGAGGCTATCATCTTTTCTGGAACTGTAAGGTAAAAATATTTTTGTCCTACAAAATCATTGATTTTTTTTTCCTAATTTCCAAATATGTGAACTAAATTTACAACATCTGTAGATTTAGACAAAAAAAAATCTGTTCTTACAGAAATCAAGACATCATAAGGCTTTATGAAAAAATTAAAATTATTTAGATACAGCAGTTTTTGGTATTAAAACCATTTAAAGCATTTATAAATAAGTTTTCAGCAGAATGTGATGAGAGAATTTTTCCAGTGAGCATGTGTAATTTTGAAGAATCAGATGAAACTGATTTCTTCCATTGCACCCTATGTATAGAATGCATGATGTTCTTTATATGAAACATATATCTCATAGGGGATGATGTTACTCATGTCCATAGCATTTGCACATACCTCCTGGGTAGTGCTAAATGAGTAACAGCTTTCATCATTGTGATCCATGCTTTGCTTTGCTTTTCTTTACTGCCTTGCAGAAATACCACTCAGCAAAAAATCTATTGCCAAATGCATTGCTAACAAAATTAAATATTACCACAAAATAGTAGTTAGCGGAAAGATTTGGAGCCAACTACTGAAGAATCCTATTCCAATGGACCTGCCTCAACATATTTTCACTGCCAATTTTTGAATCACCACTTCACATGACTTTTTATTTTGCCACCTTTACCGCATTGGTTTGGTAAACTCTCCTGGCTGTCCTCTTTGTTCATCTGGAGACATTATGAATTTTAATCATCTTATGATGTGCACCTTTTTAAAGGATTATAGTTTTACTACTGACAACTGGAAAAACAGAGCTACTTTGTATTGGGCTGCTAGAGGAGGGCTATGGCCTCTTGACTGTCTCTCAACGTAGGAAAATAAAAAAAATAAATAAATAAACATATATCTCATTAAAGGTTAATTAATGAAAGTGGGGAAAAATGTATGACTTTGATATCACAAAGTTTGTAACATTTTGAATAACATGAAATAAGAAATTACGTTAAAAATGTTATCCTTTAGAGGCAAAGGTTTTTCTTTTACCTTGGAAAATACTATTTAATAAGATCAGCCACATTGTCATAGTTACATTATTTAACAACCCCTGTTTATTATGAAGTTAATTATCTTGATGCACCTCTTTATCAACTTTTTCTGTAAGTGCATAGTAGATGTTTCTTATAAACTGCATCGATGTAATTCCTGTATAATTTGTTCTCCCAGACCCCCTTTGTTATGTTACTGGATTCAGTGTTACTATGTTTTCTCAAAGTGAGATTTAGAGTATTTTGTAACTTGTTTTCAATTGATGTTATTTAATTGATAATGTGTAAAATTTTTTGTATATCCATATTTTATTTTAAACAAATTTTCATATATGTTGAAATATTTTTATTAGAGAAAATTTAGATCCTGGGAACCAATATTCTGATGAAGAATTATGGAAAGCATTAGAAATAGCTCAGCTGAAAAATATAATTTCTGCTTTACCTGGTTCATTGGGTAATGAATTTTTATTTTTTATTTTTATTTTTCAAATTTATTTTTTATTTTGAAAATTTATCTAAGGTAAATTCCTTATTGATGCATGATCATATAAGATTTTCATATAAAGTAAAAATCCTAATCTTAGAACCCTTATACATTAAAATTTCTTAGTTTTTTGTAATACAGCAAAAGTAGCAATATCCTTTCCGGAAATTCGCCATGGTGCTAGCCTTTGGTACCAGGGTTTCTTCTTTAAGCTCCATGGTTTGTTAGTTGTTTTTTTAATTGGCTTTAAACTGTGGGCCCTGGTTAGTTTAGACATTATGTAGCAAAAGATAGGTTCCAAAGAGAGAAAAAAAGAAACTATTCACAGAGAGATCTAGATTGAAGAATTCAAAGAGCAATTTCATAATTTGTGTTCAGGCATGATACTAAAACACATGAGATACTGAAAATAAATCCTTCAAAGTAGAAAATCTTAAAGAGAATTTTAAAATGAATCTTAAAACTTTTAAATCAAAAATGAAAAAATAGGATTTTTTGTTGTTCAAGCAGGATTTTAAAAAAGTTATCAATTTCTCAATTTTACACTTTTCAGCCTAACTGGCACCACTTGGGCCATTGTCAATTTCTGTACTGTTCCCTCATAATTGCACTATTGGTACTAGATACTCCCATAATGAAATAACAAACTAGTATTATGGTTTGTATGGGCAAATCACCTCAGGATGATAATCTGTCTCTTCTTTTTTTCCTTAAGTGAATTTTGTCAGTTTTAAAATTTCTTTTTTAACTCGAGAGTAGTGTCGTCTTTTTATAGAATGCAAGTAGTTGCATTCGGTTCATTTGCCTCTGTTACCAGTTGGCCAAAAACAGAGAGGAAATTTGTCACTGTTACTAGATGATCGAAAATGGAGAACATGGGGAAAAAATATTGACTGAATTTGAAAAGATACATTTTACAGCAATTATTATTTAATTTAATTTAAGGATATATTCAGCTGACATTTACAAAAAAAAATTTAATAACTCTCTTTTTTATCTCCAAAATTTATTAAAATAATAAAAAATAATAAGTAATTTGGCTGAATTTATAAAGATACAGTGAATTACTAATTAGAATAAATTTTAAATTTGAAATTGTGTTGAAATAAATTATTTTGAAGGACAGAACCACAGTAAAGTTGGTTTTGACGGTGCTCTGGCACTAGGAGCCAACTGAAGTTAAGATACAGTTTACATCATTCATTTATTTAATTAAGATAAATATTCAGTTATATGTTTCAAAGCTTTATATTAATACTTCAGTTAATGTTTATCTAATAATATTTGTTAAAATAATAAAAACAGGAAGAAAATTTTCTCTGAAAATATAAATATGCAGCAATAATTTAATTTAAATTAATTTTCAATTGTTTATTTAAAAACATTATTTGGGAAAAATATTTTGGACACATGAATACCAGTAAAGTTAATTTTGTTAAATCTTGGCTCTAGTCACTCATTGAATTTGAAAAAAAGAGTTGCTGTGGCATTGTTTCAAAAATATGTATTTTCATGTACAGTAAAAATTTTAAAAGTAGATAAATTTTTAGAAAAATACTTACCCAATTACTTTTGATTATAGTATAAACATTTGCAGTATTATCCAAAATGGAAGATTCTAATTTGCATAACTTTTAATCTACATTAGAAAATTGGCATTGTTTTGCGCATTCTACACACAAATTATACATATGTTCTGTACAAACTACATTGTTGACAAAATTGTTTTGTTTTTCGATTTTGCTTTGTTGTGCAAAAACTACACCTTTCAATTTTTTGAGTTTGAACAACTTTTTTTAGGTGGTTCCTCACAAAATTCCCAGAAACTTCTCTGCCGAGAAATTCACGGAAACTAGAAAGAGGAATGGGAAGGGGGGAAATGAGATAACACAAGTGATCGCAAAATGGCCTTTCAGACCGATTTCAACTTTACAATCCAATAAAATTCTGTGAAAACACAGGAATGACTTGCAATTTTACTATACAAAAGGGCAAACAGTCAAGGTCAGCTATGCAGAATTTCTCCATTGTAACTTGAAGGGGAGAGGGGTTAGAGGATGATTACTGATTTCAGCAGCAAAAACACCAACATGCGACTACTCCTGGGTTAGTTGCATCTTGACTTATAAAAATCTTACCATCTAAAACTTCCCTTATTTATTGCTTATATGTTACTTAAATATGGTTTATGCATGGCTAAGCACAAATGCAAATTTCACACTCTCTTCTAAAATTTCTTCAAATTTTAATATAAATGAAATTATTCCAGGATATTGTTTTAAACCTGGGAAACAATATTGTAGCTAAAATTTACAAAATAGGGAAATGATAATGCAAAGAAAAAAAATGTGTGAAATATGTAAATTTTATTAAATATTTTAAGTTTAAATTTTTATATTCATTAATTACTCCACATCCTGAGTAAATTTTTGAATAATTCCTAACTATGGATAAAAATACAGAAATTTTACAGGTAAACTCTTAACTTAAAAAGATTCCGAATTTCTAAGTGACTGTTACAATTATATCACCTGATCATATCACTTTCTGTTGTAGCATCCTGTTCTCTAAAGATCAGTGTTTTTATTTTCAACTTTCAGAGAGGCCTAAGTATGCTTTTCCATTTCATCTAATAGCTTAGCTTTTTAGATAAGGAAATTTTTGTATGTATTTCATTGGAATGAGTAGCTTAAAAAATACATCAGAAGTGTATTAATATTTTTAATCCTATATTTTGGAACTAATTCTCAGTTTAAAAAACTTTTGATAAAAATAATTAAAACAAACTTTTATGAAAAAGATAAATACAATACTGAGTGAACGTTCTGAATATGTTTGTTGTGTTGTCCAAATAAATATATATTTAAAAACCTTCTAATGGAGTCTCGGATGGAGTCAAGTCAAATTCTCTAGAGGCACCTCAATCCACCATAGTTTCATACTAGTCAGAGTTCATCATTCCTGTTTGTCTTGTAACAGTTTGTTAACTGCTTTTATAAGGCAATTATATTTCAGCCAAGAGATTAAGAGCCCATTTAATCATTTTTTCCTGGTTACAGCCCTGTATTTTTTTCTTAATATAATACAGTTTTGAAATTTTAATTTTATGCGAGTCAATAGTGAAACACAGTTTTTGAAATAATGTTTAAAAATTCCTGTGGGGTAATTAGAAGCCTAAAGGCATATTGACTGACTGTGAAAAATGATTGCTGCTTAAACTTTTGCATAAATGTATATTTTTGAAATTACAGATGCTCAAATATCAGATGAAGGATCCAATTTAAGTACTGGGCAGCATCAAGTAAGCAATTGAATATTTATTTTTAATGTTTCTCTATCAATCCATGATCATTAACTGTACTTTATTTTCAAAAATAGTCCTAGTACCAATGTGTCCCTTCAAAATATTCATTCAAGATTGCCACTTTTAAATACTAAATAAAGACTTTCTTTTACTTAAATTTTTAGTACCATAATTTCCTGTCTATAATAGACAAATTATATATTAAAAATCTTTTGAATTCTAATTCGTATATGGGAATTATAGGGTGCTGTGTATTATCTGCAACTTTTTTTTTTTTTTTTTTTTTTTTTTTCCAAGGCTGCTGTGTAAATTTTATAGTTCAGAAAATGATCTTATAAAATATTTTTCTTTATTAATAACTAGCTGAAAACCCATACTTCGCTATGGAGTACATTCAAATAAAATACAACAGTCAATGTATGCAATTGATGTAAAAAAAAATTATAAAAAATTCATAACGGATATTTTTATAGACAAAATAATGTAGAAGAAAATATTCAAATTAAATCTAATAGAACATACTAAAGAATATAGTACAATTTGAGGAACATTTCTTTTAATGTATTTTAATATTTTTTTGGATAATGTCCAATCGTCTGCCTCATTAGCAAGAAGAAAAAAAAATTTTTTTTGTCTATTTCATACTTATGCATGTGATGCAAAATTAGTTTAAAGTATCACAAAAAGAAAAGAAACCACATGATCAGCATTTAATGAATTAAATTCTAAAAATTAATCTTTAAAAATTCACCAAAAATCAGAAAATGGAGGTAAAGATTCGAAAAAGATTTCATTTTAAAGGAATTTTTATGGTCTTTCTCCGGATATAAATTCTATAACCCTCAGATTATTATTTTAAATGCAAACTTTAAAAAAGTTACAAACACAGGTTAAAAATTTTATTTTAAAAAATCTAAGGAGAATTTTTCAAAAATCTTTCTTAGTGCATCCCTACACTATAAGAAGAATCACCATGCAAAATTTCAGCCAGCGGGTCCAGCGGTTTGGTCTGTGCGTTATCTGTTAGTCAGTCAGCTACAGAACTGTTTTATATATATAGACAGGTGGGGTTACAAGCATGAGAAAATCGAAATTTTATTTGAAAATGATGGACTGAGTTTATTATGAGACATATCCTCTCAGTTTCATGTCAGTCTTGTCTGGTATCCAAATAGCATCTGAAAATTTGACCCATTGCTTGTTAGAAGTTAGGAGGGAGGGGAGTAAATATTAGGAAATTTTAAAGGCTAAGATCTACCTGCCCTCCTACCACTTGTACTTGAATATCAGTAATTTTCAAAAGCATCCGTTGCTAGTTTGATTATGTCCTGTTAACTTTTTTCTTACAGGGTGGGATAGTATGTATCCCAAGAATGAATATATTGCACCTCTGTTAGAAGAGTGTTACATCTCTTAAATAGCCATATTTTCAGGAAGAGCTAAAGAAAATTATGTCGAAATTTCATTTCTTGTCTTATGAATGACTATGATAATTTTGGGAAAACTTATTGTTTGAATCACTTCAAAAGGCAAAACTACATACTATTAAAGTTGTTTTCAATTTTTAAAGCATGATTTTGAATTTTAATTACAAGATATAACTCTCTTCTAGTAACCTCGTTTTGTCAACATGAACTGAAAAGCTTGAGGGAATACTGTCATATCTCTATGCTAATGCACAATCTATCTAAACTCTTCAAAATACAAAAAAAAATCCTTGATAACATGAACAGCAGGCCAGAAAAAAATTCAAATTTATTTTCCAAATAAAATTTAAGGAATATTTTTATTACAGGAACATTTTAATACATCAACATTAGGCACTGACAAAAATCTTAGTGTCATTCTTCACGCATCAGCAAGTTCCCCCTCCTAGTTGTGGAAGAGGATAATAAGTGCTATCTAGGAGATTGTGTTGGTACTAGGCTTATAACATTATTTGAGAATGAGAAGCACTTCTTATAAAGCATTATGGTGCAATTATCTCAAAATTGAAAATTTCGGAGATGTGACACTCTTCTAGCAGAGGTGCGATATATATATATATATATATATATATATATATATATATATATACGAGGGTTATTCGGAAACTAAGGTCCGTTTACTTATAAAACAGAAAACATTACAGATTTTTTCAAACAACTTTATTTTTTAAATTCCTTACATGTGTCTCTATTTTTCTACATAGTTTCCATATTTTTTTAAACATTTGTCATAACGTTCTACAAGCTTCTGTATGCTTAAGTCGTAGACGTCTGCCACCTGTGAGGATAACCAGTTTTGAACTGCTTCTTTCACCTCGTCATCTGTGGCGAATCTCTTGCTGCCGAGAAACTCTTTTAGGTAGCGGAATAAGTGAAAATCACTTGGCGACAAGTCTGGTTTGTACGGTGGGTGGTCAATCTGTTCCCATCCAAAAGATCTGAACAGAGCGTTCAAGGTGAGTGGGTGAGAGCTTTTAAGGATGGACGGGAAAATGCTCATGATGAACCGCGTTCAGGTCGACCATCAGTGATCACAGATGATTTTGTCGATGCCGTGGATGAAAAGTTTCGTGAAGACCGGCTATTCACAATTTCAACTTTAGCATTGGAATTTCCGAATGTGGGTAGAACAACTTTGCACAAAATTGCTTCCGAAAAGTTGAAATTTCGCAAATTGTGCGACCGTTGGGTTCCCAGTCTGCTTACTGAGGAACACAAACTGAAAAGAATGGCTTGTGCTCTTGATTTTTTGGATCGATATCATAAAGAAGGTGATCAATATTTAGAGAAGATTGTCACAGGGGACGATACGTGGGTTTCTCACAGAACCCCATAGTCTAAACGTCACTCAATGGAATGGCGTCACACAACATCACCAGTCAGATTTAAGGCCAAGCAGACAATCTCAACACAAGGTCATGGCAACCGTGTTTTGGGATAGACATGGGGTCTTGTTAGTCGAGTTTATGCAGCAAGGGACAACAATAAATGCACCGCTTACTGCGCTACCCTAACTAAACTTAGACGTGCAATACAGAATAAGCGACATGGTCTTCTGATGTCTGGAGTTTTGTTGCTGCATGACAATGCCAGACCCCATTCTGCCATTCACACCAAAAATCTGTTCAGATCTTTTGGATGGGAACAGATTGACCATCCACCGTACAGTCTAGACTTGTCGCCGAGTGATTTTCACTTATTCCGCTACCTAAAAGAGTTTCTCTGCGGCAAGAGATTCGCCACAGATGACGAGGTGAAAGAAGCAGTTCAAGACTGGTTATCCTCACAGGCGGCAGACGTCTACAACTTAAGCATACAGAAGCTTGTAGAACATTATGACAAATGTTTAAAAAAATATGGAAACTATGTAGAAAAATAGACACATGTAAGGAATTTAAAAAATAAAGTTTTTTGAAAAAATCTGTAATGTTTTCTGTTTTATAAGTAAACGGACCTTAGTTTCCGAATAACCCTCGTGTATATATATATATATATATATATATGTATATATATATATATATATATACAGGTAGCCCTCCTACAGCACGGCATCTTACAACCCGGTTTCGCTCTATCACGATAAGATAATTTGCAGGAACCCTCGTATAACACTGCAACCTATAACACAGTTTTGCTCTAACACGATAAAAAATTGCAAAAACCTTTGTACAACACTATACTTCTACAGCACTAGGTAATATAATTTTTGTTTAACACATTTAAAAACTAAATTACCTTAAAATAATGATGGAAGGAATAATGAACTATAGTGGCTTTACATGAAAATGTATAAACAAAGTATAATTTATTCATTTATAACTCTATTCCGATGTCACAGCGGAAAGCTGCTTGCACAGTTTACACGTGGGACGTAATACCACCACTCGGACGAACACTGCATCGTTCGAATTCATGCTGATGATGTCAGCAGATGCACTTTTGATTTTGCTTTAATTATATGTACATTTTGATCGCTTTATGAGAAGCTTTGATTTGATCCGGTCATGCCAGAGTAAAGCCGGAAGTTGCTTATATGAAATTTTTTTAAAAATGTTTGTTTTTAATAAATTTTCGGAACGTAACCGCCCTTTTTGTACTGGCTCTTGGTCTCATATAACACGGTTTCACACAACACGGCATTTTGTAGGAACCTATCTACTGTGTTATATGAGGTTTACCTATATATATATATATACATATATATATATATATTAGGGCGGAGCGTAAAAAAAGAGTTTTCGATTTTGTTTTTGCCCTAGTGCGGAAAAGTTGGGTACTGGTGGGTAGGTCACATATGAAAAGTTTTGGGAAAAACAAAAAATATCTTCCGTCTCCATTTCGGCCGTGATTTTTAGCAGATTTTTACCATAGAGTTACAAATGCGAATTTTCATTGTTTTGTATGCAACTCGTCATTTTGTTCTTAAATAAAATACAGAGGTAATTTGAAACTTAATACAGAAAGGTAGCAGCTGACACACTGCGTTCAGAAAGGTAAAGAAATATTTTGGCATGAAAACATTGTCAACAACAACTTTACAAACGAAGCTTAAAACCTTCGTGAAAGACTCACGGAAATTGTTCGACATTTCTTCATGTAAGTGTGTTTCGTTTAACAAATGTTCTTGCCCAAAGCATAATAGGATCCCTGAAATGGAAAGAACTTTTCTTATAGACCAACGGGCACTTAGGCAAATGTCCATAGGCACAGTTGACTTAAAAGAAACTGAAAGCTGAGGAAATGAGCCGATAGCAAGCAGAAAGAGACAGAAGCATTAAGTCTTAAAATAAACGTTTCGCCATCTATTACTCCATGTAGGCTCATATTTCCTGATCCAGATTCTGACATGTATCCACATAACTCCGATAGTGACACAGATTACTTGAAGCCTTCCCCATCCACATCCAGGATGACTCAATCTGAAGGGAAAAAGACGTTACGATCAAGTCGATACCCAGCAGAAGCTATAGCTTGTGACAGAACCGAAGTTTCAGATCGGGCTGCAGCCATCATTGCAAGCACTGTTTTGGAAGATTTGGGGATGATTACCGAAACAGACACTTTAATTGTAATTGATAGACATAAAATAAGAAGAGAGAGGGAAAAAATTCGGAAAGAATATCAGCAAGGAAATGAAAGACAGCTGGAACCACTGAAGAGACTTTATTTTGACAGAAAGAAGGACAAAACTCTAATGCAAGAGAGCGTAGGGGGAAAGATGTACCAGAAAACAGTCCTGGAAGAACACGTTACAATGATTAAGGAACCTGGAAGCAAGTACCTCGGACACATAGCACTAACCTCTTCATCAGTTTTGAGTATTTCTCAAATGATGCTGTAATTCATGGAGAATAAGAATATTGACATTCATCATCTAGTAGCAATAGGGTGCTAAGGAACAGTCGGTAATACTGGCTATAAAATCGGTGTGATTCGCCTTTCTTTGGAAGCCATTGGGAAACCCTTGTACTGATTTATCTGCCAGTTACACGCAAATGAGTTGCCCCTCCAACATTTAGTGCGCATTTGGATGGTGGAACGAGTGGCCCAAATGCATTTTCTGGTCCTACTGGGAAAGCATTGGCAAATTGTAAAAACCTCCCAGTTGAGAAATTTGCAGAGATTTCGAGAGAATTTCCGAAAATCAACATAAAGAATCTTAGCACACACAAGCAATATCTTTGAGATATTTGTCAAGCTGTCACAAATAGAAACTGCTCATCAAGTTTGTCACAAAAGCACCCTGGGAAAATGTCTCATGCACGTTGGCTAACAACTGCAAATCGAATAAAGCGTTTACACATTAGCTCGTCAGAGACTTCAAACCAACTTCAAACCCTGGCAGTGTTCACCATGAAAGTGTACCCACCTATGTGGTTTACAGTTAAATTAAATTCATATTGCACGTATGGTCCACGAAATTTGTGGAAAACAATAAACGTCTCACGCTATCTTAAAAACGATTTAAAGACTGTGGTTGATCCCATTATCCAGAGAAATGGCTATTTCGGCCACCCAGAAGCAATAATCTTGTCAATGATCCCAGACGACAGACAGTCCATTCGAGAACTTGGACTACGTAGGATTTTACGAGCAAGAAAGGAAAAAAAAAGGAAGGAATCAGACACTACAACATTCCGTCACTCAACTTCAAGGAAGTTTCATATATAGACCTTACTGATTGGCAGAAATGTTATTTGACGGAATCCCCAATAACATCTTACTTGACAGAATATGATTTGAGAAATTTGATTTCCAGTGGAGAGTCTGTAGCTCAACAACTGGGAAGCCTAAAATTTCCTTGCCACACCCAAAGTGTTGAACGTTTCGTGAAACTAGTAACAGAGGTTTCTGCTGCTGTGTGTGGAGAAAATAAGCATGACGGTTTAGTTAGAACCCGAACAGAGTCGAGAAAAGCTATTCTATCATTTGAAACCAAATGCGAGTACCGAGTAAATCTGGAATAACTGCAAGGGCAAAGGAGTTAAGTGCCGATATAGTTGGGTGGATGGGTGGGCACGGGTGGAACTCGCAATGCAGCCACCTCCCCGTGGTGAGTTCTGGGTTTTTTTCTGAATTTTATTTCAGAAAAAGCGAAAAGCTGCATACAAAACAATAGAAATACACATTTTTAACTCTATGGTAAAAATCTGCTAAAAATCATGGCCAAAATGGAGACGGAAGATATTTTTTGTTTTTCCCAAAACTTTACATACGTGACCTACCCACCAGTACCCAACTTTTCTGCACTAGGGCAAAAACAAAATCGAAAATTTTTTTTTACGCTCCGCCCTAATATATATATATATATATATATATATATATATAAAACCCCCTTAATGGCCGTTCTTACAAAGGGGGTAAGAAATTTCCCGTTCTAAAGAGGTAATCGGGAAAAATGAGCCATGTAAGCTAAAGGTTAATGAAAACATGTAAGCTATATGGTAGAATTTAAGTTTTAAGATTGTAAAAAATAAATGTATTGCTTGCTTAATAAAACCTACGCTTAGTTTTAACTATATCTAAATATATATTCTTGTACATGTTACCAAAGAATGCTATGACACTCAGTCAAAAAATATGCATCTTTTAGTTTGCTCCAAAGAAAATGTGTGCAATTTATCGAAATTTCAATGGTGATGCAGTGAGTGGGATATGAAGTTTATAAACCATTTTTAAAAAAATTTTTATTTTTAATTTATTTACAGTCATTAAAAAATAATTTCAATTTTTAATTCATTTTCAGCTGTTAAATATGTTTTTTTATTTATTTATTTATAACCATATAAAAAATATTTAGTACAATCACCAAAAAATATTGTAGGTAGTGATGAATGAGTATGTGTTTATATATGTGTATGTATATGATATTTGTATAAGAACTTAAAATTTTCTGCTCTTGTTTCAGTTATTTTGTTTAGCCCGAGCATTAATAAGGAAGTCCAAAATTCTTGTTATGGATGAAGCAACTTCTTCATTAGACCCAGAGACTGATCTAGTACTTCAAAATGCAGTTTCTCAGTTTTATAAAGACTGCACTGTGCTTTCCATAGCTGTAAGTATTTTTTTTAAATGAAACTACTATGAAATTTTAAGACAAATAATAGTGAAACTGTGAGAGGAAGACTTATTTGCAGTTCAAAAGGCTTTTAATTAATTTAACCCTGCTCATATTTTGGGGGACAAATATTATAAGGTTAAAGTTAAATAATAGGGATGATACAATAATTTTTCTAGTACATTTTCATTAGTTTATGGTTGAAAAGTATTGTTGGGGACCTATCAATTAGTCAATCTTAATGGAATGTATATGAGTTAAAGTGCATAGAATTTAGTTTGTAGTATCACATCTGTTGTTGTTGTTGCTTATGCCACTTGACCGACAGCAACATCAGATAAAATCCTGAAGGCTATGGGCGATGAAGGTGTGTCTCCTGTTTTGACTGGCACCAAAAGGGTCAGAGTCCGACTTGACCAAAGGACCAGTCCTGTAATTTTGAACACAGTCAGGTGACAAGAACAGAACACTTGACCCCGCAACTCCAGAGGTAATTTTGAAAACTTTGAGGACATTGCAGCCACGACATATTTTACGTGTACCAGTCTCCATTAGTGTACACGGCAGTGGATTTTTCATTGACGAGCATGAAACCAGTGACTTTCAGATCACTAGCCTGCTGCTCTTGCCAACTGGGCCACTGCACCCTTGTATCACATCTAATATATAAAATGTACTCCCTCTGTCCCATAATAATAGTAGCAGTTGATGAATTTAATTTGTCCCATTTTTAATAGTAGCAAAAGAAAATAAATATAGAACACAACATTTATTATCTAAAAACTAGATTAAATTAAACAAGAAATTAAAAATATTACTCCTTATTTTTATATGAGTGTTTAGATAATTTCTGGATAATTCAATAATTTTGGAATAATGTAGATTTGGGAACTTCAATGGTTTGAGCTGCTGATCTTATGATTTTTCTTTTGATGCATCAAGAACTGGATAATCGCAACTTGATCTTTGCTTGAAAATTCTTTTTTTTTTTTATCTTACTTTTACAATGGATTGATATTCGACTGAAATAAAACAATTGATTTTGATCAGTGGATGAAATTATCAAAATAATTATGATTCATAATAATTAGATTAACCTAAAAATTGAAAGATGTGTCAAAACAAATGACAGATGATTTTGACTAAAGGCTTCGCAATTTTGTGCTACAACATAACTTACTGCTGCATTCGCCAATAATTCCCGTTTAAATATTCACTTGCTACTATTATTATGGGACAGAGGGAGTATTTGTTTTAGTATTTTTGATCTACTCTGTAAATATTAACCTATCTAAACTGGGTAGGACTCTTAAAGAATTAGAAGGTACTTTAGAAATATGAATAGGTGAATGCATGATAAAAGGCAATATAACTGGACAGTAAAGTAATTAAACTATGTGAATTTAGGAATGAGTTTGAAAACTCTTTGATAGAAGCAAATATTTAGAGAAATTCCTGAGAGAAAAATAATTAGACTTTTGGAGATTTCTTTAGGGATCGTCATCATATTGCTTGCAGAAAATGGTGCATTTTATTCATGGCAGAAGAATACATCATATTTTCAGGTTCAATCCCTGAATTTTTGTAAATTTTGTTCAGTGCTGTAGAATTGTCAACACCTATGATGCACCTGTTTCTACTAATGTATAAAGCTAGTCATTTTAACTCGACTGTTAGTTTAATGTTAAACTTTTCTGGCCTGAAACTTTAAAATTGCATCATGATCAAATTATAATCTTCCAAACATATTGTTCCGTAGAATTGAATCATGGTCAAATCATACTCCTTCTAGCATATAGTTCATTTGACTGGTATCATGGTCAAATTATGCACTGCCAAGCATATTGTTCATTAGAACTGTATCACAATGAATACATACTGTGCCAAACATATTATAGATTACACCAGTGTTTCCCAAACTTTTTTTGATTGTGGGATCCTCAGAACATTTTTCAAAATTCATGGAACCTTCTATATATTTTTATCATTAAACCCCTTCCTCTCCTAAATTTAATGGGATATAGAATGAAACAAAATATTATTTTGCTTAGATTTTATTAAATTAACCCTCTGAAGGCCAGAACTGGCCTAGCCAGCCGAAATTCTCATAGATTGCCTTCACTCCTAGTGCCTTTTAGGTGGTCATTCTACCAACAGTTCGACGTCACCACAGAGTCATTCTCTTATCTGTTTGATGGTATTTTATTGTCTAGAACCGATCACTGTGTACTTTATGATCTGATGCTGATAGAGGGGACTGTTGATAATGGGGCCGCACCCCACCGTGACAAATTTCAGTACAATCATCGGGATGTTCTGTGGGGGAAGGGAAATCCACTTCTCGTTCTGAACCGGAATGAACTTTTGGGGTAAACTGCAAAATTGGCCTTCGATCATCAGAAGGTTAAAAGAAAACATTTAAAATTCATAAAAACAAATAATAGTCACTATGAAAACAAAAATATGAGGGTAGATAAAAAATAAGTAAAAAAACTTTAATAGGAAGAATGCTGCTGCTTCGATTCCATGTTCCTGTTAAAATTTGGCTTTATGTTTGATAATTGAATCTCGTGCATCATCAATTCTGTTTCTATAATTTGTTTTTGTCATAAATAAGATAAATTATAGTTTGACCATCAGATTGTCTCATGGAACCCCAGGATTCTGCAGAACACACTTTGGGAAACTCTATATTAGACTAATATAAGCGGTCATGGGCAACCATTCAGAACTTGTTTTGACATTTTCAATAATTTTTTACCTATAATTTTGTTTCCAAATTATATTTGGCAATAACCTACTCTTTATTGATTTTTGATTTTTGAAAATTAATAATTCATGTAAGGGAGAAATCATGCATATAACTTATATTGTGTTCTCTTACTACAGCATCGTGTTCAAAGCATATTGGATTATGATAAGGTGATTGTTCTTGATGCTGGCCGTGTTGCAGAGGTTGGGAATCCAAGGGATTTGCTAGAAGTAAAAGGCAGTATATTTGCATCACTTGTTAAAGCTAGCCATCAACACCACTAAAAGAACATTTTGTGTGTTTGCTTATTAGCATCTTTCAATATATAACAAGCAGACTGAAATGTATTGAAGGAAATAAATATTGCTTAACTCTTCCCAAATAACTGACAAACTGAAAACAAATAAATTAAGACCCAATAATTTAAATAGATAGCAGCAATTGATTATAGATATTTAGATCAACAATGGAATATGCTTTTTGTTTTATAAAAATTTTATTTGTGAGGTTTAAACATCTTGAAGATATACTTCTATTTACCCATAATATACTTGTCAGTAAGTTAATGACAGTTCAGTTTCCCTTTATAAGAAATATTTGTTTCAGAAACAAACATAAGTATATAAATCTAAGTTTTATTGAGTATGGTAAGCCTGAATGGCAAAACAATTCAAAGGAGTACAGCCTGCTTCATTTTTTCACTTTGTCTTATTAGTAAATATTATTATTTCCTAATATTATTATTTTTTATAAATAGTATTCCTCTTCAATATTTTCATATATTATGACATTTCAGTTGTTGAATATCTCCAAAATTGTTTGGAAGGAATACCAAAAAAATTAAATTTCAAATAATTTTTTTAAATTTAACAAGTCTGTGAAATTCATTTTGAAGTGTTGCTTTTACTCTCTTTACTTTGACATTAGAAATGCAATATTATTACTTGAGCACTACATTAAACTAACAGATTATATCTAACTAATTGTTTTAATATGCTACAAATATACAAGAGGGTTTGAAAATATTTTTTACACTTTATTAATAAAAGAATTTTATATGATTTCCCTATCTTATTAGATCTATAATCTTGGAAAGCATTTCAAAGCCAGGGGTATTTTTTGTAGTTGCCAAATCAAATGACTTTTACCTTTTGTATAATTTTTAGTGTAATCATGGCTTGATTTTATTATGCCTTTCTGTCTGCTATTCTTGCTATTTTATTATTTTGTGAAAAGAAATATTAGAAAAATAAGGTTCTGTCTGGTGTTTTACAACAAACTGTTTCCTGTTCTTTATTTTATAACAAGCTTTATCAAATTATGGGTTGCTGCATCATTTGAGTTTGGTCGTGACCCAATGTTGGTCACTTAGACTGCCTTCTCAAAGTGCAACAAGGCACCTGAAGTAATTTTCAGTTTCCATTTTAAGTTTATATTTTACCTGATATAGCAAGTAGGATGTTAATTGTTTCCTTCATGAAAGATCATTAAATACCCGAGGTCTATTTATTAAAGCTTTACTACTTTAACATAAAAAAAGGAAAATATTTTAAACATTTGCATAACAAATATTATTTGCTCTACAAGATGGTGCATTGAGTTTTTTATGGGGGAATATACTAAGAAATTTTTTTAAATAATTTGTTACTGTGTTCTTATTAAGTATTTGCTTTTTAATTTCAGAGTTAGTATCTCTATAACTGTCGTTATGCTATTTTAGATAATACTTGTTTTAAAGCATTTATGCTTTATTCATTGGATTACTATACAGTGATACCACGATACTCGTCATTAATTGGCTCTAGAAGGCACAATGAGTAACAAATGAATTTTTCCCTTAAGGAGTAATGTAAATTGAATTAATTGGGGAAAATTCCAATGTCTGTAGATGAATGAAAACAATTTTAAATGATATCCGGGAATTTTATAATGAATTTTTTTTTAAACTATATATGAAAATATATACTTTTAATTATATCTATAAGCTTCCATTATTTTTAAAATTCATGAATGAGTATCTTTTTATTTGATATTTAAAAAGATACTGTATATGTTGTAAAAATCTACAAAGAAATTATTAAATTCACTTTGCCCTAGAAAATTAATAGAACAGAAAACACTTTAGAAAAAAAATTATATAAAAATGTAGCTATGCATCCTTTTGTGTGTGTGTGTGTGAAGAGATTAATGACTAATATACAAAGCAGAATATTAATTTCCAGTTGTAAACATTTTAGCACATGATGACACTGTATTGTACCATTGTGTTTCTGCTTTGTATAAATGAAATTATTCAAAATAGCTTTTTTTCTGTTCCTGGATTGTGTTGTTTATCTTATTTATTAAGTTCTTTATTTGTGTGACTGGAAAATTGATAACCTTATAAAAAGTGTTATGCATATATGTGCTCAAAAACATTTTAAATGTTTATTTAAAGGCAGACTTTTACTGCTTTTCTGAAAACTTTGTAGAATGATATCTAACTTTTATAGCATTAGGGAATCACTCAGTAATAATTTTATCGTATGAAAAAGTCTGTTGGCAATGGTTTTAACAGTTTTATTTCATAAGTTATATCGGTATTTACGTATTTTAACTGAAACTTGGCATCCTTTTGCATTCTGCACAATATCATGCCAGCCCTAATTTTACTATAGAAACCTTTTTTATTTTTCTAACTGCCAGTTATCAATAACATTTTGAGCATATTTGTGTAAAAAAACATGTGGAGAATGCGTAGGACAATAAAAAAAAAGCAGATACAGAACTAGATTTAAGTAAGAATTGCATGCAAATGATAAATAGAAATATACAAAAAAAATACAAAATGAGTATGGTGATCAGGAACAGTAGAACCAATTTTCCAGTCAAATTTTGACGTCTTGCCGCAGCCTTTGATGTTGTATCTTGAACACATGGTGGATATGAAATATGTACGCATGTTATGCCGAACTAATGGGCACGCCAAGTGAATAAAATCCCATGAATGTGGGATAAATACATTGCATTCCCTTCCATCTAAGAAATATTCAAAACTTCCATCATAATTGCACTAAAATTATCTCAAAACGTAACTTAAAACAAGCATGAATAATTGCGGCAACAGGACCGATATGATTATTTGCCGCTTTATGGGTGTTTTCCTGCCAAGTTTCAGTTATAATACGCCTGTACTGTTGTGTTCATTACTGCACCAATTTACTGATGCTAATCTGCATGAATTGTGTACACTTTTTATATGACATTATTTTTCTGTTCTGTTGTCACGTTGTTTATAGTTAAAACATTTTTTTGATGAACTGAATCTACTGTCACACAGTTAAAATACACTAAGCAAACTTTTTTAATATAAAGTAATTTCTTTTTGTTTCAAGAAAATATTCTTTGCGTGATTTATATTGTATTAATTAATGTGCAATGTAGCCACTAATGGGTATACTTGAATGTCAGTAAAACCTTCCTTATACATGCATAGAATATAGATGAGGAATTTGTTTTTCTGTTTAATATTCTGTGTCCTTTCACTCTAATCTTTTATTAGACTGATATTTTACAGCAGCTAATTTGTGTTTCTATTTAAATGTCTATTTTATCATAGTAATTATGCAAAATTTCTGATAATCTCTAATCATGTGAGATAAATTGGAGCTAGTTAGTGAGTATTATAACTGTTTTATAAATTAGTATCGTCAGACACATGATGACATGCTGATAATACTGAGTGTTACATTTAGACTGATGAATGAAAGTTAAACAAGGTGCTAATTTTTCATGAGGTTTGATTAAACTGCACTTATTTTTATCATTACATTTCAGTTATTAATTTTCCTTGTAGTCTGTGCTCTTATACAAGTTCCTTCCTATATTAAATGTTCCTGTTGAATGTTTCTATTGTATTGTTGCAGTTTAAAAAGTATATTTGTAATTTCTATATCTTGCGTTTTTGCCAGATATTATTATATTTTGATACTTTTATTTGAACTTATATTTTATACTACTTGTATATGTGTATTTTTTTCATATTTTAATATAGGAACTAATATTTTTTTATTTGTTATTGCTTTGAATGTATTCTTTGTAGAAATTTATTAACAGTGTTCAACATCTGCAGTAATATCTGTAATTAGTAGTATTTATTATCAACATATATGAATTAAGTGCTATGAATATATATTGTACACATCGAATATTTGTGTGTAATGAACCTGGATTTATATTATTGCAGTTCTTGTTATGTAGTTTTTTATTACCATCAAATATTTTCCCCTTATATATTGAGATCTCTTGCTTCAAACTTTGGAGTTATTTTATTGTACCTCAAATGTCTCTCAATTATTTAATGAGATCCCCCTATGAAGGTTTAAATATAGCTAACCAACTGAGATTAGAGAAAGTTTAAAGTACTATTATATTTGGGGAATAAATTAAAAAAACTGATAAAAGATCTCATCTTCTATGAGCTGAAGTACTATTGTCTTGGTCAAGTTTCCATTAATTTTTTGTTCAAATAATTTACTATAATATTATGAGCCTCAAGCAGCATAATATCATTTAAAATAACAATACTAATTAAGGTGAAATTTAAGTAAGGAAAATGACAGCGCTGGCAATGAAGTGAGTAAATATATTTATGCATTTAGAGTATTTAAAACCATGAGCTTGTAATGTTATCATTTTTCTGTTATGATATTGGCAATAAAGGCCTTCTTTTATGACTAGCATTTCTGTTTGAATATTTTGTCTTGCTTAATTTTCAGACAAAACTTGATCACAAGCTAGGATTTTTGCCAGCTCCTTCAAGAAAATTCCTGGAGGAGAATACGTATGGTCCACACTTTACAAATCCAGTAGATTTATTTTGATGGACAGGAAATGCTCCTGATCCCACCTACCAAGAAGCACATAATACAAAATTCGATTTTTTGCTCATGATCAGTCTGAAAAAATTGACTTATAATTGTTTGAGAAATAGGAGAGGTTTAAGGCAAGGGAAAAATCTTTTTAATTCAGGGAGCTATATAAATAGCCATATATATACACAAATAAATATGTACACAGTACCGGGGAACACATTCATCTACACCAGAGGTCCCCAAACTTATTTGTCCCGTACACCCCGTGCCGATTTTTTCTGTTTTGGGTAGACCCCCTGCTATCCTAATAATGATTTTTTGCAAATTCATCAACTTTAAAAGTGTTTTTGAAGCTGACACAGAGCTACTCACTTTGAGAGGGTTTACTGTAGAGTGAAAAATTTTAAAAAAAAATAAATATATATATATATATATATATATATATATACATACACACACTGCTGAAAAAAATTAGGGGAGCAAGCAAAGAAGTTAAGAAAACCGTTATATAAGAAAACCGTTTCGATAGTACACGCGTATCAATGCGCAATACAGAAAAAAAAGACATAAAAAATTTGTAATTAAGCTTTAGTTCTTTGAAAATATGGAAAAAACATGAAAAGATGATTTAGGGCAACAATTTGGTTACATGTAAACAATAAAAAAAGTATTGTTTAGAAATGATGCAAGATTTTTAATATGGTGTGTGGTCTCCTCGAACAGCTAAGACTGCTGCGCACCTGTTTTCCATGGATGCGATGATGTTATCGATAAGACTTTGGGGAATACTCTTCCACTCCTCAAGAAGTGCAATCTCCAACTCTCGGAGAGTAAAAGGAGGCCTAGGTCTCGCAGCAAAGCGTCTTCCGAGCATGTCCCAAACATGATCGATTGGATTCAGGTCAGAAGAGCACGCTGGCCATTCCATACGCTGTATTGTTTCAGCTTCAAGCATGTTCTCCACAAGACGAGCTGTATGCAGTCTGGCATTATCATGCTGGAAAACAAAGGAATCTCCAATGGCTGCAGCGTAAGGTATGACATGAGGTCTCACTATCTCGTCTGCATACCTTCGGGCCGTCAAAGTACCATTCCGAATGATATGCAGGTCCGTACGTCCACCTATGCTGATTCCACCTCATACCATAAAACCAACTCGTCTGTATGGTGACCTTTCACGAACGAATGTGGGTTTATTTCGAGTGTTCCTTTCCCTCCATACCAAAACACGTCGGGTGTCACACTCCAGACTGAATCGGGACTCGTCTGTAAACAGCACCTGGCTCCAGTCATGTTGCTTCCAATCTCGATGTTCAGCAGCCCATTTTCTACGGGCCGCACGGTGGCGTGAGGTCAACGGAATGCAGACCATTGGCCTACGTGCATAGAGACCTCCCTGGTGAAACCTATTACGTACTGTTTGGCTGGACACCCTTCGTCCTGTTGCCAAGAGCAACTGTCTTTGCAGCTGAGTAGCATTGTCTGTTCTGTTTCGACGAGCTGTTAACAGTATATACCGGTCATCAGTTGCGGTTGTGTTTATGCGTTTCAGTTTTTGATAACCGGGCGGTTGCCTCCAAATGAGCCACTTGAAGTTAAATGTTGTTTTGTAAATTTTACAGTGTATTTTGTGGCAAAATTGGTGACATGATTGAATTGAGGTTCTTGTTTAAGCTGGATTTTATTGGAAACAGGTGTGTAATAGGTTTTGTATGGAGAATTTCCGGGGAAGAGTTCCGTATCCTGTGCCGGGAAATTTGGCGATTTTTTTTTTGGGCGATAAATATTTCAATATGGTATATTATCATTCGTTTGTGTTACGATCTTTTTAAGGTGGTTTCTTATTCGTGTTTGTTTGCTGTGTCTCTACGTAGATCACGTGGTGTATCTATAATGAATTTAATTTTAATCACTTGGTAATTTCAAACGGAATTAAAGAACGGCGAATAAAAAATATTAAATAAATATTTGGGTGATAAATATTTCACTATGGTATATTATCATTCGTTTGTGTTACATCATCATTCGTTAGTTGTTTGTTTGCTGTGTCTTTATGTAGATCACGTGGTGTAACTACAATGAATTTAATTTTAATCACTTGGTAATTTCAAACGAAATTAAAGAACGTGCTTGTCGGAAACAATATCTAAAGGCCAATCAATTTAATTTTAATCACTTGGTAATTTCAAACGTTAACAATTCTACAGTTTTACTATTGAACGTACAGTTTGACTATAGGAATTTAACTGAACGTAAGTCTTTCTGCTTCTGTCAATTTCTATTTTTTTTTTTTTTTTTTTTTTTTTTTTTTTTTTTTTTTTCTTTGTTTTTTTTTTTTTTTTTTTTTTTTTTTTTTTTTGAGATATGCATCCCTTACTTTTAAATTTTTCAATTTTTACATGGATGTCTATAATAAATTCAGAGGAAACCGCAATTGCTTTTGCAATTGATGTGGGTTTAATCCCTAATGACTCTTGCTCTCCTTCTTGTCTGAAATGAAAAAAAATCGTGCGGCTAATGTTAAATTGGGATGGAGATGGGTTTGTTGTTCGCGGCATTTTTCAAAATCTAATCCACATCCTTGCTGTGGCTCCGTAAATCCTGTGGATAATACTTTTTTTGAAAATTCTAAAATACCATTCAGGGATTCACTCGCGATTATTTTTGCATTCGTTCTACAAATTCCTACCAACTTTTTATTTCGCAATTTACAGAGCTGGCGGGAAAGTCGTAACGAATCGGCTTTATCCAAAGAAACTTTATGCGATTATTTTTCTTTCTTAAGAGAAGTTTGTGAAATTCACGCTTCTCACAATTTTAATAAATTAGGGGGGAAAGGGAAATCGGTTCTAATTGATGAAACTTTTTTAACTAAACGTAAATATGGGCGAGGTAGAGTTCCAAAAAATTCAACAATTACTGTTTTGGGTATTTTTTGTAGGGAGGATAAAGAGCGGTTATTTTTTAAAGTTGGTAGCAAAAAGAAACAGGATATTTGGCCTTTCATTAAACGTTACTGCCACCCAGACACAAGTGTTATATATACATATTCCGCACCACAATACAATAATGTAGAAAAATTATTTTCTAGGGGTACCAAACATTTAACGATTAATCATAGTAAAGGGGAATTTGTTTCTAAAGAAAATGCCGCTAACACAATCAATGATTTGGAAAATGAAAATCGTTGGTTTAAAAAGTCCTTGAAGTGTCGTCGAACTGATAAAATGCTAAGTCAGTATATGGGTTTACATTTTTATCGTCGTCATAAATTACATTTCTTAAATTCTGATGGGGAACGGATTGAACAATTTATTAATGATATTAAATTAGTTTATCCAGGGTTTGGCAAAAAGGGGCTTGAACTTTTAGAATTTGAGTGTCCCACACCCGCGACTGAGGATATTGAAAATTTAATGCCTATTAGCTATTTTAAAAAAGATGACGAAATACCTCTTTTAGAAAACAATTTAGATGATCCCTATTGGGAAAATTTGTAATTTTTAAAAAATTAATGTTTAGTACATTGGGTTTAACTTTTATTAAACTGTAAATAATTATGAAATCTTACAAAATTTTATCATGTAATACATTTTTACCGTGGTTTTGTTTTGTAATTGTATTATTTTTGGAACGAAGTTCTTTTACGAGGCTTGTGAACTGGCAGAAATCGTCACGTAACGAAATCGCGTTATGTCCCCTCCATAAGAGATTTTTCTCAAGGATTCCGTGGCTGAATGGTTATCGCATCGGACGCGAGCTATTGCTCAGCGGATCTATCGCTGAGCGAGAGATCCCCGCACAAGCGCTGTGGGCAATTTCTAATTTAACTTTTTTTGTGTTAATTCTTTTTATTTTAAACATGGATGTATATATGTATATAAACTCTTGCCGTAAAAGCTGAATAACAAATGCCGAAAAAGTGTAAAATTTTCCCGGTAGATTCTCATAGAAATGTCCATAAACAGGAGCTCATTTCATGTGACCTTTCCTGACGAAGTCTAAGTACCCAGTACCGCCCACCCTTATTGGGTATTTAATTATATAGGAACTGGACAGTTAATAGTAAACACAGTTATATATACATGATGGGGATCATGGGGATCTCTCTTTTTTTTAATGGCAGAAACAAAAAGACTACCCAAAATCCCGTCTACAGTTATTATTTCTTCACAAAGTGGCTTTCCGGTAAGTTATAAAATTTATTTTGTTTCTATTTGTTTTGTTTTTAAGCCTAAGTGACACCGAAAAGTTGGCGTCGCTTAGATAGGTTGCAATAATCTGAGTTTTCCCCCAAACGCGGAAAAATCATTAACCGCGCCAAATAGCGTCAAGCGGCACAGGATACGGAACTCTTCCCAATTGCCGTTTACGCCTTCGAATTCGTATAGCCAGCGTAAGCTTTGTTTTACTGACCGCTACAGCCAGCGGAAGTTTGTGGTACTGTACTACAGCCAGCGGTGCGTAACGAAGCCAGCGGTATTTGCCGCTCACTTTCGTTCCGTCTCTGCCAAGATTGTTCTTTTTGTTGCCAACGCAACTTACATAAAAAGTAGATCGTTAAACTCGTATTTTATTAACGTTGCTATTCGTCAATTACTTCGACTGAAAATATATTTGGTGAGATACTACAATACTCGTACGTGTACACGTATGCACAAATATGTATATATGTGTAAATGTGATATGTACGTACACATTTACTCATGTACGCACATATTATATTCAATAGTTTTTATATCATCTGCTTTCAAAATGATAACATTTTATCTGTGTTCATCACGCTTTATTTACTCACCTGTATTATTTTTGTAAGTCTCAACTGTGGAGTATTTTGCAGTGTTAGTATCGTATTCATTCGGAACAGATGTATTACACGCACCTCCCTTGGCGACAATTTGGCGACAAAATTTTTTTGACGCCAAATACCCGTCAAAAAAATTTTGTCGCCAAAACAGGCCTACGCGGACATTTTACACTAAAAATAACAAATATACACAAAATATCAATAACAACTCAAATATAAAAATAAATTCAAAACAAACTTACCATTGGCAATAATAAACTTTCAAAAACATGTCACAAAACCACAACAGCTACTTTAAAACATACACGAATATATCTAAAAACGGCTGTATTAAAATTCAAAACCTAAACAGAAATGCTCAACCGCTACTTTAAAACACGCAAAAATATCTAAAAACAGCTGTATTAAACTTCAAAACCTCAGCAGAAATACTCAACCACTTATTTAAAACATACGCAAATATATCTAAAAACGGCTATATTAAAATTCAAAACCTAAACAGAAATGCTCAACCGCTACTTTAAAACATACGCAAATATATCAAAAAACGAAGACATTAAACTTCCAAAAACATTACACATATCCGTAACATCTATTTAAAACATACGCAGATATATCAAAAAACGAAGACATTAAACTTCCAAAAACATTACAGAAATCCTAAACCGCTACTTTGAAACGCCAACAAAAAGGTACTTACGGAAAATCCAGTCGACCATAAAAGTTGGCGCAAATCCGCCAAACCTCCCGACCGCTTCCGCTGCCATTTTCGCGGCATAAAATCTGCAATTGCACGCAAAATAGAAACATATATGTCCTCTTCTTTGTGAAGACGACGCCACATGAATTCAGTCATATAAGAATCTAAGTGGTGTCGCGCTGTCCCACGTTGTCTGTTGTTCGACGAACCCACTTGGACGAACTCAACAATCGCTCAATGTTTTGTGTATGTACGCCGGTATCCGGATCTACAAAGTTATACTTATGATTAACTTTGAAATGTTCGAAAGTAGCAGCTGTTAATTCGTCGGTTTTATAAGCTTTCCATGAGTTCGAGTATATTGTAGAATCTTCTTCGAAGTTATCTTTTATCGCCTTCCTATCTGGAACTTTTAATATAAAACACTCACTGGTCTCCTTGCAAATCTCTCCAAACAATCATTGCTCGGGAGTTATTCTCCCTGCAGGGTTTTTACGCTTTGAAAAAAGGCTCTCCTCAATTTCGACAATGAGGTTGGCCCCTCCGATTTTTTTCTTTAGCCTTGTTAAAAGACTGTGTTCTAATCGATAACAGTCTTGTCACTCAACTCTAATTCTTCCTTTCTCCATACAATAATAGTCAATTCTCTGCGCCAGCGATAAATAAATCTTAGTGCAGTCACAAATTAAATGGTTGAACTCTCGAACCATGTATCTTTCCTAATGGATATTCGCTTCTGACAAGTCTTAATATTACAACGCCATTGAATGTGCGTTTTTAAATAAAGCGCCATATCGATGCCATTGACGCATTTTTTGGATGACGGTAAGATTCCATACCTTTGAAAGAATTCTACTGCTTCTTGTTCTGTAGTTTGTAAATCCCAAATTTTAAACAATTTTTTACAACGGAGAGCTTCAACGAGACTTAAAACAGCGACAGCTTTACTCCAAAGCTAGAAGATCTTATCAAGGTCACATTCAATCACGTGTGGCAGGTTTTACTATTATTGGCTAAAAATTGCCTCTTGGCGCTATTGCCTTCTTTTGGCGAAAATGATCGACTGGATTTTCCGTAAGTACCAACAAAAATATCGAACACCGGTATATTAAACTTCCAAAAACACTACACAATACCACAACACCTATTCTGGGTTGCAACAAAAAACAAACATCACGCCAAATCGCATGGCTGCCAGACCAAACAAAAAAATCGCTAAAAATAAAAAAAATCGCCAAATTGAAAAAGGTGCGTGAAACACATCTGTACCCGTTGGGCAACCGTATTTAGCATAGTTAGCCAACAGTTAGATTTAGCGGTTGAGGTTATGTTGAAACAACGTTTGGCATTGCAGCTCATAACGGTTGGCTGTTAGTTGGCCCAACCGTTGGGAGAGCAGTTCAACTCTCATTTGCAGTTGGAACAATAACTTTTTATAATTGTTGGCCCAGCAGCACTTATTTGCAGTTGTGACAACATTTTATAACAGTTGGCACAGCATAAACATTTTTCAGTTGATCAATATTTGTTTCTGGAAGCTGTGCCAACGGTAACCGTTGCTCAACGATGTAATGAAATTTTCTTTTGGGCCAACGATGTGTGTTACTTTCACAACTGTTGCCACTCAACTTAAGTTTAACATTTCCTGTTTGCTTCTCGTTAATAACTGAATTGCATTTATATTTGAGTTTGCAAATGTGGCAGCGACAATATTTTTTGTGTTCTATGTTCTTTTAATTTTAAGTTAGGTAGATAAGTTTTAAATTCAAGCTATAAGTTTTAAGTTTAAGATAAAGGCTACGATATGTAATATTAAGTTTAAGAAATATATATAATTTTCATCTTTTCTGATGTACGAATATATATTATAAATAAATAGTAAGTTGAAACCAATCTTGAGTTAGAACATTGTGGCGTCCGTGACATGGACATTGTACTCTGCATTACGTAGTGAAACTGAAGTCGACAAATTTACGAACTGGATATTACTTTAAGATAAAAATGGTACGAGTAATTTCTGAATTTTTGATTTATGACTGTTTCAGTGATATATGTATGAAGTTTTGATTTGTGCAAAGAGTATATGTCCGATTTGACTTAAGTTTAAGAAAGTAAAATGACTCAAGATTCAGAATAAGCAGAGATTGAGAGCTGATTAAACGAAATATTTTTAAATAATAAACTGATTAAAATATTTCGAAATATGGATGCTCTTAAGGCAATACGAAAGTCGTTAAGAATTTCATTCACGACTGCAGCGAATAAGTTAACACAATACTTGGCGACATCGGAAACTGACGCCAAGGATGTTGATCGGCTGTATACATTAAAGTCACAGTTGCAAGATAAATTTACTCGTTTGAATGAGGTTCAGAATGAAATATCCTCATTACTTTTAGAAAAATCTGAGACCGTTGCCGAATACGAAACCGATTTTGAAGCAGCTGAAAATTACAGAGACAATTATCTTGAACTTGAATCAAAAGTCGAAAAATTTTTGAATAAGGATTCTAGATCCGTCGTCAAAGGTTCTTTAGAGGACAATACTGTGAAACTGAAACTACCAAAATTTAAATTGAAGACGTTTTCAGGTGATCCTAAAGAATATCTCACATTCTGGAGTATTTTTTCAAAAATTCACGAATCTGAGGATTTATCTGCAATCGACAAATTCCAGTATTTATACCAATCTATGGTACCTGATTCCAGAGCAGCAAGATTAGTTTCCAGTTTCCCAATAACCGCAGAAAATTATCCAAAGGCCATTCAACAGCTAAAATTAAGATTTGGCCGGGAAGATCTCCTAGTGCAAATTTACGTTCGAGATCTTCTTTCTCTTGTTATGAAGAATGCTACTACTGGAAAGAATTCACCTGATTTAGCGACCCTCTACGATATGCTGGAAACGAAACTAAGAGCTTTGGAAAGCTTGGGACGCACAAAAGAGAAATTTGCTGACTTTCTAGAGCCTCTTGTAGAATACTGTTTGCCTGAAAATGTTATGAGAGCGTGGGAACGAAGTAGAATTTCGGAAAATACTGATGTCGCTACAAGTCAGAGATCCCTTGAAAAACTAATGTGTTTTTGCGCCATGAGGTCGAATCTGAGGAAATGATCAGTTTAGCTCGTGAAGGATTTGGAAGAGATAAGGGAAGCGGCGAAAAACGAAAGGATTACCATAAATCGGACCAGAGAGATGAACCTACCGCTGCTACTCTAATCGCCAACACCTCTCGAGGAAAAAGTAGTTGTATTTTCTGTGACCGTCCTCATTCATGTCAAGACTGTCAGAAAATAGCGGGGATGAGTTATGAGGACAGAAAATCCCAAGTTATACGGAAGGGATGCTGTCTTGTGTGTCTCAAGTCTGGTCACATGGCAAAAAGGTGTCACAGTAATGTAAGATGTTTGATTTGTAAACGGAGACATTATGCATTACTTTGCCCCGATTTACGTAAAGGAATTAATTCTTCATCTAAGGACAGAATAGCAGATGATGAACAGAAATCTACAGAAATATTATTAACAAATCTTCCCTCTGAGCGTGAAATATATCTCAAAACAATTACGATCAGACTACGAAACAGAGACAAGGAAGTCTGTGTTCGAGCATTAATGGATGATGGATCACAGCGTTCCTATATTGAAAAGAGTTTAGCTGCAGAACTAAATCTTTCTCCCTCTGGAAGGGAAGTGTTTTCTCAAGGACTGTTTGGCGGGGGAATTTCTCCTGCTTCTGAGCATAGGAGATATATGGTAACTGTTGAAAGTTTAAATCGCAAATATTCAACTTCATTGTCTCTCCTCGATCAACCGAAGATCTGCTCATCACTACCTAGAATACACGATGGAAAGTTACTTGCTGAGCTCGCTTTTCGAGGGATAAAACTAACAGATGTCGGAAGAGATACGCCACCTATAAGAGTTCTTCTGGGAGCTGATGTACTTGGAGACATTTTGACTGGAAGAATAGAGGTATTAACTTCGGGAGTGTCAGCCGTAGAGACCTTCCTTAGTTGGACAATTTTAGGACTAGGAAGGAAAAGACAAGTGGTTAACTTAGTCACATTAAGCTTGCAAAATATGGAGTTGCCAAAGATATGGGATATGGAAGTTTTGAGCATTACAGATCCCGTAGAAAGAAAAAATAAGGTCCTTCTTGAAGAGGAAACTTTGACCCATTTCAGGGAAACATTAAAGATTTGCGAAGATCAAAGATATGAAGTAGCTTTGCCATGGTTGGCTGGACATCCTGCTCTTTATGATAAGTACGATATAGCAGAGTCCAGACTTCGAACAGCAACTAAACGTTTGTTAAACGAAAATCACTTTCAAGCCTACGATGCTGTATTTAAACAGTGGGAATCAGAAGCCATTATAGAAACTGTACCAATGGATCAGATTACGAAACCAGGTCATTATCTCCCTCACAGACCTGTTATCAAGCTATCCAGCAGTACTACGAAGGTTCGTCCAGTCTTCGACGCTTCGTTCAAGAAACCTGGATTTGCTTCCTTGAATGAATGTTTGAGTGTGGGACCGAGTCTTATAAGATATTGCCACTACTGTTGAGATTCTGTTCAGGCGCCTTTGGAGTGATTGCCGACATAAGACAAGCCTTTCTACAGATACGTTTAAGAGTCGAAGACCGAGATGTATTAAGATTCTTGTGGTGGGAAGACGCTGAACGCACAAAATTTAAGATTTATAGATACTGCCGAGTGGTGTTCGGCGTTTCTTCCAGTCCCTTTCTTCTGAATGCCACAATAAATTATCATCTGGGATTGCAGAAATTCCAGACAGAGAGCCTTAAAAATACGATTGATAATTTGAGAGAAGGACTTTACGTGGACAACCTAGTCACAAGTGTTAATGACGTGAAAGAAATGGAGCAACTGAAATCCCAAGCTATACAAGTCATGAAAGAAGGTGGATTTGAATTACGATGCTGGGCTTCTAATAACTCTAATGAAAAGCAAGATACACAAATGGTACTTGGTTTGAGATGGGATGTAGTCAATGACGAACTTTCGTGCAAGTTACCGTCATATTTAGATCGTACGGTCGATGAGAAGACGGTTACGAAAAGGTTACTACTTTCTGTAATCAACAGCGTTTACGATCCGATTGGCTTCACTACTCCAGCGTTTTTATTGCCCAAGTCGCTTTTGCAAGAAGTCTGGAGAGAAAAGCTAGGTTGGAACGATGCGTTGTCTGTAGAACTTGAACAGAAGTACAGACGGTGGGAGAAAACCACGGCTCTCATACCTAAATGCACAATTCCACGAAGAATATTTCCTGGAAATTACGGTGATCTCACGCTACATATTTTCACAGATGCATCTTCCTTCGCATATGCTACTTGTGCTTTCTTACGATGTGAATACCGAGGTCAAGTGACAGTCAGATTAATAACAGCTAAAGTTCGACTTGCTCCAATGCAAAAACCCACTATTCCACGACTTGAACTGTTAGGAGCTACCCTTGGGGCTCGATTATCCGCAACCCTGCATTCTGTTCTACCCACTCCTTCTAGAACCCTTTATTGGATTGATTCAATGATAGTGTTAAGTTGGATCACAAAAAGGGAGCCATGGAACACCTTCGTTGGAAATCGAGTGAAAGAAATCAGAGAATTGACCAATATAGATGACTGGAAACATGTACCTGGAGAAGTCAACCCTGCCGACTTGGCAACCCGGTTTTGCGACTGGTCGGATCTCATGCAAAGTCAGTGGTGGAAGGGTCCAACCTGGCTGTGTGAAAACGAAGAATCTTCTCCAAATTCTGAGATATCTGTTCCGAATGAAGCATTTCTGGAGCGGCGTAAGACATTGTTAACGAATTTAGCCGCTGAAAAGGAAGAGAAATTTGGAGAGAGATTTTTATATTTTTCAAGCTACACAAGGATTCTTCGAATGACTGCCTATGTTTTGAGATTTTGTAACAACATTAAGAAAAACTCTCGTAAGTTGACTAATGCGATTTCACGTGAAGAGATTGAAAGGGCAGAAAACACTCTGATAAAAATCATGCAGTCTGAATGGCCATCTGAAAAACATGAGAAATACAAGGATACAATACCATTTTTCTTAGAAAATGGAAATTTGAAAGTTCGAACAAGACTTATTCTCAGTCAAGACCCAGAGAACTTTACATATCCTATTGTCCTGCCAGACCATCCTCTTCTGGAAAGACTGGTTTTGTGTACTCACAGATCTTTGATGCATTCTGGTGTGTTGACGACACTAGCACAGTTAAGAGAAAGATTCTGGATTCCTAAAGGAAGGAGAGTTGTAAGAGCAATTTTGCGACAATGTGTACGATGCAAGAGGCTGACATCTAAAAATGTTAATCCGGATCCAGCCCCTTTACCTCCTGACAGAATACAACGAGTCGCAGCATTTCAGATAGCTGGTGCAGATCTGGCTGGTCCTCTTTTCCTACGTGGGGGAAGCAAGGCGTGGATAGTACTTTTCACGTGTGCTGTATATCGAGCAGTCCACCTGGACTTAGTTTCATCCCTCTCCACAGAGGCATTTATGCAAGCCTTACGAAGATTTTGGGCAAGGAGATGAAGATGTTCTACTCTTTATACAGATAATGGTACGAACTTTGTAGGGACAGCAAATGCTTTGAAATCTTTGGATTGGGATTTTATACAAACAGAATGTTCTTTAATGAAAATTAAGTGGATATTTAGCCCACCATCCGCACCATGGTATGGTGGATTTTGGGAAAGAATGGTTCGCAGCGTCAAGGAGCTCCTTCGAAAGTGTTTGGGCAGAGCCTGTGTCACCTATGAAGAAATGTTGACTTTACTTTACGACTGTGAGGCGACTATAAATAAGCGACCACTAACATATTTGTCCGACGACCCCAATGAACTGAAACCTCTTACACCTGCTCATTTCATTCAAGATTTAAAGGAACAAGAAACTATTGATTTAGATTTAATTGACTCTAAGCATTTACTAAAACGCGTGCGCTACCTTCACACCTTACGACTAAATTTACAAAAGCGTTTCTATAAGGAATATCTTCGAGAGTTGGTAAGGTGTCCCAAGACAGCTTCAAAGGGAAAGGTGATTTCTCCGGGAGAAATTGTCTTAGTTGAGTCAAAGTGCCCAAATCGAATGAATTGGCCTTTGGCACGGGTAATTGAACTGTTTCCCGGCAAGGACAATGTGGAGCGTGTGGCCAAACTACGAGTAGCCAGTGGTGAAATCATACGACCTGTCCAACGAATTTATCCTTTGGAGCTCAGTTCTATTGACAACCTCAGTGAAGATCATCAGGAAACCGGGCCGACGCCAGAGCCTGAACTTAGTGATGCCGATGTTCCGGAAAAAACAAAGACAACTCGATGTGGTCGTCGAATAGTGCCTGTAAAACGAATGAACTTGTGAACTGTTCATAACTTTAAATCACTTGGAGTGTTGCAGTATCATGTCTATAACTTTGTTTCTATTTTTTGTATTGCTTGAGAGCAAAATATGCCCGCAATACAAAGGTGGGAGAATGTTGCCACTCAACTTAACTTTAACATTTCCTATTTGCTTCTCGTTAATAACTGAATTGCATTTATATTTGAGTTTGCAAATGTGGCAGCGACAATATTTTTTGTGTTCTATGTTCTTTTAATTTTAAGTTAGGTAGATAAGTTTTAAATTCAAGCTATAAGTTTTAAGTTTAAGATAAAGGCTACGATATGTAATATTAAGTTTAAGAAATATATATAATTTTCATCTTTTCTGATGTACGAATATCTATACTTATATATAAAGAGAGAGCGATTTTGTATACGTGGAGGGTAATCTTCAGAACCACTGTACCTATTTGAAAAATTCTTTCACTGTTTGAAAGGTACATTATTCCAGATGGACATAGGCTATATATTATGTATATCTGATCAGTAGAAATAAAGTTAGGAGCTTAATCCTAACAATCTCCATTGTTTCCGCTACTGTCTTCTACCGCTTTTTGTTCCGAAGATTTCAACGATCCTTATCGTGGTGCTATCGTGGTGGGTGGCTTCTGTTCTGACGCTAGCGGTTCGAACCTAACCGTTCTCCGGCACACCTTTTTCTTTTAAAAAATTTATTTGAATTATTAACTAACATAAAATTAATTTAAGGTATTATTTAGGTTATTATTAAGGTAAAAAAAGATTTACAATTTATTGGCTATCAATTGGAAATTTATTGGTATAATATTTTGTTAAACCCGGACAAAGTCGGGACAGGCCGCTAGTATATTATAAATAAATAGTAAGTTGAAACCAATCTTGAGTTAGAACAACAACCAATACACCAACACCACCTAAATCGAAGAGTTATTCGTTAAGGTCATAAAACTTCATTCTTAATGTCAGTCAGGTACCCAACTGAGTTCTTTGCATTGCAGCTACACTGTTAGACAAAAAAGAAACGATGCACCAAGAAGGGGTAATGCAAATTGAACACAAATTGATATGCATACAGGTTTCGACGGAAAATGCAAAATTTTAAAGTTTGGCGGCCAATGAATGAACATGTGACGCTGTAGCACATCTTAATTGCGCAACTGGCAGGTGTTTAAAGAGGAGAAATTTCGATTCCAGGTCATAAATTCTTTGCAAATTTCATTCCGTGTACTCAAGTAGACAGCAAGGGCCTGTTTACATAGGAGTCCGGTAGCGGAGCGTTGAAGTATTGAAATATATTTTACCAATGACAAACCTCCAAAGATTAGCAACGAAATTTTTTATGCCCATGATTGGTTTATTTTCGTCTCAACGTCATCTTTCCTTTAACACTCCGCTACCGGACTCCTATGTGAACAGGCCCTTACTGTTAAGACTCTGAGCGGCCGAGAGGGGGCGTGGTCGCAATTTAGAGTACTCTTTATTTTCAAGGAACTGGCAACAGTAGAGTTTGGTTGAATTCTAGAGTTTCTGTTCTGTTTAATGTGTGTATCTTGTGAATCGTCCGTGTAGACTTTGAAAAATAAATGTTTTGTGTGTACCAGGATGTTCCTTTAGTTGTTTATTATTATTAAAAGACGAGACCCGGCATTCTCAGATAATGCTTACAGCGGTTAATCCATTGGGCATCATTCAACGTTACAATGTAGGTGTTTTGTCTAAATTATAATAAAACAGGTTAGTTAAAATAAATCACAACTCACATAAACTTCAACATCCAATTCCTTCTTTTTATTTTCGTTACAAAAATTGTTTCAGTACAAAGTTGAGGTTCAACCAATGTCAGGAGTTTGGTACCAAAGGTAGATATTTTGGTCCCATTGGCCGCGAAAAAGTCTAAACTGTCACGAGCTTTTGCCTGAGGAGTGATACGTCGAGGAATGACTGAGATATCGGCACCGGTATCTATGAGAAATTCCAACTTAGTAGACGGATCAGCCAAAAGAATGCGATTAACTTGGCGATCGTGGGTATGGCCATCAGGCGACCGCCGATCAAGTTTCCCGAATTACCGAAAGTACATGGTGGGTTTCACTTTCTTGCGTTAGTTCCGAAATTAGTGTGGTAAAAACATTAGTTGTTTGACGGTTCTTTATACTGGCGATTTCTTCCGCGGGACTGACTACGCCTTCAGCCGTGGTGCCAGTTCAAGCGCCTATCCTGGGAACGTCCGCGCTGATGTACGAGCGAGTAAAGTTCGCTGACTTGCTTGGTTAACTGAGTAATTTGTAGCTCCAGATGGCAATTTTGTGGAAAAGCAGCTGAATTTATACTAGGAGTATGAGCTAGGTCTGATATTTTGTCAGCAGTTATTGCCAGTTGGGGCAAAGTCTCGTTTAGCGCTGCTATGATACTCTGGGTGTGAGTAGGGAGCCTCGAAAGCCATAGAGACTTTGAGAGGTTCACCTACCGTCTCGCCGGTGAGAGACAGCATAAGAGTGAACAACTGTGACGGACGTCAAGTTCTATTCCTTGTAAGAGACGGCGAATTTTCGATTCTTGACTCTCGGAATGTGATTCAATCAAGCGATTCTTTAGGGTCTTATATTTCTCCTCTGCTGGAGGTTTCAAAATGATGTCACTAACGGTGTTGAGGATTTCTGAATCAACAGCGGAAATTACATGATGAAACATGGTTTTGTCCGCTGTGATTCTGGACATCTCAAACTGTGCCCTAAGCTGCGCAAATCATATAACTGGATTAACCTTCCAAAACGGTGGGGGTTTACCGAAACGCGAGTGATACTGGGATCTGCCAACGCTGCATCTTGTGATATAGGTAGAGGCATATTGAAATGGAATGACACAATAAAAATGCAAGACTATATAATAATATAAGGATAATTATGCAATAAAGTAGAAGATAAACTGAGTCAATATTTTAAATAATCTGCGCAAACCCCAGTCAAATGTCGTTAGATGGATTCTTTACCAACGCTTACAATAAAATTTCTAAACATTAAGGAAATAGGGGAAAAAATGGGTAAGAAAATGAGCTTACCTTGTTTGTTGATTATGTCAGGTAATCCAGATGTAAAACAGAAATCATAACTCACCAGCACGGATCATTAGAAAATCGTGAAACACTGCGTTGAAGAAAAAACACGTGCACGAGTTTGACGGGAAAAAATCACGTTTTTGGTCTTCGTGAAAATATTGCACTAAAATTTTTAAAAAATGCAGGAACTGGTGCGGAGAGGAACTGGGTCTTTCATGAATACAGAAGACAGCAACTCACGATGAAAGTACTTGCACTGGTTGAAGATGAACATGGATTATCGTATCCAAGAAGTTAGAAACATGTGTTGCAGGAGCCGGTCACCATTTATGGAGATTTCACTATTGGTAGAGATCGTAATCCACAATACTCCAGTAAAAGTAATATCAGAAGGTTTTGGTAATATATAACAAATTAAATTTATTTACGTGGTTAAGAAAAATAACAGAACGATTAAAATTCACAGGTCGCGAACGAAATCTGACCAACAGGTGGCAGTGTGCTGTCCGGACTGGTTACCGCTTGAACTCGCGTGAACTCCCGGACTGCTGTTGCCAAAGTCCGTTTTCGTATTCGTTTCTTCGCGCGCATCTGCCTATGCGCAGTGTTCGCGGAGCAGACGACAGCGCATGTATCTATACGCCGACGTTCGCTAGCGCTGACATCTGGTGGTACTGAAAATAAAGAGTTCCTCCACACCACTATTAGACGATGTTGGCAGGAATGGGGGAACCATGGCCGAACACAGCGTCAAGAAGGCAGCGGTCGGTCTTCTAAAGAAACGACAGAACGTGAGGACGGAGCAATCGTCAGAGTGGCACTCACAGTCCCAGATTCATCATTATCATCGATCGTACGTGCAACTGGTGCTTCGATGACCGCAAGGACCATTCATAGGCGGCTCAGAGAAAGGGAGCTGAGCTCACGGCGCCCCTTGCGCCCACTACCATTGACCTCCGTATATCGACAATCCCGTTTGCAGTGGTGTCGATCACATTCTACATGGAATGTCACTGACTGGAGTAGATTGTCTTCAGTGATAAGTCCCGCTTTCAATTGAGCCCCGATGACTAGCGTATACGTGTCTGAAGACGCCCCGGACAGCGGTAGGATACCAACTTGACTGTCTTCCGCCATGTCGGCCCGTATGGCGAAGACGACTGTCTTCCGCCATACGGGCCGACAACCAGGAGTGATGGTCTGGGGTGCCATTTCATTCCATAGCAGTACCCCTTTGGTTGTCATCCGCGGCACCCTTACAGCACAGCAGTACGTCGACGATATTCTACGCCCCGTTGTGTTTCCCTTCATATCACGCCACCCTGGGCTTACATTTCAGCAAGATAATGCCTGCCCGCACACGGCGAGAGTTTCTACTGCTTGTCCAACGCTAACTTAGCCAGCAAGGTCACCGGATCTCTCTCCAATTGAGCACGTTTGGAGCATTATGGGCAGGGCCCTCCATCCAGCTCTGGATTTTGACGACCTAACGCGCCAATTGGACATAATTTGCCACGATTTCCCGCAGGAGGTCATCCCCCTCTATCAATCTATGCCAAGCCGAATAACTGCTTGGATAAGGGCCAGTGGTGGACAAACGCATTAGTGACTTTTTCACTTTGTGAAGCTCTTTCTCTTGAATAAATCCTCCAATTTTTCTCAAATTGTAATCATGTTTTTCTGTACATCTACCGATTTTTGTCCCATTCGGATAACTCCTTTCTCGGTGCGTCTTTTTTTTGGGGTGTGTGTGTGTTTGTTTGAGTGTATTTGTTCGTGCTGCCAACAAGTTCTTTTTTTTTTAGTCTGGAGCCAAGCAGTTCAGCTATGGCCCTGATTTTTCTTTAAGCCCGGGCCTATGTTGGGGCCCCCAAAAAAATTTTAATTTTAAAAGAAAAAAAAAGATTCCAAATTCAATTTTTTAAAAAAAAATTACCTTTTTTAATAGCAATTTTTTTATATATCCTTTGAAATTTGATTGATTGATCATATGTATAGTTCATCATATGTATGTTATAGTGTATATAAGGGATTAATAAGTTTTTCTGGTTGCATTCTGTTGGTGTTTTAATGATGAAGCTAATATGTTGTATTGCTTTTTGTTATTTGATAATGTTCTAGGCTTCTATGCTTCAAATAGTTAATTCTTGGTAAAATGGTACTTTCACAATGATTCGATTATTTTTTTTGTGTGTGTCAATTTTGAAAATTTTACGCCCACATCAGTGTTAGGGGGCACCCATCCCCAGTTGTGCCTATAGTCAAGAATTTTCTAAAGCGGCTCCTGGTTCAGCTTTCTTCTTCGTTAAGGCTGAAGCCCTAACCGAATCATTTAGCTCGGCTTGAAAGAACAACTTAGGTTCTAAATTTTCTATACATTGAAACTCATCAGCTTCTTCATCTGCATCAGACTGGGCATCACTATACATATCCAGGATACCATCATCAAGAACCTAGTATAGGGACTAGGAAGATCTGGATCATGGCTTAGTAGCCGAATGGCAGGCGAAAGGTTAGGGTACCTTCTGACTTTCTTATATTTTGAGTAACTACTATTATGGTGGTTTCTTGGCTCTCTCCATATCATTGGATCAGCAAATCTAATAGTTTTGTTCTCCGTTTTCGACCATTTTCTAAGATCTTCAACACATACATAGCATACCTTATGCGGCGCCCAAGACTTGTCCTGATCACCAAGTTGAGTTCCAAAGTATGAGAAGTACGCTTTTTTAATGAACATTGTAATGTTCCTTTTAGGTTTTTTAATCACGAACTCACCACAAATATAACAAAACCCGTCAGGAAAGTTTTTACAACAACGACTAGCCATTGTTTAACGTCTCTTTATTAATGACTAACATCTAAAAACTGACAGTCTGGGTGCTGCTTTTTATAGTAGCGTAATTCTTTTCATTCTAGGTGGTTCTAAAGAAATCGTCATCTGCCGCGCGAATCAGAATACATGACCTTTAGCATATGCGAAAAAAGAGTCTATGAGTCATATGCATGTCCTTGGTGCAATAGGTCCGTTAGACTGATATTAGATTATGGTGTTTAATTCGCTAAAAAATTCATTTCTCTTAATATTGAGTGTTGCAATGTGAAAAAAAATGGTGGGTGATACGGCTTTTTTATTGTCATATTCGGATTCAGCACACTAAAACCACAAGGATAAGGCCAATTCGTTCAAAAAGTTTTTTCATCGTTGGCCCGTGAATCTGATCTATGAGATTATTTAAACATTATCCCTGAAATAAGTCATTTATCACTAGCTTGATGTACGACTGTAAATTTCAACGCAAGCGCACATTCTTCAAGCTATGCCAATGAGAGGTAACAAATGGAAGAATCTCTCTATTGAGAGTACGAAGTGACCTACGATGAAAGGTTGCCCGGTATTCTCTAGAATCATGTATCATAAAAATAATTCTCTGTTCATCTTTATTATAGATATTTACCTGAAGTAATGCTGAAACAAGTAACTATCAGGCCCTGATTTTCCACTAGGCCCGGGCCTAGAGACCCCCCAAAAATTTTTATTTTAAAAGAAAGAAGAAAAAAAATTCCCAATTAAATTTTCTTTTATTTTACCCTTTTTAATAGCAATTTTTTTATATACTTTCAAATTTGATTGATTGGTTCATCATATGTATGTTATAGTGTACATAAGGGATTAATAAGTTTTTCTGGTTGCATTGTATTGGTGTTTTAATGATGAAGTTAATGTTGTATTGCTTTTTGTTATTTGATAATGTTCTAGGCTTCTACGCTTCAAATAGCCAATTCTTGGTAAAATGGTACTTTCACAATGATTCATTTTTTTTTCTGTGTGTGTCAACTTCGGAAATTTTATGCCCACATCAGTTTTAGACAATCCATCCCGAGTTGTGCTTACAGTCAAGAATTTTCTAAATCGAGCCCTGGCAGAGACACTGCAGTCTCTGGTGCGTACTTCTCATCAGTTGTCAGCTGAATATCTAGCTCGAAATGACCATTAGTGTCGCAGTGATGTTCTCCGGTCCACTGACTGAAATCTTAGAAATTTAAAGAGCTAATCATGGCCGGAGTAACCAAGACTATCTCATGGGAGTTATGGGGAAGCTGCGCAAAACTTTATTCCTAGCATTTATTCGAAATGCAAGCGGGTGACTGAACGAGATCCTGGCATTGTAAGGGCAGAAAAAATGGATATCAGATTCGTGTAGGGGGAAAAAAAAAAGAAGAGGACGAGTTTTTAACAGGAATATCGAAAGATTTAAGAGTTGAATGAAAAAATAAAGGATCGTTAAAATCAACGCTTAAGGCTACACAGTACCCTTTTTCAAAAAATTTTTTTGGAGACAGTTACAATAAAAATAATTAATGACTTTGTTTGAGATTATAAAATTAAACTAATTCTGGTAAAAAAAAATCATTTTAGCAAGCACCATTTTTAAAATTTAAAGTTTTTTTAAAATTTTGAAGTTTTTTAAAACTTTTATAACATTTTTAATTTTCAATATTTTTTAGTTATTTTAAGTGATTTATATTCATTGGATTATTGGGAACAAAAGTTAGTATGGAATTAAAGATGTAACTTTTATTTAAATTTTTTTTAAAAATTTTGTAGCGAAACCTGAAAAAAACACGAAAAATTTCGAAATATTAACTTCGACATTTAAAAAAAAAATAACTATAACCCTCAGATCTAAATACAATACTAATTATTGTAGTACATATATATATAAGTGTGTACAAAAAATTTCAAGACTCTATCTTCAAAATAAAAAAATCCTTAGGGAATAGCAAACACTAACATCAACAAAAATAAAAGTCTGAGAAAAATGCATTTAAAGTTTGTAAAGGCAAAAAACAAAAACTAAAAATGTTTGTAGAGCTCTAATTTTTTTTATATGTTATTCCCCACTTATAAGATGTACTAAAACATAATTTTAACTCAATATAATAGAATATATATTTTCTTATTCAAAATATGTTTCTGCACAATATCAATAGCAATGTTAACGACAATGACAGATTAGCTGATATTTAGCTAATATTTTCCTAAAAGTTGTAAAGACAATACACATATACAAAATATTGATAATAAATAATGCAAATTAAAAATAACCAGCTTTCTACAAAGTTTCAAAGATGCACTATAACAAGAGCTGCACAGCAAATTTGTAAATTAATTATTCAAGTTTTCACTATCAACAAAAATATATTTTGATGCAGCAGATATATGTTGAATGTTATCCACAATACCTGTTTTCAAAACATTTATATTCTGAATTCTCACACTTGTATCTGCAGAAGGATGAGTTTTAGAATTACTGTTTACATTTGTCTGCCATCTCTTCAACACATGTTTCTTAGCAACGCGAGAACGTTTTGGTCGTGGTATTTTCTCAATGAAAAAATGTATAAAAACAACAAAATATTTCAATACAAAGCTTCTAAGTTGATAAAACTTTGTGTAAAATCTAATACTGGTCTTGAAATAGTCCTTTTTATGTATATTAGATAGACAGTAATGATCTCTCAAATAGAATCAAAACGTAAACAAACAGAAATGATTTGAGTAGTAAAAGTTGCAATTAATTACCGATTCAGCCAAGGAGTTCATTCATTCCAAATTATTTTTATTTAATTAATTATAAGAATAATTATAAGAATAAATTATAAGAATATTTGCTTCAAAATCAAAATGATCAAAATCAAAACAATCAAAACAAAACTAACCACGCCCCCTCAGCTGTCACATTTTGAGACTGACAACACTCAGAAAAGTTCAAATATCTTTAAAACTATTTGGATTTCAGATCTACAATTTGGAGTCAAGATTCACAATAGTATGGACCATTAAAAAATGCAATTAAAAAAAATTCGATATTTTTGTCATTTTTAGGGTACTGTGTAGCCTTAATATAGCGGAACCAAAACTGGTTTGATTTTTTTTAGCATCTTTGTTGTGATTTAGCGACTAACATTTCAAACATTATTTTCCCTCTTGCTTCTATATACCGATTAAGAAACTAGGTTTTTTTCTTCTTCGAACGGATCATAAATACACGCACTTAATACAGCAGAATCAAAATTAGCTTCGATATTTATTTCTGTTCCGTTAATTTATATATATTTTTGATAAATGACGCAACATTTTATTTTATTGATTAATACATTATAATAAATGTCATTTCAATAAAAAATTTTCCCTATTTCCAAGCTTATAATTTTTCTAAACACCCCACAAACTATCGATAGTACTTTCACTAATGCACTTCTTGTAATCTTTCGTAGGTTATTTATCATCATGCAATGTCAGATCGTAAGATTCGGTAAGTTCAATGTTAACCTATGGAGAAAATATTTCCAATGACCGTCGACTTAAATTTTACGATTTTTTAAAAAATTGTAATCCGTAATAGAGGAAGAAAATTTTTACTCCGGAATCTTTTTCCTTCATTAAAGAAACGCAACTAATATTTTGAAATTGAATTATTCGGAGAAAAAAGTGGTATGCTGTGTATCAAATCAAGTGCACATAATTTCCTTTGGTGACGGAATTTCTAAAATGAATAAGATAGAAGGATAAAAAAAATCCCTATTACGAAGCACAATTTGAAAAGAAAAAATTAAAATTAAATTAAATAATTTTCTGAATTAAAAAAAAAAAATTAAATCCATGTCGATAATCATTGGAAAATTTTTTTTCCAAACTGATGTGGGCTAATTCCATATTGGCTACCATACAGCAGCCTTAAACGATGAAAAGTGAAAATACAGAAAATGAATGAAAACAGAAGCATACAAATTTTTATTATTTTATACAAAAATAAATCTCTTACTACAATGGTTATACATTTGAGAATTATATGTGATTCACATATTAAATATTGTTAATCTCCCTTTCGTATGAAAGCATAAGATTAAAATCATATCAGATTCTGATTTTAAATACTTCTGTAAGGAAAAAAAACATACTACATGGCAAAACACAAAATTAAGGGCACTTCAACATTCTACTGTAATGGGATTGAATTTGAATAAGCAACAAAAATATAAACTTTCCATAAAAAGTCCAAATATATTTCAATTCAACACTCATAATATAACTTCCGTTTATACAATATTTACATTATTTACAATATTCTTTAACAAAACCATAAAAATTAAATTTCTGATACACATTGCAGGTATCATAACAAGATTAGATATCGTGATATCTTTAGACGTTCAAAGTACATACTATTCTTTACACATAAATATACAAATGATAAATCACCTGACAGATAAAAAAAAAGAGAATAAAACTTCCTGCTGCCATTCAATGAAAGCAAAAAGTATATTTAATTCTATATCACAGTATAAGTTAAAAGTTGACATGACAAAAATCTACTGCTAGGTGAATTAAAGGTGGCACTCCAGAGAACAATTCAAATGGCAAATATATTTTTCCCATGTTTAAAATTATCTCAATTGCATATGGTTAAAAAAATAAAAGTTTATTTCACAAATACAAATAACATATCTGTTAAACTAGTAAATTTCCAATCTCCAACCATGCTGAGGAGAATTTACTTCTTAGTATTTCTTTAATGATACATTTGCACAAATGCATATTTTTGCAATCAGAATCAAATCATCAAATTAATTCAATCAATTCATTAATTTTTATACATGAAAGTTCAAATCTTGAACTTTTACCCATTATTTCAAATTATGAAAATTTAATATGTTAGTATTTTACAGGACTTACACTACTGATGTTTCAATCTGAAAAATTAAACTTGTTTGAAGAATTTAAGTTTGGAATTTAAAAAAAATTCATGTTGAATTTAAAATAATTTTTTTTTCAAATAATGCTTTTGTTTATCTGTAATTAGAAAAATACAGAGCTTAAGATTAAAGGATATAATCCCCCACACATATTTTTAAAACTCAAAAATTATAAAATGCATTTGTAACATTTAAATACCTTTCTTCAAAATCTTTATAAATTCTGAAAAAAGAAAAAAATTACAATTACATTAAGAGAAAATTTTGAATTACCAAACATTAAAACACTAAAGTGCTGCATTTTACAATCTGCTTTTTAACTGACAATGTATTTTCAAGAAATTTTATTAGTTAGCTGTTTCATTACAAAGAAAAGAGATAGAGGCACAAAAAAAAAAATTCATCTACAACATATATAAATCAGCATTTATTATATTTTTGTGAAATAACCCTTTTTACAGCAGAAATAACGATATGCTCAGATGGATAACAAGAATTCAGAAACACTTTCTAATAAAATTCAATAAACATACATATTATCACACCACTTAAGGTAAGAGAAAGTAGTAAGTACAAGTAGTAGTAGTACAAATACACAGTTCATGAGCAACAGGCAAATCTTTATGATAACTTAGGAGGGGGAGGGGGGGGGGGGGGGTGTCAAATATGTGACTTAAATTTTCTATCTAGAGTTCAAATAGTTTTGAAGTGTTAAAACAGATCTATGATCTCCATTAAAGGTATAAATTTTCCATTGAAAAAAGCACTTAAGTTATTAGCATATCCAATTGTAATTGTATTAATTGAAAGACAAACTAAAATGTAAGCAAGACAAAAGACTGTAGCATCCAAGGAGATTAAAGGAAAGAAATTTAATGGCACATCATACTTTAGGTCTATCATGCTTTTAATAATTCTCAAAAGCGAATAATAGGCTAACCTTATTTTATTCTAATTAAAATTATATTTTGGACAAAATGATTTCATATGATGATTCTGAAATTATAAGCGTAGACAGGGTTCATATTTATTTCCTACATCTGTAGAAGATATGTTTGCAATATTTCAAGTACATAAAAACAAACATAGGTTTACAACAAAAATCTTTTTCATGGCAGCACTGATTCATTTCAGTTTTAGCTAATCAAGGTGGAATTTTACTAAATTGATAAATAAGGGTAACTTCTACATAAATTTAATATATTGCATTTTATATGCATAATTCTTATAAATATAGAATGCAATATGGTGGCAATCTAAAATACATTCACTAGTTAAGTTCAAAAATTGAACAAACAAAAAAATTTCACCAAGATAAAAATTTGAAATAATCTTTTCCAGATAAATCCAATTTAAAAAATTTGTTTATTGAAAAAAATATGCTTCAGCTGAAAACTTCCACTTTCATTCTTCCAAAAATGATAACTGAATACACTTTAATTGTATAATACTTTTCTTGTCCATTATTAGTCTTACTAAACTAATATCATAGGGGCTGTTCACATTGCATCCACCAGCGTTACTTGCACTGAAATATATTTAATCCCTTAATCATCGTACCCGATACCTTCACAGGCAGTCATTTGTGAACAAATTTTGTTGCGCCAGTGACCTTTATGGGCTGAACTCTGCACAACTTTTGCTAATATATTATGGCTTCTTCTTTGATTTTGTCATGCCCGAGATTATTTTAATTGCTTAAGTGCTCAATAGATGGCAGTACTGAACTGACAAACTTGATTTTAAGATTGGAATGCTTCATTATAAGGATTTGTATGAGTTGTAGCTGTACGATTTAATGCATTGAAGCTTTCCTAAACGTCATGTGTGTAACCCCCTTCCCCCTGAAAAAAGAAAAAGAGCCAAATATAAGGTAATTAAAAATGTGATTAATTTTTTTTTTTTATCCATCCTGAAAACTTTAAATTTGAAAAAAATACACTTTCTTTTACTAACTCAGAATTTTGTGAATAAAATGGGGCAATAAATATATAAATAAAAAGGCAATTTTTGAACAAATTTTCCGAAAATTACGCAACGATTAAGGGGTTAACCAACTGCAAACCTCTAAATGATTAGGCACGAAATTGTTGAGGTCTATGATTGGTTTAAAATATGTCAATACGAGTAACACTGATGCTGATGGACTCAGTGTGAACAGGCCCTTAGACTAATAATGTTGCAATGACAGCACTTCTGCATTTGTGATTATTAAATGGACCATATGAAATACAAATGAAAAAAAAATTAACATAGAAATATCTTTTAGCATAAATTGAACATTCTGCACAAAATATAATTTCTTCATTTTGTTAAAAGCACTGTAGTATAAAATAATAATACAACAAATAATACAGCATAAATGAAACACTCTGCTGGAAATATAAATACCATTTGTACTAGTATCAACACATCAGAGGCCCTGCTGAAAATAGAATTCATAAGGACTTGTCCAATATACGGAATAAACAGAGAGAAATAATGCACACCATAGTAAATTGCATTTTATACCAGGACTGAAAATCAAAAGAAAAATTTATCACCATTTTTAAAAATGGAGATGCATTAGTAGACATTCCAGACCTTAGATAACCATAAGTTACTAGAAGGTAACCCGTCATTTTGACGTCATAATGGAAAAAGTATATGAAAGTTAAAAAATATCCCGAATTATCTAACAATATTGCATTTAATCCACACCTTGTAAAAGCAAACCCTTTCATTATTTTTTATTTATTTAGTTTTTCATGCGATTGGAGTAGTAGACTGCCATCCAGTTTTTTACAGATCACTACGCGATATGAATACTTGAGCTACTTGATTCATTCACATTCAAGTTTGTTTACTTTCAGAATTCATCGCAAAAGTAAACAGATTTTTAAACACTGTTAAATATACAGCTAAAAGCATCCAATTTTTTTTTAGTTCTGAATGTTTTATAGAAAAATAGGCTGAACAAACGTGATTTGATGGAGAAGATATTAGTTTTTAAGTAAGAAAAAATTCTGATCCACATCTGAAATTGAAATTAAGCCTAACCGGCTGTTTGTTTACTGAGGACTTCAATTGAAAGATTAGTACAGCCCGGAAGTGTTATACAGAGACAACGGCTATTATATATATAATGGAGAATTTTCCACTAGATATTTTGCTAAATTAGCAAATGCATATTTTATTTTCAATGGGATATTTAATTATTTATATCATCTGCTACAAAATTTAAAATTGTTTTTTAAAAAACTTGAAATAAAAGATAAAATACATGCATTGCAATAAAAGACCATTTTCAAATGCAGAAAACAGAATTCAAATAAGTACCTTAGCTAACATGGGATTAGAAAAATACTGATTTAAAAATTCCCCATAGTTTAATATTATTGAAGATTTGCAATGTCAACTGCAGCACTGCTTTGAGTTACAGCTAATAAGTAATGTAAAATTAAGACATACCTTTTTTCAAATGCAGAAAAAACAGGTTTCAAAAGTATGCATTTGTTAATTTGTCATTAGAAAAATACTGAGAGTTAATTTCCTCAAAGCTTCACATTAATGAAGATTTGAGAAGTCAACTGATGTAATACCTTAAATTACAGTTAAATTATTAAAATATGCATGATAGCTTTTAAGAGCTAGTTAATTGAATTTAGGTAAAGCTCATAATTTATAATGGACAACTGATGAGCACTTACTAAACTGAAAATCTAGTATAAAACCATGAGCAATTTCTGTATTTATACTAACTTCATAAACAAATAGATGCTGGCCAGAATAAAAATACTAAGGGTGTAACACATATCTAGTAGTTTTTTTTTTCCCTATCCTTCATTTGACAGAATTTTCCCTACATTGTAATTGTTTCTATTTTTAGTTTTTCATTAAAGAAAAAGCAATGATCAAATTGCTGATGTTTTTCTATAGATCAATATATTAAAAGAAAATCTGACTCTCAACTTTATACATTTTCATTTTTGTTTTCTTTTTATAGATTTTAACTTACATTTGTCCAATTTCCCACTTTCTTAAAATGGAACAAAAGATTATTAACAATCTATTAAAAACCCTTAATTATTCAATACTGCATAAAGTTTTGTTTCATAAAGTTACATACCTCAAATTTATAACTTCCAGAAAAATAATAGGAGACTTCATACAGAAGAAAAACAGTAATAAGAATGAGCATACTAAAGATATTAAAAAATACAGGATTTATTATCGCAAATGAAGTTTGTTGTTTTATTATACTAATAAAAAAAAAATATATATATATTGAAAGGGGGATACAAGCCCTAAATTCCTCTCTTTGCTATACTTAATAATATTTTAACTTCAGAAATAAATCTTGGGCAGTAATAATATGCAGCATAATCTGATTCAAAATACTCACTAAGTTTTAAATTTATTTAGAACAGTGCTTCCCAACCTGTAGAAGTCTATGGACACTAAGCCAGAAATTGAACCACATGCGGAGCCCCCCCCCTTACCGACTTGAGGGGGGGGGGAAATCTTCCGGGTGTTATGGGGGGTATAGAATATCCCTCAGGCAAAAGGGATACAGGATAAACGTGTTCACATTCTAACGTATCATATTCTAATAATATAATAATTATGTTAAACTTTTAAGTAATTTTAATTCAACACCTGATAGTCACGAATATATTCCATCCATCTAGTTAAATGAACATTGCTTTCAAAATCCCCATTTATCTGGCAACTTTTTTATATGTGGTGCCAGACCACTCCCGAGGCTCTCACGGACCACCTGTTGGGAACCACAGATTTAGAATAATATGAGCAGAAAAATATTTGAGAGATATCCTAAAACTTATAAATATACATATATAAAGCTTATTTTTTTCTTCACACTTTTATAATATCCATGATTAATCTCAGACTATCTATATTGGTAACTTAAGCATGCCCAAACTAGCTTATTCACACATTGACAAGCAAATATATTTCTGCACAGAATAAATTACAGGAGATAAAGAATTCAAAAATAAAACTACAAATGAAAGTTCAAAATCACAGCATTGAAATTTTTCATTATTTTCCGAGAGCATTTATGAATTTAAAAGAAAATTTTAGAACTCTGACTTTCACACAGTTCTACATCATAAGTTTTTCCATACTCATTGATTCCAAAGAATAATAAATTTCAAATTTTCCATACACTGAAACAATAAAAATTCCAGAATTATCAAATTAAAAACATTTTTTTAACTTCTCACAGCATGATCAAGCATAAGGCAAATGGCTACTTATGTTCAAAAAGTTAGATTTTTATATTATTAATATCCAAGATTATTTATCATTTTATAAGAAAATGAATGAAACTTAAAACATTTGTATTTCTAAAATTCTAACAGGCTTGATTTGAAAAGTCTAAGAATATATTAATTTACAAGTCACTTCTTAACTCATAAATTACTTCATCAGAATACATTTCATCCCAAAAATTGTTTAAAATTAAGTTTATACATAAGTTTCTAGTTAATATTATTATTGCAGAGCAGATGACTAAAGAGCTAACAAGGTACCTCAAAAACACATGTTGAATACTTTTCTTAAGCATACAAATAATGTTTGATACAGTTTTAATATTTTTACTAGATTTCAGTTTCTTAGGTGTAACTCCACTTTCATCAAGTTCAGAATGAATATGCCTATCACGTTCTATCTCACAAAATTCTCGATTGTGAATGGACATTTCTTCTGTATTTCTGGAAAGTAAGATATTGGGCTGAGATGTAGTGGACTGGAGTGAATTACTTTCTTCATTACTACTATCAGCTGCATTTGTATAAGGCATATCTGATGTGTTGTCTGTTGCTTCTCTTCTGTCATAACCACCAGGTGGTGAATCTTGAGAAGGAGGATCTTGAGCTCCGGCATTATTTCTTGAAGGGGCGTTTTGGGGAGGGTTACCTAGATTGTTGTTTCGGGGATCATTTCGTGAAACGAGCACAGGTAACTCATACCGGTGGAAGAAATACAGCATTGAGTGCTAAAACATAAAATATCGTTTTAGTACATAACAAAATAAATGTTCAAGTTAGTTTTATAAAGTAAATTAATATTGAGGTAAAAATTATTTTAAACAGAAAAAAAGTAAAATTTAGGTGGCATTGAAAAAAAAATTGAGTTAAAAGAGAATGAGAATAAAATTTAAGGTGATGCAACAAATGACATCATAGAACCTTCAATCGAAATGCTAAGCTAAAGGGAATTTTTCTCTCAGTATTTTGCTAATCAGAGAGTAAAAAATGCATATTTCAACTTCTTTTAAAAGGGCCGTGGCGGCCTTGTGGTACAGCATGCTGGCTTTCGATGCTGAGGGTGCTCGGATCGAATACCGGCGAAGCATCATAAAATGCCTCTGTGTCGTCCATTCATAGGAGGTAATGCTGGTCCGCCTATGGTACCCCCATAATAAAATGTTCAGCAAAACAGGCCCAGTGAATTATAGTTTAATGTCTTCACAAGTGCCTCCGTATTGGTAAAAAAAACTTTTTTTAAAAAATAAAGAGGTAAACATTTAAATAAAGACTACATTGTTTTTAATATTTCACTCATTCACTTTTCCACACAGTATCCAATTAATCCATATCTATCAAAAAATTAATATTACAATTAAATTTTTTTCCAATAAAAACCTATTTTCAAATGCAGGAAACAAAATTAAAAAAAATATTTTAGCTAATATGTAATTAGCAAACTACCAAGATGAAATTTCCTCATAGCTTAAAATATGAATTGAAGATTTGTAGATCAACAGATGTACCATCTTACATAATGCACCATGTAATTTAGAGAACAGAACCTTTAAATAGTATTACCCCCTACTTACGGAGAGTATAATCTAATGCTCATGTGTTGAAGAATAGACCACTAATTACATTCTGATGCGGAATTCAACACAATTATATTAATTTTGTTTTATAAAAATATATTTTACTTCATTCATTTTTCCATAAATTTTTTATTATTTATTATACAGGGTTAGCACAAATGAATGACTGGAAAAAATAATAAGTTATTAAATATTTATATGATTCGAAAATATAAATATTTAAATGATTAAATATTTATATTTTCGAAACTATTACACATATTACAATAAGTGATACACAAAATTAAAGAAAAATATACCAAGTTTTATTTTCAGTTACAAATGTTCGATATATGACCCTTTCGTTCATCTAATCTGCAATCAAGTTCATTCCACAAATTTTGTAGTATCATACTGTCTATGGTTCCTAATGCTGCACAAATGTGTTCTTTAAGTTCTTCCAGTTTTTTCAGTATTGGTGGTGCAGTATCATTGGTGGTAAACAGTGTCTTTGATGTAACTCCATAAAAAGAAATCACATGGCGTAAGGTCTTGGGATTGTGGCCATGTGATTGAGGGTAAATCACTGTCACCCACACGTCCCATCCATCGGTGTAAAAGCCTCTGATTTAAATAAGCATGTACACAGAAATAACTGAAAAAGTCCTTGCATATTCTAATATGCAAGAACTCTTCGCTGTCATTGTCGCCAATTTTGGATTTCAATCACAGCATTCTATGGATGTGCTGCCATCTATTGATCCACAGTGGAAAGAAAAAACTTTGTATATTTTTCTTTAATTTTGTGTATCACTTATTGTAATATGTGTAATAGTTTCGAAAATATAAATTTTTAAATCTGGTTATTCATTTGTGCTAACCCTGTATATATATTTTTATTGTATTGCATATATTTTGTACTCCAGCTTCTTTATTTTTATTTCTTTCCTCATTAAACTTGCTGCTATGCATATCATTATATTTAGTTTATAAAATATTTTCCACAGCTTCTCTCTGTTTTCTCTCCATAATATGACAAAAATGATTTTTACACTTGCAGACCCCAACAGTTGCTGAAATTAGCATAGAGTACCACCCTTGTGACACACAGGTTCCCTGAGTGTTTCTATTATTTTACTAATGATATATACTCGGCTACAATGCCAGAACATCAATTTCAACAGCAAAGAGAGAAGATAGAGGCAAGTTACAGGCCTTCTTTTCCCAAGTATATTCATTTACTGAGTACATTTTTTGGCATTTTCAATTTCTCAAGTTACAGCCACAAGGATTTTTACCACTTAGCAAACACTGTTTCTCTTCTATTTAACATTAAAGGCAGGTACTGATGATGAAATATGAAAGAATGAAACATTTACTTTTCTTGTTTTCCTGTGTGTTAAGACTAATGTCAGTAGTTCATCAGTATTTAGTCTATTAGGCCTCAGTTCTTCATGCATGTGCACACAGTTTGAATTTGTTTCCCCATTTAACAGCTTCCATCTACTTAAACCACTGATCTCTAGTTTTTTTTTCTTCCTTTCTTTCCTAAATATGTGTGTGTGTGTGTGCATGTATAGATACATTCACACACACTTTAAAGATATTTCTTTTTGAATAATTAAATACATTAAAAATTTCAGATATTCGACTTATTCACCATATCTTTAAAAGAAAAAAAAGTTTTACATGTAACAAATTAGCATATTTCTTTGCTTTTGTAATAACAATACATTATTTATTTATTGAAGATTTGACAAAATGATATACAATACAGTTATTCCATTTTTAAAAATTTTATAATTGCTTAAATTTATATGATGACAGTCAACTATTTGAGGGAATTCTCATAGATAACATTACTACAGAAGCATAAAAAGACAAAAGGGCTAAAAGTTTTTTTGGAACAAAAGTTTATTTTTACCAAACAAACTTTAAACTCTGCAACAGAGCAAATTGGAAATTATAAATTAATAGTTAAGTCTGCTTCAAAAAAAGTTATGCCTTGTACAAGCTGATAATAAAAAAATACTATACAGCATATATCATTCAAATTCATAGTAGGTTAAGATATCACAGATTTACAAAGGCTGCTAAGTTTTGTTTTTTTTTTAAATGGAGGAAAATTCCTTTGGATTTTTATTAATTCATGTAAATATTAAAAATCTCAAAACTACTAGAGATAATAACATATTAAGAAATAATAATACACATAAGTTAAAATAATTATACATTAGTAAAAAATAATACTCACAAGAGTAAACAACCATGATGTTAAAAGAGCTAGGAAGCGATTGTGTCCAAACCTATAACTATACGCATAGAAAAAGAAGTGGTACAAATAGAAAAACCTGTAAGGAAGCAAAAGAAACATTACTTATAATGATTAAAATACTACAAGTTCACTTTTAAAATATGCATATCTGTATTTAAATTTTAATACATATTAAAATAACACAAATTACAAAACCATAAATGAAAATTCATAGATTTTTCTTTAAATTTAAAAAGCTTAAATGGACTAGCTAATGATTATATAGTGCAATAATACTGAAAACAATGTTGTATATCATGAAAAATTTCAAAACATTTTATTTTATCGAAAATTGTGAAATAATACATAAATGAAAATTTTAACACTGGATTTAAGCTTTCCAAATTGTAATAAATTCTGGCTGTATGTTTTTTAAATACCATTTTTGTTATTTCATACAACATGAATGCAAAATAATATTTATGAATGCTTAAAAATATTTCTCATAAACAAAATGTCTCAGTTATTAAATATTGGTTTGTTAAGGATATATATTAACAGACTTTTTTCCAATGAAGTCTGCATCCTCAGTATCATTACTCTCACCTATTTCTTTAAGAATATTACTTCATATCTAATATATAAAAATGAATGTTTGTATCTCTGTAATTGTATAGAAATCCACAGTTTAGGAGCAACGATCGTGAAATTTTACATACAGGCGTCTTTAAAAACAGCCGAGGGTCTGAAGAACTTCAAAAATCGAAATTAATTACCGTTGATTTTTAATTAATAAAAAACCAAGAATTTTGAAACTAAATGTAAGCTGTTACACTTTGTGGAATCACCCCTCTGAATATGGCGTCCGCGTTAGGGTTAGCTGGCAAACAGCGAGCGAAAAGATAAAAATAAATAAAATCAAAAAGTTTCAAGTTATATATTAAACCAGAATAATAAATGAAAATAATAATCTTTCAAGTCAGATTTTATACTCTAAAATAAATCAGATCCAACGGCATATTGACACTACCACATGCGATGGAAAATTCGAATCAACCACGCTAAGTGTCACGAGATCTTTTTTAATCGCTACTACAACCCCCCCTCGCTTATGTCTTTGTGTCTATTGAAGAGTTGAAGACTAAGCTTCTATCCTGCTAACTTATTTCTGACTTAAAACTCCTCTCACTCCATAAATACATGTATATTCACCAACCCATAGCAACTTTCCAGTAAACTTAGTCAAATATTTTCCTCTTTACGCAACAAAGTAGCATGTCATTGTGGCGCATTCAGTAAAAGCGTTCATTTACCACGCTACACGCCGCGGGTTCAAATACGGATCGTTGACATTTTGCTAAACCTGTATTTTCAGCTTTTTTATAGAGGCTTTTTTATTTCAGCTTTTATTTTATTATTTTTTAAATTATTATTATTATTATTATTATTTATTTATTATTTTTTTAATTATTTTTATTTTATTTTATTATTTTTAAAAATTATTATTTTTATTTTATTTTATTTTTCATATTATTAATGTGTATAACATGTGCACAACTTTTTTTTCTATGTTATTTATACTGTGTTTAGTTTTTTTAATGGATTTTGGTAGGTTTATTATAAATTTATATATTTTATGTTTTACTTTTCAGGATTTTTTGTCCAATGATAAAGGCTAAATCTTTTCTATGTTATTTATACTGTATTTAGTTTTTAAATTGATTTTGGTTAACAAACATTCGACAATTTGACATTTTTACTTTTCAGCTTTTAGTGGTTTATTATAAATGTATATATTTTATGCTTTACTTTTCAGGGTTTTTTTGCTCCAATGATGAAACGCTAAATCTAGCTGAATTCTGAAGAAATTATTGTAAATTTATGGTTTTTTATGTTGGGTTTTCTTCTTATTCATGCGTATAACATTTGATATGCTTTTTATTCTATGTTATTTATACTGTACTTAGTTTTTAAATTGATTTTGGTTAACAAACATTCTTAAAATCCCGGGCAACGCCGGATAAATTATCACCTGTGTAGGTTGATAATTTATAAATTTTAAAACTGTTACCACATGTATATTTACAGATCCACAAGAACTTTCCAATATTTTTAATTAATAAATAACCAACAACTTTTTCTCGATTCACAGGTGTTCAGTAGATGGCGCCACTATTTTAAACTTTTAGTATTCTAACCATAAGACAAAAAAATATATTTTTTTAAAAATCGTAAGGGATATTTTTATAGACAAAATAATGTAGAAGAAAATATTGAAATTAAATCTAATAGGACATACTAAAGAATATAGTACAGTTTGAGGAACATATCTTTTACTGTATTTTAATATTTTTTGGATAATGTCCAATCGTTTGCCGCATTAGCAAGAAAAAAAAAAATTTTTTTTTTGTCTATTTCATTGTTACGTGACGATAAATTTATTTAAAGTACCAGATAAAGATCACATGATCAGCGTTTAATAAATTAAATTGTAAAGATTAATCTTTAAAAATTCACCAAAAATTAGAAAATGGAGGTAAAGATTCGAAAAGAATTTCATTTTAAAGGAATTTTTATGATCTTTTTCGTGATATAAATTTTACAACCGTCAAATTATTATTTTAAATGCAAACTTGAAAAAAGTTACAAAAACAGATTGAAAATTTAATTTAAAAAAATCTAAGAAATTTTTTTCAAAAATCTTTATTAGTGCACCCCTACATTATAAGAAGAATCGCCATGCAAAATTTCAGTCCTTTAGGTTCAGCGGTTTGGTCTGTACTTTGTATGTCAGTCAGTCAATCAGTCAGTTAGTCAGTTACGGAACTGTTTTATATATATAGATTTTTATTACTATTTTTATATCGTAACGTTTACTTCATGCGCACACATTATTTTCCTATGCTTATTTTTATTATCTTTATAATAAGCGTAATTTTTATGATTTTAAACAACAATCGTTTTTAACTGGCATTCAATTGGCTGTTAAAACTTTATATTTACACCCTATTTAAAAGAAGTAGGGTGTAAATTGTAGGGTGGAAAGTTGGTAAAATCAAAATTTTGTGCAATGTATTTAATTTCTCGATTAAAAGTAGTTTTTTTCTAAAAATTAATTTATTTCACTTGAAAAGCTAAATATTTTATGCACGTGGTTTATATTATTATTACTATCTTTATATCGTAACGTTAACTTCATGCGCGAGCATTATTTTTTTATGCTTTTTTTATTATTATCTTTATAATAGCTTTATTTTCATATGGTTTTAAACAACTATCGTTTTTATTCATATTATGTTGGTTTTTTATTAATTAAAAATTAAGGGTAATTAATTTCGATTCCGGAAGTTCTTATCTTTATTTTCATATGCTTTTTCATTTACGAATTATTCAAATGTTGGTTAAAAAACTTTTGCGTAATTTATATATTTGTGTGTGTTTAATTATTGAAATTAATAAATTTATATTTCTGGAGAGGATGTTTCAGTTTTTAGTGGTACTATGATGAAAGGCTGAATATACCAAAATTCTGAGGAGTTTATTATGGAGAGAAAAGGAATTTAATATGTAGAGGATGTTTATAGGAGTTAAATGTGGAGAGGAGTTGAATGGTTTGCAGCCCTCAATCAAACACTTCATTTTTTAAGAGGCAACGCTGCAGTCATATCATGTTCTATTGTTCTATTGGAAATTTCTGCTGAACCTGTAATTGCAGCTTCTTTTTTTTACCCTTATGATGAAAGGCTGATTCTAGCTGAATTCTGAGGAGTTTATTATAAATTTATATATTTATAGATTTCACAAGGATTTTTTCTGTTATTTATACTGTGCTTAGTTTTAAATTAATTTTGGTTAACAAACATTGGAGAATTTGACATTTTTACTTTTCAGATTTTAGTATTACAATGATGAAAGGCTGAAAATCTGAGATGTATATAACATTTCACATATATTTTTTATGTTATTTATACTGTGTTAATTTTTAAATTGATTTTGGTTAACAACAAACATTCTTAAAATCCCGGGCATCGCCGGGTACTTCAGCTAGTATATATATAAATTCTTTCAATTCCATTAACTTTGCTAAAGTAATTTTGTTTTGTATTTTTCCTGGAGGGACACAAATTCAAATTTTGTCATGTAGCCTCACTTTCCTATAATGTAATGTAAGAAATATAAAAATGAGGTTTAAACTTAATTTCAGCAGTAAATGAATATGTACTTACAGATACATAAACTAGTAAATTACGATTGTTAAAAAAAGTTTAAACCTACACAGAGCTATGAGAATCTATATATCCCCTAAGCCGACTTTTTGGGCAGTCCGTGAGAGAAAACTACTGCATCAATTTACTTCATTTTGGTCTTAAATGAAAGACTGTAATCTGTAGATTTGTCAAATTTGGTTTTTGTAGCTGCAATTTCTATTAATGAGCGATAATTTATAATTAAAAATGGATTTCTGCACATGCTCAATGGCACGTTTAAATCTGTCTTTAGAAACTCACTATTTCTGCGCATGCTCAGTGACATGTTTTAATGATAAACACGTTTATTTTCGAGGAGTCTCTAGACCTCTCTCTGCTATTTTTATGATAATTATGTTTGTGAAATATAAGATTAAACCTGATGGAAATTGTTTAATTAGCGATGATTTACAATTTTTAAAAAAAATTGCTTTCTACGCATGCTCAGTGACATTTTAAAATCTGGCTTTAGATATTAAACACGAGACTGCTTAAATACATTAATTTTTTTTCTGCACATTTTTATGATTTTCTACATCTGGAAATGATGTGTTGAGTATAATTTGTGTATTAGTACATTTATTTACTATCTAGCCATCATGACGGGTACCAACTAGTTTTTTTTTAAAATTGACAAATAGTTAACTTTAAAAGAATGATTTTTTAAAAATAAAACAATATTTTTAAAATATAATTAGTAAAATCCATAAGGTAGCAAAGAAAAAAAAAATCTGTTGAATTTGAAAAAGTATTTAATGTATTTTAATATTAGAAAAAAAAAACATATGTTAATATATTTAAAATTTATTATAATAGATATAGCATCAGAAATATTATATTAATTATAATATCTTTAGATTTCTAAAAGGAATTCAATTTAAAAGTTTTGTCAGATAGTAAAATTTCCCCTTAGTATAGAGTAAAGAAAATTAATGAAAAGTTTAAACCAAATTTTCTCAATATAAGGACATATACTTTCAGACACAGAAACAAGTAAATTACAATTTTTGAAAACTACACATACTTCCAGGAAAATTTTCATTTAAAAAAATTAAGAGGCAGTTAACCTTTAGGAATGAAATTTTTAAATAAAAACCAATAAATATTCTGAACACTAACAAAACAGCAAATCAATGTATTAACAGGTGCATAAAATTACAAACCTGAGCCAATGTTTTTTAGTGAAAAAAGATTTGCAACAAATTGTATCAAACTGATCAGCCATCCATACAATTAAGATGACATAGAATGCAATAGCAGTGTCATTGAAGAATTCTGACATTATTGCTTCCATCCCTAGAAAAGAGAAAAATTTTGAAGGTTTATATAAAATCTGAGCAGTAACTTTCCTTTTAATTTCAATACATAAAAATACTTCAAGCATATCAGAACTTAATACCATTAAACAAAATATAATTACAAGCATTCTTAGTTCAATTCACCATTCTTTAATCATAGTACTAATATGATTTAAAAAATAAATTTTTCTGACTATTATGTTATACTTAAACAAGGATAACATTGATAGGAGAGAGATTTTATCCACTGTTTTTAAAATTATGGGATTCTCAAAGTCCTGTTTTCTTAAGGCTAGCACAAAAATGGGATTGTTTACATATTTATCAAAGGAGAGTGCTTGCAGAAATGAAATTTCTCAATTGTTTATCCAAGTAACTTTTCTTCCAACTTTAACTATTCTATCTAACTGTCATTTTGAGGAGATTATTAATACTTCAGATATTATGTAGATGCTTCAGAAGTTATGGAATAACAGATAAAATAATGGTGGAAATCTGAACTAAGAGAAAAAGATTGTATTAACAATGAACAAAAATCCCATAAACAAGCTTTAAAACTCTTTTCTATTCATACTACTTCAAGCTATTGCAAAATCTATAATGATGCAGACACCATAAGGAATGTTTACCAATACATGTCCACTTCTATTGCATCTGGTAAGTTATGTTTTAAAGCAAAAAAAACTTAACTAAAAATAGTGATACAATTATGGTTTCTAGAAAAGTTCCTTCTGCAAAACAAGAATTCTTTGTAAATGCCATGGACAACAAAATTTATTACTGTATGCCATGATTATCTAGCCAAAAAAATTGAAGCAAAAGGCCCAGAAAATAAATGAACAATAATCACACTTGGTTTTTAGATTTTTAAACATGAGGCATAAAAATGTCAGAAACCCCTTTTGAAAAAAAGTTCTATAACACTTGAAATTGAACAACTTATTTGTTGAAGGAACTTACGTGAGGTTAGAATTTCTACTTTTGACCTCATGAGCTTGGAACAACATTAAACACATGCGAAATAATGAAGATAATTGCAGATATATTACAGTGGATTATTTGTCGCATAATTTGGGAATCCCTGAAGTTAAAATCCTAGCATGAGTACTGGGTCTTAGCGGCTGTTACTCCATAGAAAGTTTATGATATGATCAAAATAATATAAGTCTCATTTTTGAAATTGTTATCTTTTTACTTTTCAAGATACTGTTTTAAAAAAATCTACAGAACATTTTAAAGAGAAACATAAATGTCATGCAAAATTGTTAAATAATTTATTTTAAATGAAAAATTATTTATACAAAACAAAGGAAATTCAAAATTAATATAAACGCATATAGCATACATTGTATTTGTGAAAGAGAAATGGAAAAAGGGATTTAAATCTTGGGTAATAAAATCTGGACTATTTTTTGTAACTATCAAATATATGTTATTTGATAACATACACTGGTGAAATAAATTAAGAGAATTTGCATATTTTATCGAATTTCATGAAAAGAACTGAACTGAATGTAAAACCACTGCTTCTAGACCAAAATGCAAATCTTGTACATCAAATGCGTAAGCGTATACGTGTGTGTAGGCGGAACCAGTAGAGATACAGGCTTTATAAGCGCGTGTAAGTTAAGATGCATTTCGTTCAGTAGCACACCTCGGCGAATTTCTTAGTGCTATTTTGCAGCAATCGGTTAATTTCAAATTGTAACAGTAAAAATGAGTAACCACCGACATTTAGATGATGGAATGAGGTGGCGAATTGTGGGGAGGCTAGAAGCAGGCCAATCTCAAGTCCAAATTTGTAGAGAGTTCAATTTAATGCCCAGCGTCGTGTGTAACTAATGGAAACAGTTCCAGGATACCGGATCCATCAATAGAAAGCCTGGGCAAGGTCGTCTAAGAGCCATGACGGCCAGAGAAGATCGCCATTTGTCGATTATAGCGAGGCGTAACAGGAGTGCTACAGCTTCTCAGCTTTCTCATGACTTGTATGCAGCTACAGGAACCCGTGTAACAAGGGTGACTGTTTCCAAAAGACTTCATGAGAGTGGGTTGTTTGCAAGACCTGCTGTTTGTGTCCCGCTCACTTCTAGGAACAGGAGAATCCGTTTATCATGGTGCAGAGAGCATAGAGATTGGAGTATGGATCAATGGCCGTAAGTTCATATGGAGAGAATCAGGGACCCGCTACCTACCCTCCAATGTCCGCGAAATCGACCATTATGGTGGAGGAGGTTTAATGGTCTGGGTAGGCATCATGTTGGATGGCCACACACCTCTCTCCATGTCTTTGAAAGAGGCACTGTGACTGGTGTGAGGTATAGGGATGAAGTCTTGGAGCTCTATGTTCGCCTTTTCAGGGGTGCAGTTGGCCCTGAGTTCATTTTAATGGACGATAACGCGAGGCCACATAGAGCTCTTCTGGTTGACGAATTTCTAGAGAGTGGCGATATTCGCCGGATGGATTGGCCAGCCAGATCTCCAGACCTTAACCTTATAGAGCATGTTTGGGATGCTCTGGGGAGGGCAATTGCAACTCGCAACCCCCTCCGAGAACCATCCAGGGAATGAAAACAGCATTGCTGAACGAGTGGGACCAATTGCCACAGGAAATGATAAACTGCCTTATTTCAAGTATGAAATCACGCTGCGAGACCTGTATATCTGTAAGAGGGGACCATAACCCCTATTAACCCATTTTTTTTTTGTTTATTCTGCAATCACTGTTTCATACCTTCCGACTCCAACGAGTGTTACGAACGATCATGCTTGTGTATTACAATTATAGAATGGTTATTTGTTTTGTATTGTATCAATGTATGTACATATCAAATTTCATTAAAATCGGTACAGTAGTTCTAGAGATAATCGACCAAGTCTGCAAATTCTCTTAATTTATTACACCAGTGTATATTGCACTGTGCTTTTAAAGATATGACAAGTCCCTATTTCTAGAAAACTACATACGTATTATTCTTGATAAAATATGTGTATTACATAAAGGAACAGGAAGATAGATATAAATTATGTAAACAACACATATTCTATCATTTCACTCACCTAAAATTGACTAAAAATGTGCATTAAACAACACAAAACCTTGATATAAAAAAAATTCACGAACATTGATCAAGTGCTAAACTACAAAGTACTTCCTTAACTGGACAATTTAGAAGAAATAACAATATGAAGAGAACTGTTCGTTACATACAATATAATTCAGTAAAACTTATTTATATAATCAAAGAAATAAACACAATGCATCAAAGTTAATGTAAGACAAACATACTTCCAAAGACAAAATACAATTTCTCCATACATAAGATCAGTTTACAATATATTTCAAAAGGGTAAAAATCTTTTTTAGTATATTAGTGAAACATTAAATATAATTTTGCTCATATGAAAATTATTTTTCACAAAAAAGAGCACCTTTTTTTGAAAAATACTCTATTACTTAATAAAGATAAAATTTAAAACACCACTTAATGCGTATAGCTCCCATTCAATAATTTATAATTTATCTACCGAGCACAGATATTGCTCCTTAATTTTAATTACTTCAAAATCTTCAGCTTTAAAAGCTAATATGTGTTTTTTAATCAATGCTTTTTTCTTCAAAGCAATAAAAATAACAATAAAATAATAAAAGTTTTGAAATTAATTTATAAAATTATTTCTAAAACATAAACTACTTTGTATTTAGGAGGGGAGGGGAGGGCGGAAAGAATTGAGTGTAGATAAGCTTCACAAAATTTTATACATAAAGAGAGAAAAAAATTGCACCGTCTACTGGTAATTTAAAAATTAAATTGCAACTTCACAGATCCCCCCCAGTTTTTGAAGTTTCAACAGTCTTCTTATAATAAAACAACCTGACCATTTCACTAAATATAAGAATTTAAGCAGGGAATAGCTTTAACCATTTAGCTCTTATTTCTGTGTATGATATAAACATGGAAACACTTTCCAAAATTATTTTTTTTACCTTTCATAAAATAAACGTTAAACATGGAAAAATTTAAAACAAATTGCTTGTACACCATGGTTTCTCTTATTGGTGACAATGAGACCAGTGGCAAATCAGAAGCTTTATATATGGAGGGAAGGAAATTGAAGAAGAGGTTTCTACACAAATATGAAAACTGTACTATTTTGTGGTTAATAACTACGACATGAATATGAAGAATCAGATAATAATGTTGGGTAAACAAACTTAAATAAATATCATGGACTACAAATGCTCTGAAACCTATCTTACTTTTTAAAAACATTTTAATTTTCTCTGATTTGCAAGAACCTTGATCAAAGGGAGATTTTTTCTGAATATTTGGTAAGTTTTCCTATGGTAAAACAACTGATGTTACTAGTCTTTTAGGGAAATATAAAAAATATCCATTTAGTATGCACACTTTTGAGTTTCAGCCCATCCCCCTTTTATTATTAATTTGAAATTTTTTTTAAAAAAGGAACATTTAATGTTTACTTCTACTTTAGATTAAAAGAAAAAGTTCAGAGATTGAACATTCTAAACTTTTATTTTTTACTTAGTGTAAATGAATGGACAAAAACTTATCATTCAGAATAGTAACTCAATAAGAAATTTTTTGAGTGCTTCAAGTATTTTGTTATGACTCCAATCTTGTAAAATACAGACAGAACAGAAAATTTTTATCACTACATTATAACTAAAATTTCTTGTAAATATTCTGGGGACCTTTCACCAAAATTAGGAAAGAGTAGGAATTTTTTGCACAAAAGTGAAAATTTTCTTTACAAAATAAATAAATAAATAAATAAATAAAATAAAAAAGGGGAGGAAAAAAGAAAATTTTAAGTGGGAATTATTTTTTTATAATACAAAAAATGCAGAAAATGTTTTAATGTAACAAAATTATTATTATTATTTTTAATTTTTTTTAATTTTTTTTTTTTTTAGGTAGAATTTTACATCAACATGAGGATGGAATTTGTTTGCTTAAATAAATAGAAAACTAACAAATTTTAAAGCCAGGAAATATATTTGTCAATGTACAATTTAACCATAAAAATTGTTTAATACATACCATGTGCATGGTATGAAACAGGAAGAGTTTTAAAAATTACGAAAAGTAGTGAAAAAAAAGTTATGGACACAGATGTTCTTCTTTGCTTCAACTTTAACACAATACATATATACTTTAAAATAATAAATGCTAAAATATGTAAAATGTAATATCAAGGTATTCATGGGGTGGGTAATGGGTTTTTTTTTAACCTGAAAATTTTGTGTTAAAAAACAAGCTCACATTTAAAAAATTATTAATTTTAAATATATAAATCTAAAAAAAATTAAAAGTGTCTTATAGTATGTTTCAAACTACAGTACAAAAGAATATTTAAAAGACAGTATAGAAACAACATTTTACCATGATTTTACAACAAAAATTGGATTAAATTAGCATTAACTTTGTGCACTAAAATAAAGTATATTTTTAACTTTATGTTCTTCTTTGTCATTAAGGTGTCTTAATTTAGATCTTGCTGTGATATAGTAAGCTATTATATTTATAGACTTTTGACTTAATGAGCATCTTAATGCATTTGTCCAGTTAATAAAACCATCTTAAAAGAGCACAATTGATGGACATTATTCAATAACTTTATACACATTTTATTGTTATGGGCATTAGACAAAAGACCTATATATCCCTTCAGTCCTATTAAATGGGGGTTAAAAAATCTTCCAGTGCAGAGTAATATAAATTACAAAAGCTCATGCCAAATGAAAGAACACACTTATTACTCCTACTAAACCAATGAATTGTTTATCAACTTTGTAGTGTGTATTTGAATGGAATATCAATATCTATAGTAAATCAGTTTATGATTACTGAATAAATACAATAGAAAGGAAATTACAAAACTTCTGACCCCTTCCTCTTTTATACAAACAATGATATAAACAGCTTTTAGTCAAAAATAATGTGTGCAAGTAAAATAATTTGTGCAAGTAAAATAATTTGTGCAAGTAAATGTTTACATGGTCACATATAAAATGTCTTGTGGCACTTACAAGACTTCAAACAAGGTAAGATGAAATAAAAAATAAGTGCACACTGCTAGTCAAAAGTGTGTATGCTTAGCTATTGAATAAAAGACAAAAATCTGACAGTTAATACCTACCAACTAGAGCCAGTATTACTGTAAGCAATGGACCAGCAGGGAAATTAAATGAAGACTGAAATTCTAACATGTGTAGAAGTTCAACTGTAAAATAAACATGTACTATGTACTGAAGTAAAGTTTTGAATTCGCAATGAAAAAGATTTTCTTTATTTTATGAGTGAAACATACTGTTAATGTAAAGAATTTACTACGAACTTAGAAATGAAATGGAGAATAATATTAGGCACATAAAAATAAGTGAGATTCTTAAACATATAAAAGTATCATAAGCTAACCAATTCATAATTTCAAATCTACATTAAATGCTTTATGAGTCCCACAAATTCCAAACTATTATATACAATTTTATTTTATTATTTGGTACTTTCCCATTATACCGACCCATTGCCATCGTCACATGAGAGGTCACCAATTATAATACCATTAAGTCGCCAATTAAAGAAATAAAATGAATACAAGATAATATGCACCTATTATCACATCACATACTTTTTGAAAACTAAATTACAAATATTGAAAACTACATTTTTAATTTCGGTGGCATAAATTTTGTAATTCCTTTCAACATTGCTTCAAAAGGATCTTTATTCAAAGTGTGCCTCAACATGAACTCTGCGAGGTACAAATCTAAATGTGATCTGTTTGTACCTCAGTGTTGTTTGTTTCACCACTTACATGAACCTCATAGCCCTTCTATGTTTTGGGTATGGTTGCCAGTTTGGGGATCTACAAAATTGTATTTATGATTTACAGTCAAATGTATGTAACCCGTGTCATTGAGATCTTTTTTTCTGTACCCTCTCCAGCAATATGCGTAGATAATAGTACCAGGTAATACGTTTTTCACAACTACAGCTGCTAAACAATGTGCACTTCTATTAGGCACTTTTTTTTATGAAGTATTCCTTGTTTTTACGACATATCCCACCAACAACCCTCTGTTCTGGTAGAACAAGTCCTGCATTATTTTTATATTTGCCGTACAAAGTTTCATAAATTTCGATGATTTTGCCTTCACCTCCAACTTTTACTTTGAAGTACTAGAGTCTCCACAATAACCTCCAGTCAACTGCTGTATTTTTACTCATCAATAACTGCTTTTGGCAAAACTTTGTAGACGATAATCCATCACACCAACAGTATATGTAATGCAAACATCACAAATGTTAAGCGACTTCCATCAAACCATGTCCCAACGTAAATCACGACTTTTTATCCACATTTGAGACATTTCCAAAATGTGTCTTTCTCTCTGAAATACATCTTCATCAGATGGTTGTTTTCACATTTTCGTTCTAGCAGTAAAATACCAACTTCTTGTAAAAAAGCTATAGCTTCTTTCTCATTAACGGGAAGATACCATAACGTATTCACTTTAGACAGCCCCATTTTAAAAAGTAGATGCTCCAGAGATTAATATGGGGTCTCTCAAAGAGTCACCTCTCCACGAGTCGCACGTTGGCGATGGGTCGATATAATGGGAAAGTACCTATTTTCTTATTTTAAAGGGGGCAACACATGTTTATCTATATTTTCAATCCATCTTACTCTAACAACAGGGTAACCAGCATTTGCCCTGTTTGACTTTCCATATTATCTCACTCATATAAACAAAGAAAGGCAAATAATTTTTAACTAATTCATAAAGTTCATTATCAGGCTGAGGAGCATAAGGTCTGATTACATCTATGGATAAATCCTTAGCTTGATGAAGAGCTACGTTAATCTGTTCAAAAGAAGTTGCCTCTATGTTTATATTGGGGATATTAAATTGAGTGTTTGTATTATGTGTTATCCACAAGTTTCATGTAATAGTGAGCCTTTTCATCTAATAATTTCATAGTTCTGCACACTGAGAAATGATAGTCCTATTCTCATTAATATATATAAATGACACTTCTGTGATTTTATGCTACAATTACTCTGTCAATTCTGCTCTTTTTGCAGATGATTTTGCTTTCTACTGCAGTGAACCGAAGAACCGCCAGCTGAGCTTGAATGTTCAACGTAATTAACTCCAACTTTCATTACAAAGGCATATTGATACAAGCTTGAATTGTTCATAACCTAAATTTACTGTGTGATTGATCATCAAGAGAAGAGTGGTTTGTTATAATTGAAAGTGGGAAATTTTGAAAATATTAAGTTTCTTTGTTTGCAAAACATCACAAAAATCAAAAAGATCAGTGCTATACTTGTTTGTACCCTTACCATTAGTATAAACAAGATTAAATAAATTTTATTAAAATCCCAGATTATTGTGTAAAGTTTGATGTAGTATCTTTAGCTGAATTAGTACATCAGTGAATTTTGCCACAATATGAATCCTTTTAAATTTCATTGCTGCCATATGTTGGTTAAAGGAGGAGTCTGCATGGCTGCAAATCTATTTTATTGTCACAGAAAAGAATATCTATAATGTTGTTTTAGGTGGTTTTGAACATAAAACAGAAAAAGGAAAATAGATGGAGGCTCTGAAATATTGCTCAATGTGGTTGAGTTTGTAACAAAGAGAAGGGAAATAAGAAACTAACTCTTAAATTTGGCTTTATGAGGCTCTGTGCTGAAGAAAGAGAAAGGAATACCAAAGCTAAATCTGAATACTTGGTATCAAAATAGTAACATGTCTATTTCTAAACCTGGGCAAAAAGAAAGTTGACTTTCCTGCAAAGATAGGTACTACTGTCCTCCAAAGCCTAATTCATAATTAACTTTTCATTTAACTAAACTTCTCATTTAATCAGAGCGTATGAAATTATATACTTCTGACATGATCAATCAAACCAACAGAAAGGCCTGACAGTGTCTCATTGATTCAATATCCATAATTCCAAGTTCTTGTGTTCTGTTGTAGCTCTTTTCATCTTTGAATGGGACACGATTATCTAAATGCTCATTTGTTCCATACTAGACTCAAGAGTGCCTAATTGTTCTCTTAACTGTCCTCTGTGCAACTTCAGATGGGAGTCCATCTGGATTTGGGTTCTGTACTCAAAGACTTTAATTGTACTGTGAACTGGTATTAAGAAGCCAGGCGATTAATAACTTTGTTGCTAAAATGTCTGGCATTTGAAAAATATGTATAAACACATGAAGAAGCTTACTAACAAAATGATGGGAGAGAACATAGTGTAAAAAATTAGCATTATAAAAAGAACACAATTACTGTGCTTTGGAACATGTAAAATATCCTGTAAAATATTAATTTCACTACATTCTGAGATTTCTTTAATAATATCGAATAAATTTTAAAAAACTAGACAATTTTTTTATTAATATATATTAAACTTTAAAATGTAACAAACTTTTCATATACAGTGAATCACTTTTTATGAGCTGCATTTGATTAATAGATCAAATTCATATAGCTCTTAGTTAAAAGGTGACTATGCCCTTTATATGAAAACAGGGATTTTTGACAGAATCTTATCCCTGCTGCCTTTTATCTCAATGTGCTTATAATTACTTAAAAAAAGAACTATGGTAAAAAATCCTGTTATGTAATATTTCTCAACATTCAGTCTTAATCGGGGAGAACAAACAATTAGGATGTAATAGTATAAAGGAGGACTGGAGAAAAGAGAAAAAAAATATAAATAAGAAAAGACAGAAATTGCTTTCATATTTTATAAGAATATCGAAAAAAAAAAATTGTAGTCCCATAGTACATTCAAAACAAATGCATGAACAAAAGAGAAAATGATTAATAATAATTTGTTCTATTAGTACTAATTAATGATTTTTTTTCTGTCTGATTTATACAAAGAAATATTAACAGATTACTGAAAAAAAATCAATGCAACTCTTCCTTGAAATCTTAAATAACTAGATACTCAAATGCACAAAATATAAAAACAGTGGTCAATAATATTATTTTACAAGTGAAAAAAATTCGAGCTAAAAATGTCATTTAATTAAGTCAACTTACAGCTTCATGCAAGTTTCAATTTTGTATGTTGTGAGCCACAAAATAAAAATGGGCTAGCTCTATATAACTAGTTAAATTTAAGAGGAAACTCCTTTCCACTTTCAATTGTTATGAGAGAAAATTAGAGAAATATTTACATTTCTTTCCATATGCAAGAATAAATCTGAGATTGTTTAGATAGAAAATATTTGTAAATTTTCTAATAGCATAAGCATGGCATATAAAATGGAATTATTAATATCTTACAATATTCAAATTTATGATCACTTGGCAAATTTGTTTCAGAAATAAACTAAAAGGAAGTGTTCTTTAATTCAGTGTACAAAAATACTTTGAAATCTTTGATAAACTACCATTACACACATGAAAGGAAAGATTTGATTTTTAGGAAGACTTTTTACGCATTCACCTGCTACCATTTTTATTTTATTTTTAGATATTTCCTTTCACCATTTTCAGTTTCCTTTTTATTAGAATTTCTAGTAATCTACAGTATATTTTAAAAATTAATTTCTCTTCAGGATTCTAAATAAAATTGTGAATATGACAGCCCAAAGTGCTAAGTTAATGAATTTTTTTTGCTGCAAAATGTTTTATTAAAATGAATAAATTTGCCCTGATACAGAAGTTTTCAGCACAATGACACAATGGGGAATTAATAATACACAACACCAAATGCATTTTATGACTAATTCCAATACTTTTATACTTTTTATACCCCTCCCCCCCCCAAAAAAAAGAGAGAAAAACTTTGTTGGTTGGGGAACAATTCTGGGAAGACCATTTCCGGTATGGCATTCGTTATGAAATTTGGCCATGTTTGAAAATGTCGAAATCGATGTATTTTTTTTCTTTCATGAAAGTACATAAATGTAACATATTTGGAGAGAGCTTTAAAAACTGATAATTTTTCTGCATACACTTATTCTATTACTTTAATAGTTTTAGAGATATTTCAATTCTAAATGCATACTCCACCGAAATGAAACGTATCCACCATGTTTTAAAAGTTAAAATCGATGCATTTTTTAAAAAGAAAGTACATAAATTTTACATATTTAGAAAGAGCTTTAAAAGCTGATAAATTTTCTGCATACACTTATTCTGTTATTTTAATAGTTATAGATATATTTCAATTCTAAATGCATACTCCACCGAACAAAACGTAACTGCCATGTTTTATGATGTAAACACAACATGATTCATTCACAGCGTGATTCTCTCTATAAAATGAATCACTGAAAAGAAATGTTTCATTGTGCGTCAATTTTTAATTATTTTTCAGTTTTTCATACTTTTAACTCAAACTTTTTAATCATAAATAGATCATTTAAAGATGTACTGATTTTGGCAGGATTTTTTGGCAATTAAAAGTGAAAAAAACTTAAATTCAAGTGTCAAGTGATTCGATAGCTCGGCTTCGCTTGGTTAGTTAGGAAATAATACAGTTCAAAATTGATTTTATAGCAAAATTACAAAAATGTAAAACAATATTTCATACAGATATGGGTATTTTAATGGGTTTTATAGATTTGATGGGTATTTTAAGTGTCTACACAACTGAGCTTAGAGACAGATGGGCAATACAGTAGCTGTTAAGAATAACTAAATGAATCCCCAAATAAGTACTATTATTTTTTGCCTATAATCTGCAAATTATGCATCATAAGACTATTAAATTTCTTCATGCAAATTACTGGCCAATGTGGATAATTTACAGCTTTTATTCTGAGAATGGCAGGCAAAGTTCATATTTCTAAAAAAAGCTTCTAAAGTATTTTCCTTTATCCTAGACAGATGGCACATAAGTGAAAAAATTAGTATTTCATTACAGAATGAGAATTTGTCTGTTCATTTTGGTGTCTGTGATCCATATCACAAAGTTTGGGCCAGTAATTTATACGAAAGAGAGAAAGTAGTAAAATCAGGCACATGCATAGGGCTTAGATCTACCCTTTTGTTGAAGGTTAAAAACTTTAATTGCATCCCCTAAATGCTCCATTTAAAAAAACAAAACAAGGAATATGGAAAGCAAGTAGGTCAGCAAGGGCATAATCCTCTGCGGGTTACAAGCAAGCGCATATTAATGGAGAATTTAAACATCAAAGTTATGGTTGCAGATTATACATACCTGTGGGTTATAGACAGGAAATTATGGTACTATTACACTTATTTTTTGGTTCATTCATTGTACATGGTAATTGAACTTTAAAACAACATACCCTTGAGGGTATCTCACCCAAAGGATCTACAGAAGAACCTCTTCTTATTTAACTGACACACTGTGCACAGAAATAACCTTTAAGTTTAAGGTTATTTCTGTTAGAGCTTGTCATACTTGAAGGTGTCAGTGATTGAATTCCTAAATTGAGCTACAAAAATTTCCTATTTTCAGAGCATTAACTAGAGTGCTACATACCATCCACACTTAAAGGGATACATAGCTGCTCAGTGTTTAAAAAATCAGTTTAAATAAATCTTCTAAAAGTATCCATGATACCAAATACTTTAAACATCCGGAATAGAAAAACCTTACGATATATGCTATGAATAACGGTAAACTAAGACTGATCTAAATTTCAAGAACCCCCCCCCCCCCCCACTTCTGAAGCAGAACAAAAGAATGCCTACATAGTATGCCAAGGAAAATAATTATGCCTATACTGGCTTACTGTAAAGAAATTTTTCATCTCTGCTTTTGAGTAAGGAAGCAGAATTTGCTTTCAAAAGTTCAATTGACCCTAATTCACAGTTATGTATTGTGAATATAATAAATTTTCAAATTCCCTTACTTGTTTTATTAGTTTTAGTGCTAATTTTCTTATCATTTTAACCTTTATTACTTATGTTAAAAATGCAAAAATATATAAAGTCATTACTTAATAACTTCTACACTAAAAAACAACACATCTGCCCTAGATAATAATAATATACATATATACAATGAAACTTCTCAAAGGCACCCAGTCATGGATCCAAAAAAAGTGGTAGTTTTGCAGAGTGGCTGACTAGAGAATTTTCATTATATATATATATATATATATATATATATATATATATATATATATATATATATATATATATATATATATATATATCTGCCATCATAAATGTACAGCATGGGTTTAAAATTTAAAGACATTTCTGGTTTTATGGATGTTTAGACTCTATATTAAAAGTTTCAAACAGTCAAAGTGTAAACATAAATATACAAACAATTAATGAAGCTTACTGAAGTAATTATATTGCCTTACATATTCATATGAATGAAAATCCATAATTAAAATATCGAGATAAATTAAAGGTTACTTTGATAACAAAAAGTCCCATAAAATACAGTAAAAAAGGGTACACTAAATTACCTTTCATACTGATGAATCTAATAATTATTTTTAAATTCAAATAAAGCCCATATTGTAAAATAAAGACTTACCAATGAAGACAAATATCTGATGATGAGAATATCTGAGCAGAATGGAAATTGATATTGTCTATGGTGAAAAAAAATTAGCAAGCATTAATTACGAAATTCATTTGGCAAAAGTGAAATCATTCAGTATTTATGCTTACTTTAAATGGTTACAAGATACATAGAGTTAATTTTTTAAAATAACAAATTAAAATTTCTATCAAATTGTTTTTGTCTTAGAGGGAAAATATAAAATTTACTGTCAACATGAAAAACATAAAAGGTAGAAACACACACATAAAAAATAGTTCAACAAATTAAATATAATTAACTGCCCGTGTAAATTTAGGCATTTCTGCCCATCATAGAATTCATAAACATATGATGGCTTTTTAACTAGCAGAAAAACAAATTATTTTCACAGTAGAATTCAGTTAAAGTTTAGAAATTTTTAAGAAAAGAAATACAGATTTATGAAATATTATGTAATACAAATATAATATTGAAATATATTTATCACATCAAAACTCAAAATCTAACATAGAACCTCTTGGGTTTGAAATCAGTTTCCATATATATATATTTTTCCTCCGACATTTTCACATAATTGGGCTTAAAATTACTGTTCAACAACATGAACAGAAATCAGATATCACTCAAGAACTAATATTCTTCTGCTGAATTTTAACACTTCATCTAAAAAGAATTAGCAATTTAGTTTGTCAGTTTACTGGGTTTTTCTGAGATTCTTCTGTTAAAAAATATTTTTTTGTCCAAAACACTTAAAAAGGATTGAAAATGGTGAATGTTTATTGTTTTAGTGGTGTATGCCATCTTTAGAGATTTTTTAGAAGCAAATTATTCAATGAAAATTCATACAGAAGATGGGGGAAAAAATAATTTCAAGTATAAGGACTGAATTTCAATGCACATCAGCCAAATAAGTTTTAATTACTTTTAAGAGAGAAAATAAAAAAAGATTGAAAATTTAAATCAATATAACTATAAGAATGACTGAATAATCTTTACTTACACATTTGACAGTTAATACCCAGTATTAAATACAAAGGGTAAAAGCTTACTTTAAACCTACAATTCAAAATTACTATTCAAATAACAATAATATACCCAGCTTTCTAATATTATTCATAAAGGGATATTTAAAAAAAAATTATAGTAGTGTTGCTAGATCTTTCAGTCTACCAAACTAAAAGTTACATTCATTTAGAATTTTGGGGCTGTTTATACCTTGCTTACAAATAAAATGCTGGTAGGGTGCTTATAAGTGCAAAAATAGAGGGGTTTTGTAAGAAGTCATAAAAGCACAGGAAAGAGTTTGTATGGAGGTTAGGGTTTGAAAGTAATATTTTAAGAAAGGTGAATTTCATACATAGCCATGAAATCATACAAGGACAGTTAAATAAGAAAAGGTAAAGCAGCAGAAAGATAGAATAAGAATTTTACAATGAAGGAAAAGATATGTTACAAGAGCAGCCTCCCCATAAAGGAAGTGGCTTGAAAGCCGCCTTCAGGTAAGGGGTAATAAAATATATTTATGGAAAACGGTGGATTAGGAGAAAGGTGTAGTAAACAAGTAGTAGAAAAGAATAGTGTGTGTTGAGTTCAGGGAACATTGGAAAAATTGAAAAACATTATTATATGGCTGAATTGTGCCCAGAAGGAGAATTGTAAAGATTTTTAGATTTGGGAATAAAGTGTTAGATGTTGGGGAAGATATTTTTAGTTATGTCCAGATGTTTCAGGGAAATAGCAGGCCCTGGTCAGGTGGTACAGTGGGGGAGAAAATAAATGTATACAGCGGATAGATCCAATTAGAAATGAGAAATGTAATAAAAGGATAATTCTAGACCACTGGGATCCAAGCTTGGAGATAAGGGTGGTCTGATACTTGGTTTAGAAGGAGGGAAGAACGTTTTCATTCGAAGAGAGAGATGGGCTATACAGAAATCAAAATGATATAAAAAGAGTTACAGGACAGAGAAGAGCACGATTTTTTTTTTAAGGATAATTTTCCCCAGTTCCTAATTTTTCCTGACGATCGAGTGTGAATGGCCAAAAACGATGCATCAGTCCAGCTGAAATGGGGTAAGCCCGTCTTTAAATTTCTAAATAATTCACCGTTGAGTGATTGAGAGGACCCATATATTATAAATTTAATAATTTTAATTTTGTGTAAATATTTTTATTAGTGTGTGTATTTTAAAATACATGAAATAAGTTGTATAAATTTCATTGAAAACTTATATACAAATAAATTTCAGTCATTTAATTTTAATTTCTTCTCAATCTTTAAAACATTTAGTGCTGTTTCTTTTCTACAGAGTGTACATGCTGGGTTAATCGAACCTGTTAAATTTTAATCATAAATATCTTTAAAATCTTTTAAAAGTAAATTAATCCAAATAACCACCCAGCAGTGTTACCTTAGAATATATTACAAAACCAGTCATAATTAATATCTGTAATTACTATTTTCACCGATTAAGTTACATTTAAATAATGCTCAACATCTTTCTTACATAGCCAATTGAGATATATTAGCTTAACTAGAACATATAAAAGGATGATATATATAAATATATATATATTTATATATATGTGTGTGTGTGTAAGTAATAATAAAGCTCCACCCTTCATTAATTCTGTTGCTTTAATTTTGTCTATCCCTTTCCGCAACTATTATACTAACCCGACCTTTGGATTTCAATTTGTTCCTGTTCCCACCATGCTTGTGCCTAGTTGTTCCTGTAGCATATCACACCATATACAGTGGAATCTCAATCGATCATTCTCCAAATCATCGTTTTCCCATATGTGTCATTTATTTCCCCCAGTCCCAACAATCATATTGCTTTGTTATATTCCCACATTTATCATTCAGTTCAGTTGGTCCCTTGAGAAATGATAGATTGAGATTCCACTGTATATAATCATATGTCATAAAGAAACTAACTTTCCTTTTTCCTGGTATGGGAATCTAACTGCCCGTCACTTAGCATCATGTAATGGTTTGAATTGGTCAAGTCAAACAACCTCTATTGTCTCAATTTATGCAACTGTCATAAATATTCTCCAAATCTTTAGACTTCTTATAAATATTAACCAATTAACTGTAAAAGCCCTATCCATCGTGTGTTAAAGTAAATAACCTTATAATTCCTCTCAACTGGATTATATTCATTGGATTTGCTAACCACTCAAGCGAACAAGTATTATCCAAGTTACCACCCTCCATAATGTCCCCCTCTCACTCGTATATATATATATATATATATATATACATACACACACACACACAGTGGTGGCAAAAATTCTTGAACACACTCATCTTTTTGCCTAATTTTTGTGTTTGACTTAATTTTTCGTTATGAAATTATCGTACTATCTTAACTATTGTTATTGATTTTAATGTATTTTTTAATGCTGATTTCAAATCTGTTTGTAGAATTCATGTAAAGTAAATAGTTTCATCGATATTTTGAAAAAACCATGATAAGACAAGCAGTAGGTCATTGTAATAATAAGTGACTGTTTTTTCAATCAATGAAATGCTCCGTTATTCCAACCAATTATAGAGCAATTGTGATGAAGGGTTGAAAGCAGAATGTGCAGCAGGTTTAATGTATTGAAAGCAGTTGTGTGTGGAAATTTGAAGTGCATGTGTGGAAAATTTTGGAATTATGGGTAAATTTTCATTTCTGCCTTATAATAAAAGGTGCAAAATAATATTTTTGAAGGAAGAAGGTTATTCTATGCACCAAATTTCTGCTAAAGTACCATGTGGTCTTTCTACTGTCGTGAGAACGTTGAAAAGATATTCTGAAACAAATTCTATTGTGGATAGGGAGCGATCTGGACGACCAAGAAAAACAACTTTACGTAAAGTCAGGGTATTGCACAAGATTTCACTTTCAAACAGAAAGCTTAACTTACCGCAAATTTTGAAACAATGGACTTTGACATCGAATGTGTATGCGTGCCCAAGAATTGTGAGAGGAAGACTGCTGAAAATTGAATTACAAGACTGCAAAGCTCACCCAAAGTTATGACTGACCAATTTTCAACACAAGAGGAGATTGGCATGGGCAAGGGATCATTCATCATGGACCATTAAAGACTGTAAAAAGATAATATTTAGTGATGAAAGTCAGTTTTGTATTTCTGGTAACCAAAGTAGTGCCTATGTAAGACAATGCACTCATGAGGAATTCAGCCCTCTGTCTGAAGCCCACAGTGAAGCACCCGACGAAATAGATGATTTGGGGCATGTCTTTTCATGGTGTTGTGAGACTTCACATCGTGAGCGGAACAGTGAAAGCCAAGGATTACACTGAAATACTACAAAATAAATTGCTACCAACAGCGGAAGATCATTTTGGGGATCAGTTATGGATTTTTCAAGACGATACTGCTCCATGTCACTGTGCAAAGGCAATCCAGAAATGGTTCGAAAATAATACTGTGAATAGGATGAACTAGCCAGGACAGTCTTCGGATCTTAATCCTATAGAGAACCTATGGCATAAAATTGGTTATGATATTTCAACGATAAAAACCTTCAAATAAATGTGAGTTAATTGAAGCTTAAATATTTTCCTTCAACTATGTTGTCATGAAAGAACTTCTTGTGAAATTGGTGCATTCCATGCCAAAAAGGTGTAGATTCTTAATTAAAGCAAACTGACTGAAAGCAATTTCGACTGACCCATAAAATATTGATGTTCAAACATGCAATAACCAAATTTTCAAAATACATATTAAATGTACCGCATTTGTAAATTTTTGTGTTATTCTATTACGTATTCTGTACACATTCTTGTGTACAGGCATCTGTACTACAAAAAATACTTGCGGTATTAAAACACTAGTAAGAGATTTGAAATAAGCATAAAAATACATAAGAATCAATAACAATAGTTAAGATATATCGATAATTTCATAACGAACAATTAAGTCAAACGAAAAAAATTAGACGAAAAAATGAGTGTGTTCAGGACTTTTTGCCACCATTGTATATATATATATATATATATATATATGTGTGTGTGTGTGTGTGTACAGTCAATTCCAGTTAATCGGACCACATCATTTTGGTCTTAATAACTGGCTGGTCCAATTAAACGAACATGCCCTATGTTACATGATGGAATTCGGCCCGAATAAGTGGCTGGTTCGATTAACCGGTGGTCCAATTAACTGGAATAAAAAAAAGCTGTGCATTTGTTCTTGTCAGTAAAATTTTATTAATATTTCAGAAAATCTAAGATTGAACTCTACAATCACCTGTAAACAAAATAAACTTAACATTTCTTAATTCATGACATTATACAACTGAAACTAAAGAAATTTATCCGTTACTTTCCTAAATCTAATTAATTGAAATGTTAAGATATACTTACAAAAACCATCATTACAAAACCTGCAGTTATATAGGATTTTTTGTCCATCCATGCATTGACAAATATAAATTCAACTTCACTTAAAACATTGCGTACATAACCTATAAAAGGAAAGCCCAAGTTAGAAAATGTTCTGATAATATAGTCAGCAAAATACATACATGCATGGTTTTATAAAACAAACCATTTTTTAGAATATATTTAAATATTAAAAAAAAATACAAATAAGGAGAACAAGTTTGCAATATATGAACATTTGATTGCTAATTTCAGACTGCTTGGCCTATATCTTAGTCATTTTTCACATATTAATATATTTAGAAAATGACACACTAAAACTAATATTTAACAAAACGTTGCCACAAAATTTAGGAACTGAAAATTTTGAAAAAATGTTTTCTCTGGAGGGAAGGGATGAAACAGGGCTCAAATGCTGCAGACCTAGTAGAAGATGAGAGCATAAGATGAGAGAGGTACAATGTGGTATGGGAGGATTGAAGTCAACAGCCACATGTCACTAGAATGCTTAAATTGTATTCAGTTTTCTGAGATCTCACATCAGCAAGATTTAACTTCCAGTAATGAAACCCATAAAATAATAATTCTAATGCTAATTTATCATAATTTCTGGCCTAGATGTAGGACTATCTTTAGTAAACACATTTTTAGATTGGTTTTCCTAGCCTGATTTAGTAGGGTGGTCTAATCAACACTTATAAATCAGGTTTGTTAATTGGTTTGGAGCACTGTAATCATCTTTTGAAACATAAGGGCTAAACTGACTGTTTCTTAATTAGGAAAAAGCTTAGCTAAAAAGGAAAAAAAAAGGTTTATGACATATACATAACAGATATGAAGCATATATCAAAACACTGAACCATTAAGACATAGCAATTGCAGAAACTAAATTTTTGATAAAATGTTCCACATGATGTAACTTTGCACCCCCCCCTTCTTTTTTGGGGGGCTGAGATGGGGGTATCTATATACATATAAAACGCGTAGGTATGCGGCACAAAAATCGATGAAATTTCTACACTCCGAATGGCAATGGCTGTAACTACCAGATGTCAACATTAGAGGCTGTTCGCAATTTGCAATTGCGTGTTAACGTGAATTTACGTACTGAAATCAGGAATGCTCGAAAGCAAGCTGCACGATCAAGTGAAAATTGGGAAGTCTCAAGAAAGATAGCGAAGATGAAATAATTCATTATGAGAGAGGTGTGAAAGAGAGATCATAAATGATTGCGAGGTTAGGCTTAACCGTCTCCGGCATAGCAACCGACAGCCAGTAATAGTCAATTTTCTACACTTTTTTCAGTACTTGCTGAATTTTTACTCCATTTTATCACTCTTTCTTTGATAGAGTGATAAAGTGAAAATAATTTCCCAATAATTTATTATTTGATATGATTAAATGTAGATATCTGAATTGTGAACAAAAGTACATACAGAGAGTGATATAATCCACACTATATTTTAGTACTTACTGAATTTTTACTCCATTTTTTAAGTGAAAAAATTTTCCTCAACAATTTCTTATTTGACGTAATGATAAAGTGTAAATATCTTAATTTTGAAAAATAGAACATACAGAGAGGGATGTAATTTTTAAAATCAGTGTTGGGTTTTTCAGTCTTATCTTTAACTCTGTTCTGAAGTAATGGAAATTCATATTTTTTAATTATGATGTTTTAGAATTGGCCTTATAGAGAATACCCCTTAACAATATATATTTATGATGACAAGTAACATATGTAAGGTAACATTCCTTACATATGTTACTTTCAGTTGAGTTGTTTTGCAAATGAAAATATAAAACTAAAAGCAGCCATGCTGCTCGTGCAGAGGCTAGTTTAAGGGAAAGTTTAGTTTGGATATCTTAGAACCAAAAATGCTTAAGATTAAAAATAATATTGTGAGCATATTTATAAATATGATATTTCTGTATTATAAATAAATTAAGAATGGAAAAGTAATAATGTTAAAGTCGATAAAAACTAGTTCCATATATCTTTAAAAAAACATATGCCACCTGTGATTGAAAGGGGAATATTGAGATTCGACTTATATAGCGACTCTATGAGTTCGCTGCAGGCATTGAATACATATGAATATAAAGGTGAAATGGTGGAAGATATAAAATGAAAGTTAAAGAGATATCATTTAGAGGTTTTCCTACATTGGGTGAAGGCACATGTGGGAAACAAACAAAATGAAGAAGTTGATGAGGAAGCAAAAAAGGCTACCTCAATGAGTGTAATAGTTGGTTCGTACAAATTGACCAAACAACAAATGAAAAGGAGACTTAAGAACTACTATACGAACACTTGGCAGCAGAGGTGGGAGGAGAGTGATGTGGGGAGGCCAGTATTTCGTGTCTTTACTAAGGTTAGCTATACAAGAATATCGGATAACTTTTATATAAACCAAGCAATTATTCAACACAGTAGTATTGGGGCATATCAAAAGAGGTTTCATGGAAGTCGAATCTATGTAGCTGCAGAAAAGAACAGACGATTGAACATTGCCTATTTGATTGTGAATTATGGAATAATGAACGTAAAAAATTACCATCGGGCATTAGGAATTGGCCAGCCCATCATTTCTATCATGACTTTTATTGTAGAGCGTTTATATAAAGGATCACGAGACAACTCATGGTTCAGCATCTTCCTTTGTTGGGAAACGTGGCCTAGTTCAACTTTCTTTACAGTATATTTTATTTTTGTTCCTAGGTATAATCATACTATGTTTGCTTTGTAATTGCTTAATTCAATAGTAAGCGTAATTGTATTTGAAACGCCCAATTAAATGTAAAATTGTAAAAGTAAATGTTATTGTATTGAAACTGCACCTTAAATGTTAAATTGTAAGTATATAATGTAAATCGTAATTGTAAATTGCAACATCCTTATAGCGTAATGATTAATTTATTTGTCAGTGAAATAGTAATTGGAATTGCTGCTAAATTGTAAAATTGTAAGTATATAATATAAAGTGCAATTGTAAATTGTAAGATGTGTGTTGTGAAATTGTTAAATGTAATAGTAAGTGCATTGGAGGCATATGAGCAAATTAATGCTTGAAATTAATATATAAAAATAAAAAAAATAAATAAAAAAAAAAAAATTAAAAATTAAAAAAAAAAGATTTAATTACTTTTAGAAGAAATAATTATAAAAATATTTACCAGTAAACCTGTTTGTTAAAGGTTTGTAATACAATTGTATTATGTATGTAATGTAATTGTTTAATGCAATAGTAAGTGTAATTATGTTTGAAATTGCATCTTAAATGTAAAATTGTAAGAGTAAGGTAATAGTATTGAAATTTTACCTTGAATGCAATTTATGAGTGTACAATGTAAATCGTAATTCAAAATTGCAATGTGTCCATAATGTAGTGGTAAATGTTATTGTAATTGAAATTGCATCAAAAATGTAAAATTGTTAGTATATAATATAAATTGAAATTGTAAATCATAATATGGTATTAATTCAATGGTAAATGTAATAGTAAGTAAGAGTATTTGAAATTGCACATTAAATGTAAAATTAAGTATATAATGTAAGCTGTAATTGTAAATTGTAATATGTTCGCAAGCGTAACTGCAATTGAAACTGCAGTTTGAATGTAAAATGGCAATTTTATAATGTAAATTGTAACTGTAAAGCGCAATTAGTTTGCAGGGTATGGATAAGAAATATATGTATAAATAAGTAAAGGGAAAAAACAAAGAAAGCAACAAGGAACTGGTGTGTAACTTAAGCGGGGTTGTCATTATAAATTGGTTAAATAGATAGTTTAGGATTGCGAATTGTAAGGAAAAAAAATTGGCTTGGTGGTGTCCGAGTAAGTCTTTCACCCCCAAGCCAATGGGTCCCTGCTGAGTGAATTGCTGGGGGGACGACTTGGCTTCAATTAAATTTGCCGTATAAGCTTATCACTATGGTTGGCAAAACCTTTAGAATTAATATGTTTCATTAAAATATGTAATTTTAATTCATTCACAGTATCTTTTGTACTATCTTGGAACATATTATACAAACAAAACAGTTCCTTACTTATTTTCGTACCTTTATAATCTTCTTTAGATGCTAACAATTTTAGACTGGCAAGGAGAACTTCATCATACCCCAAGAAGTTATACAGTATTAAGTTGTTCAAAGCACCACCAAAGCATTTGTCAGTACTGGGATCTGAATAAGTAAATGACATTTCAATAGATTCAAATTACTTCATAATATACCCTGCAAGTATAAAATAATTAGCTATGAAAATTGAAGTCATTTAATGGCTTTAAGAACTCACTTTTGGTTCTTAAACAATATATTTCTTTTGTTTGATTTACAAAATATATATATATACAGTGGTACCTCGACTTATGAGTTTTTCGAGATACGAGCATTCTCTCTGTAGATTTTTTGCTTCGGGTTACGAGCAAAAATTCGGGTTACGAGCATGCTTCAGATACCCCACCGCTAGTTTGAGCAGCGAATGCCATGTTACGTGCTCATCAAATGAGAAAACAAGAAGCATATAATATTTACAACCTTTATGTACAATTATTATACAATTGTATAATATTATTCTGAGACTACTATCCAGTCTGAAACCGAGAGATTGGATTATGAGAAAACGTTCTTCGAATTCTCATAAAGAAGAATCTGGACATTACAGCCTCAGTGAACAATGTAACAATCGCCCAGCTTCCGTGTCTCACTCGTTCACTTTAAGAGAGTAGCTGGTAATAAAAGCGAAAGTGAGGAAAGCGGGGCGAAAAGATCAAAAATCAATGAATAAGATTAATTTTTCAGTTCAACCTTTCTCCTCCTCTTCCATCAGCATCTTCAAGTCTGATCTCCAAGGTAAATGTTGTACATTACACTTAATAAAACAAATTTATTGCAGTACATTCTACTGTATTGCGCTTTTATACAATGTTCATCGTTTATAAGCACGTTTTTCTTATTTAAAAACATGTAACAAAAAATTGCGGTGTTTTGGGGGAGCCCGGAACGAATTAATGGCATTTCCGTTCATTTCAATGGGGAAAATTGATTCAAGATATGAGTATTTCGAGTTACGAGCTAAGTCATGGAACGAATTAAACTCGTAAGTCGAGGTACCACTGTATATGATTACTTACAAGCCCTTCTGTTCCACACTGGTCTTCCTCAATCGTGAATTTGTGTTTTTTTGTTCTTCACTGCAATGGGGGGGGGGGGGGGGGCATCTATTTATCTGCCCCATTTTCTAGGACATTTGTTCTTTAGACAGTTTAAGGATACTCCCTCTCAATGAGACAATTTCCGTTTTGTATTGGACTACTAGATGTATGTTTCAGAGGATTCTGACTGACGTAATTCAAATAATAATAATAATAATAATAAAAAAATTTTAAAAAAGAAAAAGATTTTAAAACTTTAGTTATATATATTCTCAAGTGTTTCATACGGATATATAATTGTGTCTAATGAATAAAGTGTAAATACTAATAGAAATCATATTGTCAATTAAATATTAATAAATATAAAAAATTATTTTTTAACTTAAAAAAAAAAAAACTTTATAGCATAACTCATAAAATATCAATTTAAAGAGAATCCATTTCTAAGATGCAATAAATTATCAGCATTTGGTATTCATTGTTATATGGAATAAATTTTCTAGTATCTCCTTAAACAGTTACAAAACAATTTAAATTGTACTGATTTAGAAAAGGTACTAAAACAGATAAAATTAAAACAAATTTAATATAGATTCTACTATGGAAATTCTAAAAATATTACAATAAAAGAAAAAACTATAGAAAAAACAGGTTTGAGATCTTAAATATGCAAAAGGTGTTATTGATTAAATTCATTACTTTTTCTTCCTCTGTTTAACATTATCCGGGCATTGCTATAAATCTTGTTTTATTAAAAATTTTGGTTAACTTGCAAAGGCCAGAAGCACAAATCTGTCAATGTGACAATAATGCTACCTTAGTGCTGAAAATCTGTATATTTTGTCTTAAATTGATATAAAAAAGGAATTCTGCACAGTTGTTAAGCAAACCTTTTTATATGCAGTGATTTGACTTTTGAGAGCCCAGGTAAAATTTTATTGGACATTTTTTGATAATGATATAAAACCCTTTTGAAGGTTAAGTTTAACAACAATATTTCCCAAAATAAAAGAAAAAATTAAACTTCAATTTTTAATTTTTCATGAATAATGAAGACAACACACATAATTACGACTTGCTGAAAATTTGTAATTTCAGTTATTCACTAAAACAGAGTAAAACAGCAATTTTCCCAAAATAAACTTGCAACATTATAAACAAATTTTATTTCTTCTATAAATTACTAAATGCTATAGAGCAGTGGTGCGCAACATAGTTTGTCAAAATTTGCTTATTTCTTGTTAACATTTCCCTAAATAATAATAAAAAAATTTGGTATTACCAGTCAATTTTTCATTGGGGTCACAAGATATTTTTATTTAAGGAAAGAGTCACAGTCAAAATAAGTTTGCACACCACTGCTATAGAGGATGAAATTAAAACTAAGATATAAGATAAAAATGATAATAACGTAAAGGATAAAAAAACTCACTTAGTGTAACTAGTTCAACTGAAATATTATATTGCTTTCTGATAGAGGGACTCAATTTTAGAAAACCATACTCTAGGGAAAATTCCATAATATATTCATCATCTGTCCAAGCTAGAGCTAAAAGAAAATTTGTGATTACTGAAAATTCCTCTAGAAACATTTGTATAAAGAATTTAAGTTTACACATATCAATATAAGTAACTAACTTATTACTATATTTTATTTACTTAAGTAGACATGAAATAAATACTTTTTTAATTATATGACATAAAAGGTTTACACACTTAACTGTTTTCATAATAAACTTGAGAACTAAAACAACTTTCTACTCATGTTTAAACTTAAACAGTTGTTTTACAATTAAAAATTTGATTAAAAATAATCAGAAATAATTTAGAGCTTTTAAGTTATACCATAATTTTTATACAGAAATGATGAGAATATTGAGAATTATCTTACTTGGCAATGGAGAACTGTCTTCAGCTACTGAGTTCAGCTTTTCATCTATAGTTCTATTAAATGATGACGAACTATTTGTGAAAGTTTCAAATTTTGAAGAGTTTTGGCTATTTACAATAGCATCAGTTAATTCTATTATTGACTTATAATCTTCATCTTCATCATATATTCCATTACTATTATAAAAATTAGGAAGATCAATATATTCCAACTCTTTAATTTTTTTCTCTCTTAAATAAGATTTCTCAAGGGTGTACTTTCCATTTAATTTTTCTTTAAGTATTTCAACTCTTAAAATCCCATCTCTTGGCCACTTGTCCTCAACATGTGCTAAGCAGTCAGTAGGAGTTTGAACAAAAGCCATATGGATATACGAAAGAAGGACTAAAGATAGACAGGACTGAAATAAAAAAAGAGAAAAAAAAATCAATTTTTCAGACAAAAAAAATTTTTTTTTTAAAATCATTACCTTAAAAAGAATCCCCCCCCCCCCTCTCAGTTTAAAAAATTTGTCTTCTTTACCATTCTATATTATGGATCAAATATTAACAAAGTAACATGCTTGAATACATTTTCATTGAAGATATGATTAAAGTTTGCTTTTAAATTTAGAAAACAGTATATAAATTCTAATGCTAAAATATACAAGATATTAAAAATAAGTTTTGCACATAACGGTCTTTTTTCTAAGGTAGCATTCCAACACAGACTTACGTGCCTTTTTTATCAATAACTTCATCTTATAAATTTAGTTTGAGTAGACATTTACTGGCTAAAATTAATGAACAATGTATCCATAATTAAATACCATAAACAACATGGGAAACTGAAAATAACTTATTTATAACCTAAATATATGAAATATATCCATACAAAACATAATTTACCAAATATTTTATTAGAGTATTTTCTAGAGATGCTAACTTGCATTATACCGCTTTTGATTAATGTAAGATGTAATGGAGCAAAAGGGAAGCCATAACAGAGAATATTTTGTAGCTAACAAAATTAGCTAAAAAATTAAAAGAAAACAGAAAAAGCAATTCTACGTATTTGAAACATCAGCAGGAATAAAAAAATTTTGTAAGTAAATCGTTAAATTTTTTCTAGCATTTTTATATTATTACATATTTATATTTTTTGAAAGTTACGGATGCAATTTTACAATTTTTTAAAAACAATTTGAAAAAATATACAAAAAAATCTACTATATATGTACAGCTAGATTATAAATAAATTATTTCCTCAATTCCCAATATTAGTGGAAGCAGAGTATAAATCTTAGATAAGATTTAGAGGTAGCTGCCTCAGGAAGCCAAGAATTCCAACATACAGTTAATTATTGAAAAACTTCATCCGAATGCTCAAAGGGAGAAAATAAGAGATGCCAAATCAACTCAAATGAACTTTAGTAAGTCTCTACATGCTAGAAGCTATTGTCATTCGATGAGAATATCTCGACAGAAAAAAAAATCTGGAGGAAATGGAAAGAAGCACTATTGATATTACAATTTCCAATAAAAGACAGTTTAATGATATTTGGCATAACTCTTTCACTATAGATTCCTAAAATATCTAATCAAAGATTTTAAAAATTTACTTTGTACTAAGATGATGAAATACAAGTATTCCTCGACTTACGATCACAATTTATATTTTTAACTCAAAAATACTGTTTCTCAAATGTACAGTACACTATATGCATTACATAATTATTAAAAAATATGAAAAAAGCTTGGATGACACAATGTTTGAAAACTGGTTTAAGAATGTTTTTGGTTGGTGAAGTAAAATACTTGTAAGAATTTTTAAAATATTGTCATGGTACCAATCGTTAAGGTGAAAAAAATGGAAAGGCCATTTGAAATAATTAATAAAGACATCTGAAGGAAATGCTGTTATAAAACCATTTAATGGTTATATTAGATGTTAATACATTGTGTACATTGTGTAGTTGTGCAATAACCAAAATATGCAGGTTCTACCTGATGCTCCCATTATGGGTTATGAATTTTAAAAAATTTACGAAGTTAAATTCTGGAAACAAAAGAAACCTGAAAGTTAAAGCCAAAAAACAAAAACCTGAAAATTGAAGTTAAAACCTATAAAGGAAAAGGGCTGAAAAATTAAAACTTTAAACATTTACCGAGAGGCAGAAACAACATGACTAGGAATCAAAAGAAATTCATATACAAAATTTATTGACAGACATAAAATATTACACTTTTTTTTTTTTGCTGATTCAAACATAAAAAAATAAAACCATCTGTGATTACAGGAGGACACAAATACCAGTTAGATTAAATTATTAATTTCATTAAGATACCAATAAAATTTCAGGCCCATTTTGTTAGCTGGTGAAATAAATAAAAAACTTAAAACAATTGAGTCAAATAGAAAAAAAGGAAAAATAAAATCATACCACTGTAGTGAACAAACAAAAAAAAAGAGGGGGGGGGGGAAGATTGGGCATGCCCATAAAAGAAATTTTATCTCTCGCAAGGACGTCTCTCCATCATGCTCCGCTTGGGTTTACTCTGGCATTACATCATAGATGACTTGAGCTCGCGTCCCATCTGAATTGGTAAGGGCACGTCTTCCCCCTCGTGTTTCTATAGCCACATCACCCCTGCAAAAACCACTGCTCCCTGTGGAATAGGCTTTTTCATTACCTTTATACTTCCACCAATCTCCAAGGCAGATGAGAAGGTGACTGACGGTGCATCATAATTTCACCCATTTGGAGCTGTTGATTATTTTAATTTCTATTAGGCATCTTGTTTAATTGAGAACTTGTCCAATTTCCAAAGTCTTCTACCACTGTGCACTTTTGTAGACCTCCGTAGAGCCATAATCAAGATTTCCCTGTCGGTTTGCTGGATGTCTGCAAAAATGTTCAACATTCCTTTGCTTCCCCCATTTCCCGTGAAAATCAGGGAAAAGTGAACAAAATGGCAAGCTGTATTTCTTGGATTACCAAAGCTTTGAATTTTCTGCTTATATTGAGGAGGATAGGATAACAGAAAAAAAAAAGGAATTCAAACTAAAAAAAAGGATAAACTTTTAGACAAAAAAAATAATTCTCAAAAAAAATTAATATTTATATTTACATCAGTTAACCTGAATAAACAAAATTTGCCAGCTACTTTACATAATATTCCAAACAATACTTATAAAAAAAATCAAAACTTGTCATGACTAATTATCAATGTTACCTTTTACAATGCATTGGAGATTCAGGAAAATTGTGCACTTTTCCACCAATCCCATTTACACTATTTAGGTAATTATTAATTAGATCACAACCAGTTTAAACAAATTAGAACAGAGGCTTAAAAAAGATATGAAAAACAAAGCTGTTATACTTAAGGTTAATTAATTTAAAAACCGAAATTATAATCAGTTACAAGAATGATTATTTATCATTATGATATTAAATTAAAAGTTAATTTATATACACAACAACTGCAAGTTCTGGATCTACCTCCACACACTACAAGTATTTTACAGCCAATGGATCAGGGAGCAATTGCCACTTTTAAAGCAAAATACTTTAAAATTATGTTTGCACAGGCAATTAAGGCCATTGAAGAGGGAACAAACTTAAAAGTATTTTTGGAAAATTATAATATTCTCTACAGTATTGAGATCATAGATAGAGGGTGGAAAGAAGTCACTCCAGGATGCATGTAAGGAACATGGAAGAAACTAACAAAACATTTTGAAACAAATGCATTTCATTCAGTATCTGAACAAGATCCTTTGATTGAAGTTACAGACCTTATCTTAAAATTTGGTGAGAAACAATCTGGAAATTGAAAATGAAGATATCAACAAATTTATTGAACATGATCTGGAAGAGCCTACCAATGAGGATTTGCAAGAGATTGTAACACATTATGCCGTGGAAAAAGAGACAGATACAAGCGAACAAACCAAAATACAATCAGAAAATTTTGTTTTGAAAGAAATGGCTTCAGCTTTTCACTATATTAATAAAGGGCTACAATGATTAGAAGCAATGGATCCAAATGAAAAAAATTCAGAAGTATAAATCGTCATATTCTGGAAAATCTAGTATGCTGCCAGCCAATATACAAGAAAAAGAAGACGTCAACTGTTCAAACTACCTTGATAACTTTGTTTAAAAAAAAACATAACATATCTTCTATCGTAAATTCTGAACCAATGGATTGTACTAATATAATAAGTAGAGATGGCAAAGAATAATTTATGACTTCTAAATAAATTATAATGTATTTTAAATTATGTATGAAAGTAAAAAATATACGGCTGAAGTACTAAATCAGGACCAATTTGGTGAGATTTTGCTCCGGACAAAGAGAGAAAGCCTGATCTCCAATTGGCAGAAAGTTTTCTATCATTTTTCCTTCAATGTTCCACACAGAAGCGTTATACCAAGAGCATGCAGGTTGCTTTATATCAGGCATTTGGACAAAACTGTGGGCCGCATAGCTATTTTGAAATGTATCTGACTCTTTTTAGGTTCATTATTTATTTTATAATTTTATAAAAAATGTTATCACTGTTAAAATAGAAAATTTCTTTATTGTTTAAACTTTACTAAAATTTTGAGCTAAATTAAATCAAATTAAATTTTATCATTATAACGCAAATAACACAGGCCTGCAAAATTTGAGTCATAGAAAAGTGTTTGCAATCTAATGACTGAATTTTATATTATTTAGTGTGCTGATTTCAAATATGACAAATTTTTCTCAATCACATAAGGATTTTTCACAAAATGGGCTTGAATATATGTACAAGAAAGCCTGCTGTACATATTCAGGGGAGAAGAAGGTCTATTCAAAATATTTTTAAGTGTTTTATTTACGGATGAATTAATATATCAAACAATTGGAAATGATTTGCTAAATATATATTAATTAGAACATTTAATGGCATTTAATGGTTACCATTGTTTAATACATCCTTAATGCTTTCTTTTCCTTTTTTCCTGAAAGCTCGTTTTGGCACTTAGTATGTTATGGTCAGTACGCAGGACTTCTATGTGTGCATCCAACAGTAGTCCCCATCATATTGACTTCCATCTACCTTGGTATCTAAGCTCCATCTCTTTGAAATCTTGGTGAAATCTTTAACCCTGTTCTTCACTAATTGCACCAAGATCACTAACTGCACCAAAAAAGGAAAGTAGTCCAAATGCAAATTTTAAAAATGCACTTTCAAACTCAATGAACAACAAAAGTCTTTGAATTTCATTAACATGTTTTCCACGATAGGATTTATAGTTGGGGTCCTTAACGTTCCCAAGGAATTTTGTGACGACTTCCTTGAAAGCTCTCAAGGCCTCTTTTTCCCTTGAAAGCATTTTACTTTCAAACACTTCGTTTTTAAAAAGTTTCCGAATATCTGGACCTACGAAAACACCTTCCTTTTATTTTTGCTTCTGACAGTCCTGGAAAATTGTTGTCTAGGTATTTAAAGCACTCTCCTTCTTTTGATAGAGCTTTAACAAATTCCATTCACACAAGAGGAAAGGGTACTTGGTGTTTCCTGCTTGTTGTCCAAGAAGCATGGAAAGCACTTTTAGATCGCCGCATATTATCCATCCATGTTCTTTATATTTCAAATGGGTGAGAATCACAGCTAAATTCTCGTAAGATTCTTTCAGGTACACAGAATGTCCTAATGGCACTGAAGCATACTTGCTGCCATTAGGCAGAAGCACTGCTTTGAGGCTTCTTTTTGAGGAGTCAATAAAGAGCCTCCACTCATTCCCGTCATACTGTATATTAAAATCCTCCATCAATCCAGGGACATTGCTACAGTAAACCAAGCCACTATCTCGAGAAAAGTATGGAACGAAATCTGTTTCTCTTTTTCTAAACCATGAGAAAGAGGTACCAGGAGCCAATAAATTCTTTTGCTTTAGCCTAGAGCCTAAGAGTTCTGCAGATTCTTTCTTTTTTTCCGTTTTTTTGTTTGCGGGGGGCACCAGAGTCAGAAAAATCTTCAGTTTTCTTCAGTAATGACGACTTATGACACTATATGCTCATCCCCTTTCTTAATTAACACAATCGATTGGAGGCTACGAAAATCAAAATTTTCAATTTTTTGAAAAAATGGTACATCATGGAATTTTTTTTGCTATTTTTCCTGAAATCAGCGTCCAGAAATCTATCAGTATCAGCTATTGGTTTCTAAACACTTTCTTGGTTCCATGACTGTATAATAATACATTGTAACATATAAATTAAATACGATGGCTGAAATTTAATGATCCTCAAAAGATGGCCGATGTTTGGTGAAGTAACTTTTTTAGCCGTGAATATCCATTCGTCTAATAACCATATAGGATTAAACAATTGGTCACATTTATATGTGTGTGTTTGTGTCTATATATATATATATATATATATATATATATATATATATATATAAAAAAACATATACATACAAATATATATGTAATAATAGTGCCACACCAGTTTTAATTCTTTTTCAGTCTTGTCTTTCACATTATATAACAAACTTCGTTCTTTCTATAAGCCGCTGGATGTCATCTGGGCATATGGCACCACAGGGGGGTCACATGGTAAACAGAAGCTGAATTTCGTATATGATGGTGTGAGCATCTTTACTATGGACTTAAAGATTGAATTAGCGACTGAGCGGATGCTGTTATCCATTATCTCTACTTGTAAATATTAATAGCTTCTACTCCCTTACATTTTGTATATGATAACTGTTACATAACCATAATGTGTTTAAAGAAATAAAAGTACTATTCTGCTTAATTGAATTATACCATTTGGAGTTGATGTGCACAAGGCCCGACTATCAAGCCGAATGCCAGTACAGCTTTTTTCCTGGATATCAGTGTTAAGTGTCTATTCTGGTATTTCATTTATATAATGTATATGCATATGTGTATGTGTAAGTAAGTGTAAATATGCGCACACACACACACACACACACATATATATATATGTCGGACGTTGGTGCTTCACGCCCGATCAATTTACGTAATTTCGACCTCTTTGGAATCATCATGTAGTCAGCAGTGGTCCGGTGGCGAGGACATATCAAACCTTCAAACTCCATCAAGCTTTCAAGATGTTGACACAGTATCCATAGAACAGTCAAATTGATTTTACAAACATCTTTTATTAACTTCCAATTAATTACTCAGCTCCATCAAACTAATTCCCAATACCCCAACCAATTTAAATCTGTGCGTCTACGGCACACGTCCTTTCCATTCCCTAGTTATCCATGGCTCTGCAGATTTTCTTTGTTTCCACTTTAAAAAGTAACGCTTAGTGAAGTTCATTACTTATTCATTTTGTCATAAAGTACATGCTCTTTTCGCTGATCTAAGCACTTCCTTTCTCTTCGACGCTCAAACCACAGATGTGCCAAGATTGTATAATGAAAAGGGGAATTTCCCTTTAGAATCTGTGGTTCTTCAGTAATTGAATCAAGTCGAACCCATTAATTCTATTTTCACTGCAAAACCCGATGCCGCTTATTTGAACTCCCAGACTTTTAAATTGTTAATCCTATATTTTACTAACTAATATCCCGTTTTAAGGTCGCACGATCGCCCCCCCCCCATATTTTTAGCCTCATATATATATATATATATATATATAAAATAATATATGTAATATATATATAAAACCTTTTATTTTAATGAAAAAATGTATATAAATTTAAAATGAAAAATATTAGGAATTTAAGATTATCAAAATTTTTTTATATTTAATTATCAGGAAATTCAGATTTTTTTAAAAAATGTAGCTTTAATTATATTGAACTTTAACAGGAAACATCCACTACACCCACTTGAAAGCTTTTATTTCTTTTGAAAAATACAGATATGAAACAGAAAAATACCCTTCGAAATTCAGAAACAATGTGTAAATAGTGTACTAGGCTTCAATAGTTATTCATTAAGAAGCAGGAAAAATATAACATTACATTAAAAAAGGTCCATTCATAAACAAACACCCTCCCACATCTCGAAAGGAGAGAGTGAGGTTGCCATAATTAGGGAGGTCACCACAGTAAAGTATTACTACCCTCTTTGGCAGACCGGTACCAATTTTGATATTACAGCCAAATATATATACATATATAAAAAAAAAAAAAATTTGCTTGAAACTCGACTTACGACCAATGTCTTGGTCTGTATCTCGGTCGTAAGTCAAGGAATATCTGTAGTCCTTTTAACTTTTCAGTCAATAAGTAGTTTAAATTTTCAAAAACTACAAGCGCATAAAGACTCAATTCATACAAGATTATTTGAGTCTACTAGTGTTTAGTTTTAAACTTAGAGCTAGACATATATAGTATACAAATATACTTCTCAGTCTTTCAAATAATGCATGAATGTATTACAGGATAAAAAAAAAAATAATAAAGCAAACATTAGATATGAATAAAGCATATAGGATCATCTTGTTTCCTTACTATGCACTTTAATTAATATACCTTTATCACAGTAATTAGACAAACAGAATATGAAAACTTCTTTTGTAAATAAGTGATACAGCATAAAAAATGCAGTTAAATTATATCAAAACTGCCACATAAATAATAAAACTAAAATATAAACAGAACTGTCATAATATACTAACTTAAATTTTCAAATATAACTAAACAAAACTATTATTAAAGCTTTACAATGTGAAAATAAAAGATGAAAATATATCACTATTTTTATTCTTTATGAAAAAAATATTAATCGAAAATAACAATTCATACTCACAAAAGTCAAAAACAGAAATTCAATAATTTTTCTCTCTCTCTCTGAAAAAATTTTAGCGTATATTAAGGCAAGTCTTACGAAGGCAGCATGAAATAAATGGTCTCTCATATGTATCAGCGGATATCGAACATCATTATTGTTATTTCTAAACAGATTGTTCCGGTTTATCATTTCTATTTGCAGAAGGGCAGCACGACGAGGCATTCTTTTGAATTGAACAAAACACTTGTTTACCTAAATTAAGAAATAAATCCTATGAATGATGCAGTAACATCTTACTATGGAATTAAAGTATGTTAACATACAGATATAAAAAGTATAGATGTATCAGTAACTACATGCTGGAAAAAAACCCATTACTATTCAATATGTTTGTAAAGTAATTCTTAGCCATTTTTTGATGACAGAAGACTGATTACTCCATTGTCAAATTTCCAAAATAGGAACTTGAAATACCCGATATACAATAGGAACTAGTCCTTTTGTATATTGAGTTAGTTCACTTATGCCATTAGTATAAGTATTGTACATGGAAACATTCAGAATCAAAGGTCATAATTTAATCATAAAGTCATGTCTGAACATTAATGCTTCAGTGAAATGACCAAATCATACAAATATATATATTCCTTCATCTCAGTGTTGGATGTGGAAAACAATTTTTTTCAAATAGCACATTTATTTGCATACAGGCACATGTGTTGAATTTACAAAAGTTATTAATTTCACAATATGTTTACTTAGTACAGCAATTCAACAGAGCAACACCAGATTGTTATTAAGTGTACTAAATATGATGAAATATTAAAAAAATGGAAGAGGAACCTTCACATAAGATTAAGACTACAGAAATGTCAGTACATTAATTGTTTTATAAAGTTTCCAAGACTCAATTTTAAAATGAAAACTTTTTAAACAGCATTTTGTTAGTTAGGAAAACTACTTAAGTGGTTTGTAAAATTCTGAATAAGATTTCTAATCTTACTGCCAAGGGTACAAATTTACTGGCGTCCACATCTATTTTAACTATTAAATATAAGCAATAGTGTGCAGTGTAATCTCTCTCTCTCACAGTATATCAAACATAAAAACATAGATATAAATGCTGTTAAAAAAATACCATGCCTTAAATAATAAAAAGGACTTTTATTCGGTAGTTAATTTTCTTTTAACACAGAACGGTGAGATTCAAAGTCTGTAATGCTAATAATGCTCACACACACACAGGTATACCAACAAAAGGTAAACTAGAACTTACCCTTTGTTTACACTAATTGTTTCACGCCAACAAAACAAAGTTTTAACGAGGGTGACTCATTAATTATAAGGAATAACAAATCGGAAATTTCGCCGAAACGTACAGCATATGTAGGTGAAGGTTACACGAAAATGCAAGGAATGCATTCACAAGAATACCCTTATTTAATAAACACTTTTTCAAATGTACATACGTTGATTCATTTAAATAGGTACAAAATTTTTTCAAAAATTTGGAGCAGAATATTTGTACTTTACTGAAATCGTGATACACACATTAGATTGTTACGATTCCTCGTTTGATGTGCAGCGCACTACTACTTTGTTTCTGTTTTAGTTCTTCTTCCACTTCTTCATGTTCTAATTCAAAAAGGGTTACTTCAGTACCATTCTGATATCTGTATGAAAATTCACTTTATAATGTTTTTTTGATTTCTTCTTTTTCAAAATTATTATTTATATTATGACACTCTTTGCTTTGATAAAAATTTATTTTGATTATTATTCATGTTTAGAGTTGAACCCGTTGGCAATTTCCTACTTCCCTAGGTTTAGATTATTTCGTTTTCCATCTGTTCGAAAGTGAGGTTTCACCGCTGAGAGCACGTTGTTTTTCAAATTGTATAAATAATCGTTCCTATGGTTTACTGTTGGTCATTTTTTTAAAAATTTGAATAATTTTTTTTCTAGTTTTGAAATTTCAATCTTTTGCTGATATAAGTTAACCTTTGGTTAATAACATTTTAAATATCTACTCAATTTACACTTGCATTTTGCCAAGCACGTGTTATTGGTTTAGTGTGTGGTGTTTTATTATATGTGATAATTATTCTGTTTATTAGACATTGTGTTGTGAATTTGGAGTCCCTGGACAATACAGATTTTTTCTGCGATATTGTTGACTGGTTGAGCGTAGCTAGTTCGCACTTGGATTACCAGATTTTTTTGCTTGTATTCGTAATTATACGAATTTCTTTACTTTATATATTTTATTTAAGCTTAATATTTAATATATTTATACATAGCATATTTATACATATGTATAGCATAATATATTAACATATAATACATTTATATTAAATTTAAATGCATTGCACAAATTTTTTGCTTGTGTTGGTAATAGTATGATTTTCTAATCTGATTTTGTTTAATTAATATATTTGATTTTAGCTTAAAAATATATATATATTATAGGATATTTATATCTATATATAGCATAATATACTGATTTATAATATATTTAAATTTAATTAAAATAGATTGAATTAAATTGTTGAATTAATTTGAATTTATTTTTACTTTGTTGTGATTTGGTTTGTCGATTGAATATACGGTACAGATGTAGTATTTTAGAAAATTATTTTTACTTTAAAAAAAAATTAAATTATTTTTTAAACGTTATTAAATTAATCTGAATAGTTATGTTGCTCATTAGCATTACTGTTTCTAAGTGTCAGGCTGCATTAGTTGCATGTTTTCTGCGTGGTTTATTTTATTAATAAATTTCTTTAAACTCTTATTTTATTGTAAAAGGTAAATAGATAAACTCTGTTACATGTTATCTCATGAGTACCATGTAGAATCAGGGTTTAAGAACCTGTCCTACCCACTTTCTGTGTAGAGAGCTGGGGTAAACAAAAATGGCACCAAGTTGGCACAAATGATAATTAGTATGAATATTCCAAGTTTGAGTAATTAAATAGGTATACATAATTTGTGTAAATCAGACATCTGAAAAACTAGATATAAGATACAGCTATGATAGATTTCTAAAGACTCCAAACTCAGAATTATCAACTAATATATATTCCAAAATTTTGATTTAGAAAATATGGCTCTTTGATGTTTGGCTGTGGGCATACATCCTGGCTAGCTCAGATGGCAGAGCAACTTCCTTTCATGGGAATGGCCCAGGGTTCGATTCCCTGGCCAGGTCTCTCCCTGTGCTGAACATCAAAGCTGTTAAAAAAAGACAATTTGTTTAAACAGTTTTATCTTAAAGCTTTTATTTGAATTGATGGCAGGGGCAGTGTCTTTAGTAAAGAACTGAAATCTTTAATTTGGCAAGTTTAATAATAAATTTCTGCAACAGTTCTTTATTTTTAATGGTTATCTTTAATCTCCCTTATAGTTATATGATTCATAAATTATTTTTTTATTAAATATGATTAAAAAAAATGGTACTTTCCTATTATGTTGATCTGTCACCAATGTTGTGCAAAGTAACCAGCTAACACTTTCACTGCCACTAAAATTGGCATATCCATCCTCAGATGCCGACGTTTCTATGGTGTTCACCGCAACATCACTATCTCCTTCCGATTCGCTCGTAGAATCCCAACTGTAATCTTCATCATCTGTGCTGTCATAATCAGAAAGATCACTCTTTTCTAATAATTTCAATATTTCGGCTTCAGTCAATTTTTTATTTACTTTCCTTTTTTTGGGCTGTGAAGGTCCTGCCATACTTGCCCGCCATTTTTAAAAACTCACATAAAAAAAATTGAAACACAAAATTTAAAAACCATGCATGTAAAATATAGAAATAATGCTTCACTAACATGCCTCAAAAACCTCTTTGTTCAATCTTCAAGGCCCCACTAAAAATAAAGCATATAACTTATCTTAGTTGACCATCATCCTAGAGCGTCGCTGGTATATCAGGTAGCACCATGCATTTTAAATTTAAAGCAATAAAAGTAAAAAATTTTAAAAACCAAAGGAATAAAAGAAAAGCAAGTGTACTTTCCTGTTATACAAACCCATCGCCAACCTCTTGGCATAGAAAAGCTTATTAATTTCCCATTTAACTGACCAGTTGCCAATGCAGGAGACTTTGTGAGACCCGGGATTAATCTCTGGAACATCTACTTTTTAAAATGGTACTATCTAAAGTGAATACGTTGTGGGATCTTCCCGTTAACGTGAAATAAGCTATAGCTTTTCTACAAGAAGTTGGTATTTTACCACCAGAGCTAAAATGTGAAAACGACCATTCTAATGAAGATGTATTTTGGAGAGAAAGACACATTTTGGAAATGATTCAGCAAAAAAAAGTTGGAATTCGCATCGGGACATGGCTTAATGAAAGTCACTTACCATTTGTGACGTGTTTGTGTTTCATATAGTGCTGGTGCAATGGATTATTGTCTACAAAATTGTGACTTAAAAAGAAAAGTTTTGTTAGTAATGCTGTGGTGTGGTGGTTGTAACTGCTGTTTGTAAGTAATGTGCCAGAGATGAGACTCTGGTCTCTGCAAGCATATGAGAACGGTTTTTCCTTGCCTAGAGGTACAGTTTGCTGAAAGGTTGGCGACAAATCAGTATAATAGGATTCTGGCATATTTTTAATGTATTAGCATTTTTTAATTTTATATCAACAATTAAAGTAGCACATACCTTTTTCATTACTTCTCTCTCACAATCAATCTTTTAAAACTGGATTTTTCTTATTAATGTTCTATAAAATACTGAGTTTACCACTTTTTACTTATCTTTCTTTGTAGGGTATTAGTTCAGGACATTATGGCTTATTTATTATGATTCCTAATTTAATTAAATAGACATTCACAAATTATATGAAATATAAAATTACTAAACCAACACCATAACTCAAAAGACCAAGGAGAGTAATAAATATTAATACTGCATAAAACACACTAATAACACTATGGTACAGCTTCCATAAACAATGACAAAAGACTGACTTGAATTCACAAAATGAGTAGCAAGTAATTGTGCTCTTATAGTGAATATTTTTAACTTGCATTTTCAAGCTTTTTTTTTTTAAATCCAATGCGGAGGCACTTGTATTCAAACATTGGCCCTTACTGCGCCGCAGTTTTACTGTCCATTTTATTGTGGGGGCACCATATAGGCGGACAGCATTACCCCCTATGAAGGGACGACACGAACGGAGGCATTTTTCGTGGCGCAACGCTGGGTCTCGATCTGAGCACCCTCAGCACCGAAAACCAGCGCGCTGTACCACTGGACCGCCACAAGCCCCATTTTCAAGCATTTAAAATGAATCATTTTACATTCAAACACATACTAATGTAAACTAAACTTTTATTAAACTATCTTATTGTATTGTATGCTTATATTAAATGTAAATTTTTTTTGCTATATTTTTAACTTTGTTCATACTTTGAAAACAGAAGTGATTTTATAAATGTCTATTTCTGCATATCTGATTAATCCAAAATTTGTTAGAAAGAAAAATTATGATTTTTGCAGGGAGAACACTAAAAAAGCTTTTGTAAAGTATTGCATGAAGATTTTTTTAACCAAGAATATTGTAAATATAGTATAAATATTGAGAAAATAGTTCAGGGCCTGTTGTATATGAGTTTTCATCTTATATTTTATGCTTTGTATCGTATGTTGCTTTCTGGTGCAAACAGACAATTTTGTGAATTTGATTTTTTCCCCCCTGCCATTACCTGCAAGATACAATATGCATCCTGGTGGATATCATTTACTGAGCATAAACATAATAAATTGATTTCAGGAATGTAATGCATGCATGTCCAAAAGGGGGCTGAGTAAAAATTAAGATTCAACAGAAATGCTGCTCTGTCAGGAACTTGGAATCCTATTGCTGCTTAATTGAATGTCTGCCAATATTGTAAGCTTCTCTCTATGCCTCTAGGGAACCGTGTTTGAAAGTGGTTAAAAATTACTTTTAAAGATTTAACAGTTTTATTTCTTTAAAAAAAAAAGATACGAAATAAATTATTTCTTTATTCTATTAACTTAATGTCTGTGTAAAACAAAAAGACTGATAAGATGTGAATATTACAACTAAAATTCACATCTTATCAGTAGTGTTTTTCTTGATTTTGAGTCTGAAGAATTAGTGTTTTCAGATATGGCTGCTACGTAAAATATATTTTTGATAGTTTTCAATACCTTTTTCAGGTGTTACTCGTAGAAAAGGTACTTCTTTTGTTTTATAGATTTGTGTAGTTTATTTCACCAAGAAAGATCCTTTTTTTGTTACATTTGTTTACTTTTATGTAATTTAAAATTTTTTAATCTTCTAGGATTTCTTATGGTGTTGATATTGTGAAAAAGATGGAGGATTGTAAGTATTGGGGGGGGAAAAATCTTTACAGGCATAATTTAGAATAAAATTTTTACATTTTTAATCCGTACCAATTGTATAAATTTATCAAAATGATTTTATATGAAATTATTGAAGATAAAGGGAAATTCATTTATTTACATAGTACAGTTAAATAAACAGTTGGTTTTATATAGCATTAAACTACCTTGAAATGTAGAAAATGTCACTTTTCCATTATTGTTTTTAGTTATTTCTTTTTTAGTTTTTTTGTTTATAGATTTAAAAAAATGGCTTTAATGGGGTAGAATAAATGTGTTTAGAATAATGAACATGTTAAGGAATTCCAATCTAAATACTTTATTTCTGCATGCATAAATTTCTTTACATATATAATTTCTATATTTCCTCTCCAAATATTCCACTGCTATTTAATGTAGTTATATTTTTGTTAAAAATATGTATAGAAGTCTTATTTGAAACACTGACTTGTAAAATTTCTGTTATCAGTTTATATTTATGCTTAATTTCCACTTTTAGGCATTACAATTTTTCATAATTTTTATTTTTCTATTTTGTTATGTTTCAAGCTGTGAATGTTTTAAAATTTGTGGAATGTCGTGCAAGAGAAATCATGACAGTAATGGAAGATGTAACTTCAAAAGAACCAAAATTAAATCTTCAGAGGTTGCCCTATCATATGCGTAGAAGAGCTGCTAGTCATAACCCCAAAAGACTACCCAGAAGTCTGAGAATAAAGGTAAAAAAAAAAGTTTTTTTTAAAAATTATATGACAAGTAGAATAATGTTGTATTATGTTAGTTTATCAGACTGCTTGTTATATTGCACTATGGTATATATCAGTGGTAAACAAACTGTGGGTCTTAACCCACAGAGGGGTTGTGAAAAAAATTGGAGGGGTTGTGGATAGTCTGAAGTAAATTTATATCATACTGAATTACTGAGGGGACGGCAACCTTTTTTACTAGGAGGCATGTTTTGGTAATGCGGTAGTTTGGCAGGCACCGCTGGTTGAAGGGGAAAGGGGGGGTTAATATTTAAACATGAAAATATTAATGCCAGATAAATTTTTAATACATAAATTCAAATTTTAATTTAAATAGAGCAATCTTAAAATTGATAGTTAATAAGATATTTGACATTGCAAATCTGTGGCCAACTCATAATGTGTCACATACATTGAATTCCTAGTTCTCAGGCATTTGTCCAAAGGAGTGTCAGTGAGGCTTAATTGGTACTTTGATTTTAAATATTTCATATTGGAAATCAAAGATTCACAAGCATATGTCTACATGCAAATAGAGTTCAATTTCAGAGCAGGAAAAAGATGCTGACTTACAGCAAGGGAAAAAGAAATGCTGTGGAGAGAGCAGGCTGCTCAGTTTTTGATTTTTACGATTTAAATTTTTTTTTTACTAAAATTCATTACAACTGCAGGTGTTTGTTGTTCAAATATCTAAAATTTAGGTAGTTCAACGATGGACATTTTAAAATTGTTTCGCAGATGCTGCATTGCCGACCCCTGCCTTAAGGGGTTGTGAGACCCCTTACTTTAAAAAAAGGCTTTACACTTTCCATTTTTACATATTTTTTATAAGTTTCAAACGTATGATAATGATCCAAATATACAATATTATTATTAAATAGATTCCAAACAGTCTTAAAAGTTGACGCCTTCATTTGCTTTTACTTGCAAGACTGGGTTTTCAAAATGAGTAGAGATAATAACCAAACAGCAATAATATAAGAGTAGCATTCCAAAATATTTCTCCAAATATTGAACAAATACTATCTGAGGTCCAGGTTCACCCTTCACATTCATTTTTTTCTAGTTTAGTTTTATATAGATAAATGAGTTTATAATTTTCAGTGCTTAAATATGAAGCTTATAATTTTAAAATATGCTCTTTTTTAATTTTGGTTTTTTGTTAGTTTTTATCTAAATGAAATACAAATACATTAATACTGAAATAAGAAGTTTTAGTCACATAAGATTTGGTAAAAAACAAATGTTGATGGTAAGGAAGACATTTTTTTATTGTTATGCAAAGTGAATATATATACCCAAAATCTGCAATTCATTGATTTTTTAAATAGTTTTTCAAAATTTGCTTGTTTCATTTTTTTTATTCTTTTGTTAAAATTTTCCTCTCTCTCTCTCTCTTATTTTATTTTATTTTTTTTTAAGTTAGCTATTACCTATGAATTTTCATTGGGGTTATATTATTTATTTAAAGAAAACGGGTTGCAGTCGAAAAAAGTTTGTGCACCACTGGTATATGTAATAAAGATAATGATTTTAAAATTTAATCATTGAAGTAAGCAATTTTCTCTGATATTCTGTAACTTACACAGTAATCTATACTTGTTTTAATGTTTGCCTGTAATATAATGCCATGTAATGCCTGCTATAGGATTTTTCAGACGATCATAGTACCCTGTCCAGTTTTGAATACCTCTAAATGTACCCTACCATATTTTAAGTTGCAAAATATTTACCATTTCATTTTTTGGACTGATTCTCTTTAAGTGGGAATTTTGCTGTTGAAACCTTAGGGTGATTTTTTTATTTTATGAATAAGATTGATTTGTTAAAAAATTAATTTTAGTTATTTAGAGCTAGTTTTATTAAGTATATATAAAATAGTTTAATAACTTTTACACATCACAGCATTCTTTAAAATATGAGTGGAAAATAATATAAGAATAATTCTTTCCATTTCAAATTACCCTTTACGTTCATCTGCGATGCTCTTTTAGTACTATCTCACCATTGTTTTGTTTTAGGAGAAACACTAGTACCCCTCAAGGAAGTAGTGTTACTATAATATTTACATTAATATAACAGTATAAATGTTATGGGAACATTATATGCTTTTCACTTTTATGGTGCTCATTCAATATTTTCAACTTTTGAAAAAAGAAAAATACAAATTTATAAAATTGATTCAGAGTTTTTACATATTAAATTTCTGTGAATCACTTCTCATAAATGTTTACTGTTCATTAAAATAGTATGTTAAATAGGTGAAGTTATTCAACTTTCTTTTTGAAAGATTTTTTTTTAATCTATTATACCTTGATTAATACTATAAAAATAGTATTTTTCATATTTATAGTATTTATCAAAGTTGTTATAATTCCTTTTTTAAGAGATTGTGTTTATTGATATTGCATTAGAATGTGTTTTAACTTGGTGGATTTGAAATTCCTGTTATAATTTTGTTCTTATTATTAGTCTTGTTAGTTAAAATTAAAATTGACTAAATTATATTTATTGATTTTTTTTTTTCTTTTCTTTTATTCCTAGAAGACAGAGGAAACTGTTTCAAAGCATAAGAATAAACCTAAAGTTCATAAAGATTTGTTAGCCGAATACAACAGCAGACAAAATCCTGACTCATTGTGGCTTTCTACACATATATGGTTTGCAAAAAGATTTCATATGAAGAAAATGTGGGGTTACCAACTTCCATTCCAAGCTACAGGGAAGCGATTTCGTTCATCATACAGAGCAACAGTGAAAAATGTTTTGGTGCAGGTTTGTAGTAATTTCCCTCTTTAGGATTTTTGCACTGTTCTGAAAACTGTTTAAGGTTCTACTGAGTGCTGTTAAAATAAGAAAAAGGTTTTACTTTTAGGCATAAATAATCATTTCTTGTACATATGACATTACTTATCATATAATGCAGTAGGATTATAATATCAGAGTGGAATTTCAAGACCTTTTAAGGTGGTGCATCAGTTGACATTACAGATCTTTAATCCCAGTGTTAAGCTATGATAAATTTTCTTCCCAGTGTTTTTCTAATCATGGATTAGCAAATGCATATTTTTAACTTTGTTTTTAGCATTCGAAAGTAGTCCTTTAGTTTCTAAAATTTCAAATTTTTTACTACTTAAAATTTTACAGGGCATTAAATTATTGACATCTTTCACTACAAAATTAAAATTGTATTTGAAAATATTAGACTTTAATCAAAAGATTTTGAAAGAATCCATATGGCTTTGAAAAATATCTGTTTAATTGTGTTAAACAGGATTCAGAAATAGGCCTTAGGCGTTTAGTGAGTAGAAAAATATTAAGTTGAAAATTCCCCTAGCTTAACATAGGTATGAAGATTTTTGATATTGACTAATGCACTGTCTTGAAGAATATGAATGAGTTTGTTGTCTATTTGCTTTTTGTTAGTCAGATATAATACTCCCTTTTAAAACTTTTTCTGTATTTCAATATTCAATTTTTTTTTCTTTCAGATCTTTGTTTTGACCCATTATTAAACATGTACACATGCTTTATTAACACCACTGCTGATTTTCTACCACTTAACATTAGCAGCTGAAGCTCTCGGTGTTCAGTGGTTCTGACTTACATATTGGATTGTTAGCTTAAGTACATACAAATATTGAGTCACTATAAGTTATTTATATGGTTTAATCTTAGACTTCAAATGATTTATAAATTTTAGTACCCTGAGTCATTGCATGTTACTGTTATCTTTTTTTAACATCAAAATTAAAGAATTTTTGCATCATGAACTTTGTATTTTTTCCTTTCAAAATGGCCCTGAAAGAATTCATAACCTTATATTCAAAATTGTCGTTTTCTTATTGATTAACATTTATCTGCAATTTAAAACCTTCCCATCTCAAGTTGTAACTATCACTGATGTAATGACACTACCTTCTCATTTCTTAACTATAATCTTTTTTTATCAATAAATATTCTTGGCATCTCTGACTTCTTTCTATTAATATGCGTTTATCTTTATTTGTATTATCTTTCATGCTTTCTTGTAATAAAGTGATGCATTGAAAATGCATTATTTAAGTACTTAAGTTTGTCTTCATAATTTTAGATCTATAGTTAAAAAAATATTTTCCTATAAGAAAAATTTTCACTTGTTTTTTATGCTACCAGTCATTCTTATTTTTAATTCTCTTTTGTGTTTATTTTTTTTTTTAAATATCTTTCATTTAGGATCTGTCTTATTTGTGTTGTATTGAGTTAAAGGGGGATGAAGAAAAGCTTCTGTCTCGGCTTTCTTGTTTAACTGATGATTCTGTGGGTAAGATATTTAAGATTTCTGTGAAAAGAGTTTTGAAATCATTATATGCTATTTTTTTCTCCAATGGATGGAAATTGACAGAGTCATTTTTCCAATATATTGCTTACCTCTAATATTTCGTAAACTGAAACTACTGCAAAGCTCTTTGCAAATAAAGGGTATCTCCTGTCCCCGGGCACATTTAATTCCACATCGGTGGCTTAGCAAAACACGAATATAGTTCGGGTGAGCCATGGCAGTCGTATCTGGTTAATAGTCAAAAAACCACAACAGCTTTTCAATGGGGCTGTTGTCTCAATAGGTTAAATTCAGAGTATTCCAGTTTTTTGTGGAAATCTGATCATTTAGCTCTGGATGATGTTTTTTAAAAAAGTTATTGGCTTATAATTAGGCAATTGGATGGTATTTTAGAACTAGTATGCTGTACATAAGGTGCAGAAATAGTGCCTCTGCACCATTTTTAGACAACTCATCTGCCTAGATAGCATAGCGACGTTTTTTAATGGGGGAATGAAAATCAAAAATTACTTTTGAATAAAATAACCCTTTTTTTTCTTTTTTTTTTTAACAGTGTATTTCTTAAACAGCTGCATTTTTCCTATCAAATTTATAAGATTATGCTTTGTTTTTCTAAGTGTGTGGTCATTTTATTATTAATGTGTTTTAAATTTTGGAAAATCTTTTTTAGGTATGAATTTTGCATCAGAATCATATATAGATGGAACTAAAGAGGGGTGTTGCTTTTTATATCATCCTGACTCATTTCCATTTAATGGAATTGGACCAGTCTCATTTTTTTGGAAACCTTCCACAAAATTACTGTCAAAGGAAGATGTTAATCTTTCAAATTCATGTCGTCAGTTATGGATTTGGTGTCATCCTTCAATTCATGCAGAGCTAGTTCAAGTGCTAATTAATGTTTTCAATTTGCAAGAAAAAGAAAATTTAAAAGCAACACTAAAGGAACATAATTTCATGTCAAAAGTAAATTATATGAAAACTAAGTTACATTTTCAGAAGGAGCCAATCTATGCAAATGAAGATGTTGCAATGACTATATTGAAAGATACCTTAGTACGTCATCGATTAATTGGACCAAATGCACTCTCAGTCCTAGCTTCTGTTTTAAACCCTGTACATTCTAGTGATGAATTATGTGATAATATTCTTAGAAATTCTGAGAGCTCAAAAATTCAAATGGATGACATTGTGAACCCGCCAGATGAAAGGATAGCTATTGATAGTGAAGAATTATCCTCCTCTTTTGCTAAAGTTAAACAGCATGTTTGGAACTGTTTAAGAAACCCTGAAACAGTGTATTCTATTCCGCTTAAAACAGTCATAGGACTGACTGTTGAGGATCCTAGATTATACGTTTCTGCAATAAAAGAACATGATTATGAAGGTATTATAACCATTCAGTCACTAAAATTTTTAGTTTTTACTTTGTATTTTCCATAACTGCAGTGATTTCGACTTGTACTTGCTTTCAGCAATTCCCGATTTTATTTATTTTTAACTTTTGGAGTGGTTGCATTAAACCCTGTAAATTTAAACTACCATTTTTTATTTTGAAATACATCCAATATAAAAATTTTAATCAAATTAGTGGATTAAATGTTATTCCTGAATGATTTCTAACAAGTTGCTAAATTACATTTTTCTTTGCTTAAAATTGCCAAGTATAATTTCCTATGATTAAATGTATAAAAATTAACTATGTATTCTTGTTATGAAGAAAGGGCTTAATAGGGAAGATTTCTCAGACTTTCTTTGCTCACTCTGGTTATAAATCTTCTCGATTAAGCTTAGCCAGATGAAATTTAAGCCTTTTTTTTATACATTTATAGCATTTCTTTCTCATTTAAATTAGGTGTGACTTTGGAGAATAACTTAGAAGAGTTTTCCAAACCAACAACAGCCTTTTCTGCTTTATGGAATATGGAAATTAGAGATGAAGTTACTGCATCACAAATTCCTGAGCATGTATTGAATAAAGAAAGAGAGAAATACATAAATCCTAAAGGTTTACAAATTATTATCTCAAAGGGTTCTGGGCACAATTGTTAAAAAATTTTATTTACATGCATTTCATAGTATTTTTTCTTCTCCAGTATATCTGAATAAGATACTTATGCATAAAAAAATAATTAAACAGTTTGAGTTTGTTATAAAAAAAAATTTTAATTTACTAATTAAAGCTTTTTGTTTTTTGATAAATCTACCAAACAAATTTTGTCTTGCATTATTTTTCCACTTTAAGGCATAGAAAAGATTGAAGATAAATTGATTTGGGTTAGTTAATTTTTACTGTGGGAAAACTAATTTCAGAATCTTGCATCTAAATAAAATATCCTGATGATGGGTCTAATGAAAATAGTTCACAGGATCTCTGTAGCAAATTTCATAGATAAACCTTGTAAGGAATTTTGGATGCATCCTTTTAATGATGGCAAATTATGAAGCATTCCATTCAGCGATAAATTGAAAACACATAGAGGGTACACGTCTACATAGTAGACGGTACTGCACAGAACTGATGTAATCTCACTACGTAATCATCAGAAAAATTTATCGATTCTGTTATGTGATTTTTAAAGCCCCATGGTATATATTGAGCCAAAACAATTAAAATGAATTTTTAAAGAATTTTGTATCCTAGAGCCCCCTTTATAGCTCTCTCTATAAAATCATTTATTATTTTATTTCTTAATCTGTGGCTGAATGATTAGCTATCTGAGCATAATAGAGTTGTGGGTACGTAGTTTCCTTAGTTCATTCCTTGACTCTTCACTGTTATAGAAGTTCAAGCAATGACTTATACACTGGTGTAAGAAATTAAGAGAATTTGCAGACTTGGTCGATTATCTCTAGAACTACTGTACCGATTTTAATGAAATTTGATATGTAAATACATTGATACAATAGAAAACAAATAACCATTCAATAACTGTAATACACATGCATGATTGTGCGTAACAGTCGTTGGAGTCGGAAGGTATGAAACAGTGGTTGCAGAATAAACAAAAAAATAGGTTTAAAAAATTGTGTTATTTTGCAGCAATCGGTTAATTTAAAATTGTAACAGTAAAAATGAGTAACCACCAACGTTTAGATGATGGAATGAGGTGGCAAATTGTGGGGAGGCTAGAAGCAGGCCAATCTCAAGTCCAAATTTGTAGAGTTCAATTTAACGCTCAGCGTCATGTGTAACTTATGGAAACAGTTCCAGAATACCAGATCCATCGAGAGAAAGCCTGGGCAAGGTCATCCAAGAGCCATGATGGCCAGAGAAGATCGCCATTTGTCGATTATAGCGAGGCGTAACAGGACTGCTACAGCTTCTCATCTATCTCGTGACTTGTATGCAGCCACAGGAACCCGTGTATCAAGGGTGACTGTTTCCAAAAGACTTCATGAGAGAGGGTTGTTTGTAAGAAGACCTGCTGTTTGCGTCCTGCTCACTTCTACGAACAGGAGCATCCGTTGATCATGGTGCAGAGAGCAGAGAGATTGGAGTATGGATCAATGGGCGACCGTTCTCTTCACTGATGAGTCCCGGTTCAGCCTAAACACCGATTCTCACCGTACATTCACATGGAGAGAACCAGGGACCCGCTACCTACCCTCCAATGTCTGCGAAATTGACCATTATGGCGGAGGAGGTTTAATGGTCTGGGCAGGCATCATGTTGGATGGCCGCACACCTCTCCATGTCTTTGAAAGAAGCACTGTGACTGGTGTGAGGTATAGGGATGAGGTCTTGGAGCCCTATGTTCGCCTTTTCAGGGGTGCAGTTGGCCCTGAGTTATTTTAATGGACGATAAAGCGAGGCCACATAGAGCTCTTCTGGTCGACGAATTTCTAGAGGGTGAGGATATTCGCCAGATGGATTGGCCAACCATATCTCCAGACCTTAACCCTATAGAGCATGTCTGGGACGCTCTGGGGAGGGCAATTGCAACTCGCAACCCCCCTCTGAGAACCATCCAGGGAATGAAAACAGCATTGCTGAACGAGTGGGACCAATTGCCACAGGAAATGATAAACTGCCTTATTTCAAGTATGAAATCACGCGGCGAGACCTGTATATCTGTAAGAGGGGACCATACCCCCTATTAACCCATTTTTTTTGTTTATTTTGCAACTGCTGTTTCGTACCTTCCAACTCCAACGAGTGTTATGCACGATCATGCGTGTGTATTGCAATTATTGAATGGTTATTTGTTTTGTATTGTATCAATGTATGTACATATCAAATTTCATTAAAATCGGTACAGTAGTTCTAGAGATAATCGACCAAGTCTGCAAATTCTCTTAATTTCTTACACCAGTGTAGTCCAACTGCACTATGGATCCTAGTTTAATCTATTTGTGGTAGATGTAAAGAAGAATGAAAGGGGCAGACCATATCAAACTGCTTTAAACATCACTTTAGTTCATACATTGTTCTGAATTATGTGCTTTACATAAAATAGTGAAAAATAGCTAAAATTAACGTATCTTCTTGGGAATGTTAAAAATAAAACTTTTTCCAATCTCATATTATAAAACCTGTATACCACCTTTTCATTATTACAAGTTTCCTAAAGAACTCTTTTATTGGTAATCCTTAGAAAAGTGCTGTTATTTTTTACTTTTAATTCCTTAATTTTTGTTTGGAAGTATTTAATGTCCCTTTGTTTTTAAAAAATAAAGTTGTTAAATATGATATAAGAGAGAAAAAGTTAAATATTGAATAGGGATGGCATGTCAAGCTATTTATTATAGCTCATATTTTTTGTACCCTTTTTTTTAAAATCCCAATTTTTCCGAAATTCTTGTGTCCTTGAGAACCTATTTCATAACATTTGTTTAGTCACTATCTCTACTCTATTCTCAACACCTTATAGACTAAACATTTTCTTTGAAATGGTTCTTAAAAACTGCTAAAATAGTCCTTATAAAGTCCTCAAAAATTGCTTCAACCATAAGCTTTAAACCCTGCAGTAGATTAATGTCTAGTGGGTATATGCATTCAATTTGGTAAGTCTGTCATTTGTCTAAGCATGTAAAAGAGCTTATTAACTTACACACCTTTAGAGAGAGAACAAATTACTCATTGATATGTTTTATTCGATCTTGTTTATGTTTAGTAATCTGTTAAATTTGGTTTTAATGATTTTTAAAATTTTTTTTTAGCATCTGATTTTAAAAAATGCACAACAAGTGTTCCTGTTATAGTTATTCATCAACCAGGAACTAATGGTAAGATGATGTGACTTTTAATTTATTATACTTTAATTACTCTTTTGAAATTAAAAACTAGTTATTCTATAAATGACTTACTGAAAACACCTGTTAGAAAAATTGAGATTATTCATTGGGGAAATTATGCTCCTTGTTGTTAAGTCTTTAAAATATGCAAAGCCTCCCCCCAAAGAGATAGAAATTACATTATGAATATTGAATTTGCATTATAAATATTTTATCCGTTCAACTCGCCCCCCCCCCCCCCCCCCACCCCAATATTAAATCCTGGGTGTGCCACTGGCAACAGTGCTAACCTTCGGAACCATAATATGTGGGGTTGAAATCCCATAGTAAGTGGGGGTGTTTTAAGACTGTTGGGAAACTGGAGAATTGTTTAAATCATAGGTGCTGGTCAAAATACTCCAAAACAAATAACCTAACTGGATCTCATACTCTTTGTTAATGAAAAATTGTATCTATTTTTTAAGCTTTCTTTTGAAAAATTTGAAATGGGATCTTTGATTCTTTGGACATTAATTAAAAGTGGTAAATTTATCACAATACTCTCTTTTTAAGTCTATAAGTTTTGTCATAATTAACCTGTTGCATTTTTCATCCTTGTTTATCTTATGGCCAAGTTCCCTAATGATAATCTATGTAGTTTCTGTATATTTTTTTATGTAGAATTAATGTCTGTTTCAGGATTTGGGTATGGCTGGGACATAATTGCCCCACAAGGATGGGGTATGGCTTTCTGGATTCCCTTCATTTACCATGGAGCACAGCCTGCCGGATTTGATGATTTTTGTGCCCTTAACTTAGAGTCTGGTTTGCCAACATTTCCATGTAGTTTTCCTGATACCAAAGCTGGATATGATTTCGAAGAAAGTAGTAGAGAAAGCAACTTGAAAAGGTTTCATAAGTATTCAAGAGCAAAGAGACCCAATTTTGAAATTGTAGGTGTTCCTTCGCCTTTCTTCATGCCATGGAATGTACTGGTTAAAGAATGGGAAGAAGAATTTATAAAAAAATATTCAACATGTGACTCTTCTGTTTTGCCAAATACAGAAGAGCCAAGTACAAACAATGTCAGCAAATGCCTGTTTACTATGCGAAGTAAAAAAGAAATTATGAACCTTCAGAACATTAATAATTTGTTATTGTCCAGTTATAAACACAAAGAATCAGCTATAAAATTTGAGGAAATGTTTTATGCAAAAATTCAATCTTTACTAACTACCCAAAAAGTAAATTTAAAAGCTTTAGTATTGGTGCAAGTGAAATTCCTGTATAAAGGTACATCATCTAACTGCTCTGGTATTTACATGCCAAATGAGAGTGACATGGAAATTCTAAAAGAAAACCAAAAATATAATGGTCCTGTTGAATCAAAACATGCTTTAGAAATTGATTCAATGCCTCGTAAAAAGAGGAGGAAAATATTGAAAGAAGCTGCTAAACAATCACGAAAGACGTCAGATAGACCTACTATTGAAACAGTACTCTCCTCATCAGAACGGAAAATTGTTGGTTATATATCAGAAGGAGGCTATTGTAGAGTACGTGGCCAAGGTTACGGTATAGGACATCTGACAATAACTGGATTTTTTACCCTTCTTGATTTATGTAAAAAGTTTGAATCAACTCCTATTGTTCTGATAAGACATCAGCATTCTTTCCAGTACAGACCAGCCACTATTAACATTGTGAATTCATTAATTTGAAATTAATATATCTATGTAAAAAGTGTTAAAGTGGATCTTATGTCCCCATTTCACCTCAATTTTGACTAGTACGAAAAATTACTGAAACCTTGAATTTCTTAATTCTTACTAACTTTTAATGTAAGAACGCAACTTTCCCCAGCTGCAATGCTTTGTTTGTGCAGTATGTTGCTTTGCATACAGTTTAAAAACATTGCTCTTTTTAAAAAAATAAACAAATCAAAGAAAACATATGGAATTGCAGAATAATATATATTTTAGGAGAGACCTGACTTGTTAGGTAACTAAAAAGTTATAGAAAATTTTATAACACATGAACAGTCTAAATAAATTCATCCTTTTAAATGCACTCTGGTGAAATCAAAATTTGGAAAGAGCATCATCAAAATATTGTTACTTCTAACTTTTGCATAATTATGCTTGAAATTTGTCCATTTTCATTCCTTTTGTATGCATTATTGAGCAGTTTATTTTGAAAAATTTATTTTTCATTATTTTTTGTTTGTAAAAAAATTACAAAAAAAATTATGCCTTTTAATTTTAATTTATTTGTGAAATTGTCAGGAATGAATACCAGTAAGTTTCTAGTACCTTATTTTTACAAACGTCATGCCACTGGCACATAGTTTTTAAAATTTTTAGTTATTTTTTACAGTGCATTTAACTTTTGGATCTTGACATTGGTAGTAAAATAAAATCTTTTTTGTTTATTATAAATTTTAAAAAAGTGCACTCTTCATTTTTATTTAAATTTAATGCAGCTTAAGTCAAGATACTGTCCCACGATCCCTTATTCAGTAAAAGGCAGAAATAAAAAGAAACACATCCCGGGATGTAGCTCTGTTTCTAGTATTTTGGAGTGGCTAAACTTTTAATTTAGGACTGTTTAAAGCTTTTTTCTAGCAGCCAAAAAGAAAATTTGTACCAGTGCATCACAGTTTAGGAGCTTTTAATACCAATTTTAACGAGCTGTTAAACAATTTTCAATCAAAGTTTGCTTGCGAGTCCCCATTTTTAATAACTGAGACAGTTACTTACTTAAATACAATTTAAAACTTTTTGAGGTTAACAATATAAAGAAAGGAAATAGCTGGAGTTAAAAATTATTAGCTAATTAGATTTCTAGAAGGCCCCTTTCTATTCATATTCTTGTAAAAGAAAAAACAAAGAACTAGCAAGTAAATGAAATGTTACTTAAAAATTTACAGATTTGAGCTAATTGTTATATATATATATATAAGATGTCTTTGTAATATATATGTGCATAAAGATTGTAAAAATTATATTTCTTTAGAGGAAATAATAGAAAAGGAAATAAATTACATTATTAATTACCCATTAAGGTGCTTGATTTATTTCACATTACTGAATGAAAAATTATTTCTGATCTATTAATTTAGAAGACGTGGTTCTTTTCCCAGCTCTTGCGGAATTGGCTAATTATTTTTGCTTATGCTTTAAATTAGGGGTGTCCAACCTTTTAGCTTGCAACAGCCACATACAAAATACATAATACAGTTAATTTATATAAATAATAAAGCATCCTTTATTTTTTATTTTATCATAAAAAAGGGAGCTACATAAACTTAAAACTAGTGGGATGTTTGAACTTGTTTTTGTTAAACTAACACCTCGGAGTCTTGTTAGAAGGAAGTGGCTGCAATACTTCATAAGTCCTTAATATTTCTCATCAGAAATCTTTCATCTAATTTTACTGTTTGGGTGCATCATCTTTGAAAATAATTGTTTAGAAATATAGCTAGTGCCAAAAAGCGATGATGTGAACAAGGTTCACCTTGTGAAGAGAGGGATATTTTCCTTTGAGAAGATGGATCTTATACAGTTTACCATCTTGTAGACCACTTTGTTAGCTGTCAAGGGACACATGTGGGCCATGGGTTGGACACACTTGCTCTAAATCATCTAGGACTCTGCACCGAACAATTCAGGGGTGCACTTTTGTGTTTAAATCACCAATAAGTGTTTTAGATATGAGATTTTTCCCACAGACTTTTTTGTGAAAAACTACGACGTAACTTACATAGACGAGAATGCATAGATGTTATTTAACCAAAATGTTATTTTGGGCGCATTTGTTGACGATTCACATACAGTAGTATTCAATTTTAACATTTTTGTCATATTTGTCACTAACTTCCAAATTGTAATTTGTAAAGATTCTGCAGTTTTTGCACTATTTCACTTGAAATACGTATTTTGGACACAGAGATCAGGAAATGGGACAAGTGCGACATCCCTACATATCTATACCATATAGGTAAGGTTATGCATTTAAAAGATGCTTATGGATTTGAGGAATTTGTTATTAAAACTTTATTCTTACACTGTCACCACACATCTACTTATAAAGCTCATCTGAAAGAAGACTTTTGGCAGCATGGACAAAATTGCTAGTGAGGTGGTGCCATCTATCAGTAGGGACGGGAATCGATAACTATATACATAGTGGCTACCATTGCTGTGTAAAGAGGGTCAAGTCCAAAATCGGTAGTTTTGAGAAAAATGGGATTGAAAATAGAAACTGCTTTTGTAAAGTCAGTTTTTTTTTTAAAGTAAATTTTTCTAATTTTATTTTTGTTGATTAAAGAATGTCAAGTCCTTGACTGGGCATAACCCCTTTAACACTAACATATTTGTGTTTTGTTTCACATATCCCAAATTTTCCCTAATGAATAAAAATATTTAAGAGTGGAATTGGACTTAGCTTTCTGTACCCTTCAGTAGCCCTTGATTTTTCAAACATTCATGGTTTGATAGCTCATTTTGGACTTGACAACCTTTGCACAACAAACACATATATAACCAGTGCATCTTGGTGGGGGAAAAGAAAAAAAAAAAAAAATTGCGGTCGGGGGACCCCCGTCAGGAACGAAGTTCCTTACATTATTTTTTCAACTATAAACTTAATTTAATATGTAGATTTCTATTGATTTTATATATATATATATATATATATATATATATAAAACAGTTCCGTAACTGACTCATTCACTGACTGACATACAACGCACAAACCAAACCGCTGGACCTAAAGGGCTGAAATTTTGCATGGCGATTCTTCTTATAGTGGAGGGGTGCACTAAGAAAGATTTTTTAAAATTAAATTTTTAAGCTGTTTTTTAACTTTTTTTACGTTTGCATTTAAAATAATACTTTTAGGGTTATAAAATTTATATCATGAGAAAGATCATAAAAATTCCTTTGAAATGAAATTTTTTCCAATCTTTACCTTCATTTCTTGATTTTTAGTGAATTTTTGAAGATTAATTTTTAGAATTTAATGTATTAAATGTTAATCACGTGATTTCTTTTTCCGGTACTTTAAATAAATTTATCGTCACGTGTATACCAACTATATAGACAAAAAAAATATTTTTTTTTCTTTCTAATGTGGCAGACGATTGGACATTATCCAAAAAAATATTAAAATACAGTAAAAGAAATGTTCTACAAACTGTACTATATTCTTTAGTATTCTTTATATTAGATTTAATTTGAATATTTTCTACTACATTATTTTGTCTATAAAATTATCCTTTACTATTTTCTTATAAATATATATATACATTTTACATCAATTGTATACATTGATCGTTGTATTTATCATATAATATATATATATATATATTTGGCATGAATTGCATACATTGACCATTGTATTTAATTTGAATGTACTCCGTAGCGAAGTATGGGTTTTCAGCTAATATATATATATATATATACACACACACACACACACACATATATATATATATACACACATACATACATACATACATATATATATACATCTATACTTATCTATAAAGAGAGAGAGCGATTTTGTACGTGGAGGGTAATCTCCAGAACCACTGCACCTATTTGAAAAATTCTTTCACTGTTTGAAAGGTACATTATTCCAGATGGACATAGGCTATATATTGTGTATATCTGATCAGTAGAAATAAAGTTAGGGGGGATACTCTAGATTTGTGTGCACGGCCGCCATCTTGGATTTTTCCGCCAGGGTTTGGCGCATTTCGCATGGCGATAATTATTGCGTTCTGGTAAAAATAACCCAATGTCAAATTCTCTAATTTTAAGATCAAACAGTTATTTCTGATGTGATCTTTTAATTACAGTATAATAATTTTAGGTAAGATCTTGGCCTTGACCTGGAAATCTGAGTCAAATTGACTATACTCAAAAGAGTAAATTATTTTTAAAACTAAGAGTCTTTTTGTTGAAAATTTTTGAATCCATTATCAGTTTTTCGTTAACTTATTAAATTTAAGTTGTTTTTAATTTTGTTTATCGATTGCCAATTAGTATACTATAATGATACACCATTTCATTTATTTGAAGTAAAATTTATCTGCCATCATTTTTTCGTAAAATGTAAAATACAGTATACATTTTAAATACAATATATTTTAAAATATTTTATAATTCCAAGTTGTAGTGGATTACAAATAAATTTAAATAACTGAAGTTCAACTTCTCTCTCCCCAGGAACCTAAGTTAAAAAGTTAGTTAAGGTTAAGTTATTGGTTTAGGAAAAGGGTTTTTTTTTCTTATTTCTAACACAGCAGGATAAATGGTCAAATAATCCTTGTCCCGATTTTATTGTATGCACCAAATATTTGGTTAAGGTCAAATCTGAAGTAAAATTTCATTACCACAGTGCCCTAACCCCCCCCCCCCCCAAAAAAAAAAAAAAAAAAAAAAAAAAAGAATAGAGGATCTGGTTACTCACCATAAATTTATGGGTTCATAATTATTTTACATTTTTCAAAGCTGAATTTTAGATAATTTTTTAATTGCAAGTTATTTAGGTGGTACGAAAATGCTGTATTTTTTTTCTAATTAACAATATATTGGCATAATATTTTGGTGATTCATTGCTATTAGTCAAAGAGTTAGGGCAAACTGAATAGATGGCATTGAAATTTTATCTGTAAGTAAAATTCATTTGACCAAATTTTTCATATGGATCATAATTTGAAAAGGTAGTTTTTAATTAAAAATGACCAAAAAAAAATCTCAGTCCAACGATTAAACGATTTTTCAAAAATATTTCTAAGTTTCACAATTTAAAAAAGTCGTTTTTATTAAAAAAGCTAAAAGAAAAACCCAAAATTTCCAATATTTGAGAATGATTTTTTCAAAAAAGTGGTTTTTATCAAAAACCTAAAAATAAATCTAAGTCCAACGTTTAAATGATTTTTCAAAAATTTTTCTAAGTTTCATAATTTAAACAGGTGGTTTTTATTAAAAAAAGCTAAAAAATTCAGTCCAGCGTTTTGAAAACACCGCTTAAAACACATTGGCGAGAAATTTTCCACTCCTCAAAACACGGTAAAATCGCCAAGTTGGAGCAAAAAAATCCAAGATGGCGGCCGTGCACACAATTATTACGTAACGTAATATTAATTTGAATATTATTTTAGGTGCTTAAAATAATTAAAAAAAAACATTCTTTACTTAAAATCCTTTTTTTATTTTTGTATTTTTATTTCATGTCTTACTCTAATTTTGAGATACCAATGTGTATCTATACTTCTATAATCTATACTTATATCTATACTTATATATAAAAAGAGAACGATTTTGTACGTGGAGGGTAATCTCCAGAACCACTGCACCTATTTGAAAAATTATTTCAATGTTTGAAAGGTACATTATTCCAGATGGACATAGGCTATATATTATGTATATCTGATCAGTAGAAATAAAGTTAGGGGCTTAATCCTAACAATCTCCATTGTTACCGCTACTGTTCTTTACTGCTTTTTGTGCCGAAGTCTTCAACGATCGTTAGAGTGGTGCTATCGCGGTGGGCTTCTGTTCTGACGATAGTGGTTCGAACCTAGCCTTTCTGCGGCACGCCTTTTTCTTTTAAAAAATTAACTTTACTTATTTAGTAACGTAATATTAATTTGAATATTATTTTAGGAATATTATTTGAAAAATTTTTTAATATTATTAAAAAAAAAACATTCTTTACTTAAAATCCTTTTTTTATTTTTGTATTTTTATTTCATCTCTTAACCTCTCTCTTTTAAAAAATTAACTTTAATTGATAATTAACGTAATATTAATTTGAATACTATTTTAGGTGCTTAAAATAATTAAAAATACATTCTTTACTTAAAATCCTTTTTTATTTTTGAATAAAACTACGGTTTCAAGCACACCTCTTTCTTTTAAAAAATTAACTTTAATTAATAAATAACGTAATATTAATTTGAATATTATTTTAGGTGCTTAAAATAATTTTAAAAAATTCTTTACTTAAAATCCTCTTTTATTTTTGTATTTTTATTTCATCTCTTATTATAATTTTGGGATACCAATGTGTATCTATACTTCTATAATAATATACAAAGAGAGAGAGCAGATTTTGTATGTGGAGGGTAATGTACAACTTTTGTACATTAAAATGTACCTTACATCTTTTCCTTTGTCAACCGCAGTCAAGTAACCATAGCAACACCCTTTAGCTTACGGGGTCCGTTTTTCGAAATCGCTCTTTACAACGGGAAAATGTTATCTACTTCCTATCCCCATTTTACGTGGGGGATCAGGGGAAAGAGTGGTTAATTGCTTTCTTATTGCTTTCTTACTATTGAAGAAGAATTTCAATAGTAGTTCATCGGCACTCCGTGCCTCTTTCATCTCTCAAAAGGCTGAAAATGGATGAACCGCGGG
>OU015496.1:157018093-157020593 GCA_907164885.2 Dolomedes plantarius | reverse complement strand
TAACTCCAATACAAGTTTTTTGGGGCCTTTGGATTAGTTCGAATTAACCGAAAGTTCGAATTAACCGAGTTCGAATTAACGAGCGTCCACTGTATATGCATATATACTGCTGGCCACTGTAAATGCAACACCCTGAAGGAAACATGCAAATAACATGAAATTTACAACATGCATTAGCGGAGGTGAGATATGCAAATGATTAGAATTTCAGCGCAGACGCACATTACGCGCGCCTGTGGCGCCACTTCAAAGCGCTATTTAAGGCTTGGAGATTTCGACGATTTCAAGTTCGGCAATTGTGTTTTCTTGTGGTTTTTTCAAAAAAACGATCAATTATGCCTCGTCGAAAACAGCGATCATCTTTTGATCAAGTATCCGAGTTCGACAGAGGAAGGGTAGTGGCCTAGCGAGATTGTGGATTATCTTTCAGGGAAATCGGTAGTCGTGTTGGACGAAACCAAACAACTATAATGCGGATATGTGATCGTTGGATGCAGGAGGGTACGACGGACCGGCGTGTTCGATCGCATCCACCTCAGCGCACCACTTCACGTGATGACAGGCAAATTGTGCGCATGGCAGTGACGGATCGCTCAGTCACATCACGAATCATAGCACAGCACATGCAGTCTGTAACGCATCATCCAGTGACTGCGCGTACCATTCGACGCCGTTTTCAGCAGAGTGGTCTGTCCGCAAGACGTCCATTGCTTTGTCTACCCTTGACGCAGAACCACAGACGTCACCGCCGCCAATGGTGCGATGACAGAAGGATGTGGACGGCAGAATGGAATGAAATTGTCTTTACTGACGAGTCACGCTTCTGTCTGCAACACCACGATAGTCGCATTCGAATCTGGAGACACCGTGAAGAGAGGATGCTGAACAGCTGCGTTATGCACCGCCACACTGGTCCTGCACCGGGTATTATGGTATGGGACGGTATTGGATATCACTCTCGCACACCTCTAGTACGCATTGCCGGTACTTTAAACAGCCAGCGCTACATCTCCGAGGTGTTGGAGCCAGTTGTCCTTCCTTACCTTCAGGGCTTGCCCACAGCCATATTTCAACAGGATAATGCGCGACCACACGTGGCACGCATTGTCCAACGGTTCTTCGTCAATCGCCAGATTGAATTGCTTTCCTGGCCGCCTCGCTCTCCGGATCTTTCGCCGATAGAAAACATGTGGTCCATGGTTGCTCTACGATTGACCCAGATTCCATCCCCAGCTGCCACAGCAGATCAACTTTATATATATATATATATATATATATATATATATATATATATATATATATATATATATATATACATGAATATATATATATACATATACACATATATATATATATATACACACACACACATATATATATATATATATATATATATATATATAAGTCCTTGGTAGATGCCGGAGACAGATTGTACCAGATGTTTAAGCAACGGTCACGCAAATCCGAGATATTGCGAATTGGTGGTCTTTGAACTCTGAGCTGCCGTCCCATGACATCCCAAATGTGTTCTATCGGATTGATATCCGGTGAGTTAGGCGGCCAGGACATTAACTGGAATTCAGCATCATGTTCCTGGAACCACTCCAACACAATTTTAGCCTTGTGACACGGAGCGTTGTCCTGTTGGAACATTCCATTTCCAGCTCGAAAAACAGAGGCCATGTAAGGGTGCAACTGGTCCGCAATGATGTTCAGATACCCTGTAGCATTCATGGTCTGCTCTACCACAACCACGGGTCCCAGAGACGCCCAAGAGAACGTCCCCCAAAGCATAATACCGCCACCACCGGCCTGTGTATGACCTACTGTACATTGAGGGAGCAACAGTTCGCCTGGAAGACGGCGTATCCTGACACGGCCATCGGCGTGATGAATGATAAACCGTGATTCATCTGACCAGGCAACTCTCTCCCACTGATCCATGGACCAGTGGCGATGTTCCCGAGCCCAGCGCAGGCGCAGTTGGCGATGACGCTTGGTCAGCAAATGCACACGAGTGGGACGTTTGCTGCGTAGCCCCATATCCAACAGTGTCCGCTGAACAGTGTGCTGCGATACTATTCTACTTGGCCCTGCATTGTATTGGGCTGTCAGCTGAGCCACTGTCTGGCTCCGGTTTTGCTTCACCATGCGAGACAGTCTCCGACGACCTATTTCTTTGATAGCGTGTGGACGTCCAACACCATGTCGTCTACTGCTGGTTTCACCGTCATTCATCCACTTTGCATAAGTACTAACAACTGTAGGTCGCGAACAACCCACGAGTCGTGCAGTTGCGGAAATACTTGTTCCGAGCATTCGAGCCATTACAATCTGCCCTCTATCAAAGTCGCTTAGATCCGCAGCCTTTCCCATCACACACAGAATTAAGTGAAAGAATGATTCTTCAGACTCTCCAGCAGCAGTTAAATACCACTTCCACCTGATCACGTGCCTTCCACGTCATCCATGCGAATTCATTGCAAAATGTAGGGGTGGT